>CM053608.1:38591635-38620536 GCA_028646535.1 Procyon lotor | reverse complement strand
AAAAAAAAAAAGGAATTTCCCCTCATCAATGTAAAATGTCTCAATCTCTGATAATATTCCTTGTCTTGAATTTTACTTTGTTTTATGCTAATATAATCACCATATTTTGCATAGAAATTTCACAAAAGTTGCTTACTATTTCAGAAAATTGCATTACCAATCGCAATATTCTTATATATTTCTTTTCTTTTTTTTTTTAATACTCTTATATATTTCAGGGATCAGAAAAGCTCTCTGCATGTATTACTCTTCCATTATGGTAATTCTATGTTTAGATGCAAACATCAAATTTTTTAATAAAGTGTTTTAACATTGTCATGCCTGAGCATGTATCTATTGAAATGCCTTTTGTTTATTATTAATAATGTTTCTTTAGTTTACTCTTTATATTAGAGCCAGTACATTATATTGACTAAATACTTGTGTATATAGTTTACTGTAACTTTCTTTTGGTAGAGTAAAGAAAATGTTACAAAACATTTGCTATAAAGTGGGGGCCAGGTAGGGATGTGGGTTGGTAAGGCTGACAACCACTGGTCCAAGCATGTATGAGAAAGACCTGGCCCTTGTGTTTTGTGGGGGGGGGGGGTGTCCAAGAAGTTCGGCATTGTAATGATTAAGATATGAACCTTTAAATCGAGCAGGGCTGGGTTCATTTCTCTTTGCTCACTTACTAATCATGAGATGTTGGGCAAATTACTTCCATTTTTGAGTCTCAGTTTCTACATCTGTAAAAAAGCCATATTCACACCTACCTCATAGAATCAGTGAAGATAATATGACATAAAGTATAAAGTACTTAACATATTGCCCAGCATATAATGTGTTTGGTATACGAGATGCTATTACTGAAACTCAATAAGTTAGTGAATTCCTATAATAAGAATTATGAGCAAAGAGTTATATACATTAATAAAATAGATGTCGATAAATGTTCCTCATTTATTCTCTCATTCCTGAGGAACTTGTTCCTCTATTCTGCTCATAGGATTCAATGTGCTATTATTCTACCATGTGTTTTTCCAGCTGTGCCAAAATCTACTCCTTTCAGTTTATCTTGGTTTTTTTCCCTTTGGGTCTTGAATTTTCCTTTAAATATATCAACACTTAGTTTTTGGTTTTTTTTCTATTTTCCTTTGTCTCATTCTCCATATTCTTCTCAACATTTCTTATATCCTTGCTGGACTTCAGGACTGTACCCAGGTGAACATGAGTTCAGGTCTCTTTGGATGTCATTAATCTGTTGTGCAGAGATGGTTTGTTCAATGAAACTAAGAAGCCCGCTTACTCAGCAAGCCTGGATGTATTCTTCTCTCTCTACAAGAGTGAAAGTGCGTCCCTGACAGGGAGGGAGCTCCATTTCCTGCAGGGTTTTCCACAGTTAACACTACAGAGAGCACATCAGGACTACTGCTCGCTGAATGAAGTAGTGAAGATATTATTCATATCTTTCCAATCTCCAATGCAGTGAATCTTAATAAGACATTGGAAGGTCATGAGTTTTTTAAAAAATCACTTTATAATCTTAACTTTAATATTAAACCCAGGGGTACCTGAGTGGCTCAGCTGCTTAAGCATTTGCCTTCGGCTCAGGTCATAATCTCAGTGTCCTGAAATCAAGCCCCACTTTGGGCTCCCTGCTTAGTGGGGAGTCTGCTTCTCCCTCTGACTCTCCCTATGTGCTCTCTTAAATAAATAAAATCTTTTTAAAATTAAAAAAGTAGTTAAACCTAGAATTTCATTATCTATGACATGCATTCATATTTCTACAAATTTTCATGAGTACCAATTCTTCTGTCTTATATTTGGATTCATTCACATCCAAGTGGATGATGAAACAATTGGAAGTCTAACATATACCATATGTTGGCACTGTGGAATTACTTTTTCTCTCCATAGGCTTGTAATTACCAATACACTTGAATAGGGTCAAAACAGAAATCATCCTTACCATGGCCCTGACTCAACTAAAATTCTTCTTTTTATCTTAATCGCTTCCTGTTTTAACCATTGCAATTTCCTTTTTTTAATAGTCATCTTCAATTTTCCTATTTCTAACTCTAAGTGAATTCTGAAGGCAGCTGGCAATCCATAGATTATTTAATGGAAACATTGTAGGAGAATTTTCCATTAGTCTAATTTTCCTTATGTGGTCCACTAGCACCTCCTATATGACCTTGATAATTGCCCTACTATCTCTGGAGGGATCAATTAACTTTTATGTCTCTCATGTCTCCCTTCAAAATTAACTCATAGTTAGAAACAGATCATCAACTACTTTTTTGATGTGATTTAGGTTAAAAATTAGTAGTTATAATAGCTATGCTGTAAGAATGAAGTGGCTATTTATTCGGTTCATAAAAGTGAAGCTTAATTCACAATACTGTCAATTGGTGAGTAGGCTTAATATGCAACTTGGTTTTACATCTGATTTTAAGTTGCCTTACTTGTCAGTGAATTAGGTTTCAGGAGATATGAGTAAACAGAAATTACAAGTAGATCAACCCAAAATGTATGATCATTACTTGCTTTCCATGTTAATGTAAATGTTACTATAGTTCACTTTTAGTACTATGTGCCATTTAATTTTTTTTAAGTTGATGCATTATTTTCAAAGTTATTTATTCTGATTTATTTTGATGCACCCAGTTGATGTTGAAAGATATAATGTTGAACTAAAATTTAAGCTTGTTTGACATGTACATATGAAAACTCTAATTTTTAGTACTATGTAATTTAGGAAAATAATAAGCATTTTTATTTGAAATATTAATCATTTGATGTTTTTAGCTATTTTTGGTTTATAAAAGTTAATATCAAAGCTGTTTTTTGACTTTTTTTTATCTCCTATTGATTACTTCTCCTCATCTTTATTCGTTTTTCTAACCTGAAATACATGATTTTTCTTAAGATGCCAACATGCAAATGATTTTCATCACAAGTTCTACCGCCTTACTATATATTTTGTACTTTCTTATTTTATATTTTGTATTTATATTATACATATTTTCTAATTTATAATTTTATATATTTATTAAAGATCTATGAGTGTTGAATTGATATGTAACTATTAAATATTAAATATATATTTATTAAAATATCTAATTTGTAATTTATAAAATAGATACGAACTTTATGAAAAGTAATAAAAATTCTCTTGAAATTTCACTTCATATCATCCTAGATGGCTAATTGAAAAGACAAGATATGTAAATTGTACACGCTTTCTAATACAATTAAATTATTTCATTGAAATGTAAATAATATAGAGCAATTAAGAAATTGTCATGTCCACTTACTAGTATTCCCTAATTGACTGGAAATGGGGAAATTCTCCCATGTCCTTTACAAGGAGCTGGATAATAGCCCAGCAGCAGTCTGGTATTAGTCTAACTATCAAAGTCTTCAAAGTGGAGAAGACAGAGCCCGACGATGATGCCAGTGTCGAGCGTTGCTGAGAGCACACGGTGACAAACACGAAGAGTGATGGATGTTCGAGGAGCATTTTCCCCGACAGGGTGTCTGCACAGAAATGGCAGCGATCCCCTGTCTCTTGCAGTGTTCAGAATCTCTGGTTTGCTTCCCTCTTTCTAGGAGCAGACTCATGTGTTTACCCCAACGTGCTATATAAAATATTGCCATTTTCTACATGAGCGTGGTATGAAAAACCAGGAAACACCACTGAGGCTACTAGGAGATTGTGATCACCTTCTCATTGCTCAGCCTGCCCACTTCGCTCTCCCCTCCTCCTTCCTTTCACTCTCTCCTCCATGCTGCCTTTCCGAATAAGCCACAATCTGCCTGAAAGCATCCTCTATTACCTCTCTAAGATTTTAGGCTGTGACTTGGGCTGAGACACAATATCTTTCCTCGTGTCTTCGGAAGGCCAATTTTCCTTGTCTTAATGTGAGAAATTTACATGTGATACAGTATGGATGAAATCCATTTTATGCAGTGATTCCTTGGTTCTGATTGTGTATTTCACATATACTTTGGATTATGCTGATGCAGATGGTCCAACTTCAAGAAGGATCATCTTAATCCTTGTTTAGATCTTACCAACTACCTTTCCTCTTACCTAATTTATTATTTACTATTTATCGTCTACTGGCACCCAAAAACAGTAAGTTATGGAAAGAGTAGCTGTTACTCAGCAACTCCAGTTGACAAATTGTTCAGTAAAGGTGATGCGTTGAGCTCAGAAGCTTTCAGACAGAGTGAGGGATGAGGAATAGATGCATGATCATAGATGGGGAACAGATGCGTTGCACACACAGTCTTAGAACTACAGCCTGGAGTTAGTAGGTATTGCTATCCATTCTGCTCGGTGACAAGTTATAGAATTCACTACGTAAGCAAAACTAATCTTATGTAGCTTGAGGAAATTACATGACTTCCCAAAGAGTTATTGATTTCAATATTGTATTTTAAAAGCAATTCATTCATCAAAATTACTAATAATTTTAATTATTGTATGCAGAAAAATGATTACAATCAGCATCTTCACGTGACTCTTTTATAAAATTCAAAAAATTGGAAGGCTGAGGAAAAAAAAAGCCACAATCTTCAATATTCTTGGAACAGGGATTCTAGGTAAAGGAACCATTGAGAGTGTATTTCACAACTAAGAAGTGATATTCAGAAGTCCACTGAGAAGAAAAAGAAGTTTGGAACCAGCTATTGATTAGAAACTATTAAAAACAAATTCATGAGAAACTATGTATAATGCCTTAAACCACCTAGTTTCTTCTATATTATCCATGACAGTAGGTAAAACATGACTAAAACTTTACGGTTACAATATAAGCCTTTTCATTTCAATTATTTACCCTGTTATGATAGGAATATTAAGGCTGAAAAGCATTCTGGTCTTGCCCATTTCTCCCAAGTGAACACTGCTATGACATGAAATAGTTTATTGTCTTCCTCTTGTAGGCTATACATTATGTTTTGAAATTAAATGCTTGATAGCATATCTTATTATATAACTTATTATTTGGAATAATAAGGACCTCAGCCCCAAAGTCACTAGGAAAATATGTAGTAACTAAAAAATTCAAAAATAAAATTGAGTTTGTTTAGCTTTAAACATGTTTAATTTATTTAGAAAGTTTAGGGTTCACAACCCCCTAAAGTGTATCTCTGTGTGGACACTTCATTTTGAAGAAGCAACTGCATAATTCTCTGTGTTTGGGAGAAGAAGTATGCCCGTGAAAATTATTTCCTTCCTATAGTAAGAGACTTTAGAGAGCTGTTTTAAAGTGTACTGGGGCACCCCAAGTTGTTTCTCCTCAAAATGGGATGTGTATACGTATATCTCTCTCTATATATATAGCCACTTGTGTGAATTCCTAAAGTCAAATAGAAAACAAGTACGTATAATCCACATAGATACAGACCTATAAGGTAACAATTATTTTTCATTTGGTGTTTTTGTGAATATTATTGCATTTGATCTTTATATGAACCCTTTGAAGTAAGTTTGATTTTTCAAAACATCCCTCACCTTTGAGTTCTGTTCTTTCTTATCTAAATAAAAAAGTGCAAACAAAAACCCCATGAAAACCAAACAAAATCACTGCACACTCACTCTTCAGATCATTTTTCCCACTACCTATTGCTACTCCAGTCTCTGAAGTTTAACCAACTTTTTGTGGCATTCAAGGCAATAAACTATCAGCTAATTCATTACTGTATCAGTTAGTTTTTGCTGTGTAACAAACTACCCCCAATTTCAGTGGCTTGAAACCAGTTATTTTTTTGGTGCACAGTTCTATAGGCCAGCAATTTGGGCTGAGCTTAATCCTAAGCCTCGATCATAACACTGCACTCTGTGGGCAAGTTAGCTGGTTATTTTAGAATGGCTTCATTTACATCACTCACATGTCTTGTAGTTGGTTCTAGTTATTGGTTAATTCTGGTGGTCAGCTGGCTAGAGTGATGGGTATGATATGTTTCTGGCAAGCTAGTCTGGAATTGGCTACGTGGTAATGGTCTCAGAGTTTTCAGTATCAGTGAGAGAAGTGAAACCCCAATGCATAAATGCTTTTCAAGCCTCTGCTTGATGTCTGCTAACGGCCAAATTCAGAATCAATATAAGATGGGATTACCCAGTGGCATAAATGAAGGATTCATGAATCACTGGAGAGGCCAGTGCTGTATAAATTTGTCACAATCACCATGTATAAATCCTTATTATGTTCTTAAATCCCCTCTTTTTTTCTGCCTTCACTGCTGTTGTCTTTGGCCAAGACTTTGTTTTGTTTTATCACATGGTCTTCCTAACTTTCCTCCCTCATGATCCACTCATTCTTTATACTTTCTTCCTAAAACCCCTCAGTGATGTGTTATTATTAGTTACAATGTGTATTTGCTAGCTTGAACAAGGCCCTCAATATCTGATCTCAACTCATGATCATTCATGGTCCATGATGTTCCTCACCCTCCAACTGCGCCCAGCTACCGATTTCTCCAGCCAGGCATGTCTTTCTTGCCTCTGTGCCTGAGTACATTGTTTCTTCTGTCTTCCACCTCTGATTTTGTACCAGCCCTGCAAGACTAGTTCAAATGTTATACTCTCTGTGAAACTTTCTGCCTTCTTGGTCCAAAGCTGCCCTTGGCCTGACCTAGTGATTCTTGCCTCTGTGCTCTTTAAGCATTTTGTGCTTACCACCATTTTAATATTTATCATGTCTTATTCTAACATATCTGCCTTTTCCACTAGACTGAGACTACTGAATGGAGAAAAATCATGTCTTACTTGTTTTTGAATCCCTAGATCATAATAAATTATTTTTGGTAGAATGAAGGAGAAGATGGAGGGTTGCCATTACTTTCCATTCATTTTTATAATAAATATTTGGTTGACATCTACTATGTATCAGTTGTTATTTAACATATACATCTAATATTTAATTTGATTAGCAGGTCATATTTTTGCTATTTATTATACTTATAACATATAATACATTAATAATATATTTATAATAATATATTAATATATAATAAATATATATTATAATATATGCAGTATATAATACAATGTAAGAAGTTCTCAAATACACATAAAGCAGCACATTACTTAGTTTTGTATACAGACTAACTTAGCCTATTTTCATGCTTCACTATTGCAAGCATATAATTAGTTTTATATTAATCTAAAAAAGATCATTAGAGTATCTTTTAATTGGAAATGGAGAGAGAGCTAAGTGGTTATTTATATGGTGAAAGATAAAAGTTACTGGAGACACTGAATGTAAAGGTTGAACAAAGTAACTTTCCATAAAAAATAGGGTGACTTTAATTAGAGAAGTGAATATTGAAATATTTTAAATGTATTCTTTCCATTTTTAACAGTAGCATTGTAATAAAAACACATATTTCCTTGACTCTAACAGATTTTATGGATACATATGCATACCTAAAATTATGTAAATGTATATTTTTATAAACAAGCATAGGCCAACTTTTACTGAAGATCAAAAAGCTAACTCCACTTTTAAAATTTTATTTTGAAACAATTTTAATCTAGAGAAAAGTTATGAGTATAATGTAAAAAGCACCCATGTACTCTCTCTTCTTCCATTTCCATTTTCCCAAACGACAAATAGAACGACAAATAAATGTACTTGCATCAGTCACTCAGTAGGATTTACAGTATGGAGAGTTACAAATCAAGAAGAGTATCTTCTCACAGCCTTGAGGAAAATCTGATGAAATGTCTAGACCCTGGACTTGGTGTCAGCAGCTCTCAAAAGAGACACTTGTGATTCAGGGCTAGTTATTAGCTCTGGGCCCCAGTTCAGGCTGAAGTCCCTGTTCTGAGCTTGAGACGCGTGTCTGTTTTTGGAATGATGTTGGTAAAAGGGGTACCTGTTATTTGTGAGTTGTGTGTCTGATAACATTGTGTGTGGCAACGACTGTAGCGTATTCTGGGGCAGGGTCAGAGCCACTAGCTGAGCAACTATTTTGCTTGGAAAGTTCTTATTTTCCTTGATAGCTCCTAAAGACAGCAATCTGGGAAATAACTTGTCTGTTCCATGCAAGACCTGTCCACTAGTCACCAGGAGACGCTGGTTTCTTCCTTTAAATCACTTTAGTGACTGCCATTCACTGCATTTCCAAGCAGACACTCCCTTTCCGGGCCCTGATGGCTGCCCAGATGTAACCTGGCTGTAGAGTCCATCACAGTTCTGGAAAAAGTGTCCAAGCGGAGACTGAAGCCATCAGCTCTGTCTCTCAACTTCTAACCAACGGGATGAATTTCATCTTTCCTTGTTTTGTTTTACTGACTCCTTCAGTCTTTTCAATCATGTCTTAACTCTTCCTCTCCCTTCTCCTCTTCATTCCCCATTTCCTACTGTTTCCTTTTCATCCTACATGCAATAAACACAAAAGAGAGAAAGAGAAAATTAAATTAACATGGCACAACCAAGTTTGAAGGAGGAAGAAATGAGACTTGAAGAAGGAATCAGGATATAATTCATTGAAATTTACAGGACAATTACCAAAATAATGGCTCATGTTTTAAGAATAAGCCTGTGAAGTTTGTCCAAACTAGGGACTTTTATCTGGTAAGAATGTAGCAGATTCTCAAGTAGTTTCTTTATAACCTGACTTTGCTTATTAAAAAAAATTTTTTTATTGAGATAAAATGCACCATTTTGACTATTATGAAGTGTACACTTCAGTGGTTTTTAGCATCCTCACAATGTTAGGCAATCATCACCTCTCATTGTGTGAGAACATCTTCATTACCCAAAGAAGAAACTCCATATTCATTAAGCAGTCACTCTCCATCACCCTCTCCCTCCAGCCTCTGGAAATCACTGATCTACATTCTGTCTCTATGGATTTGCTTATTCTGGACATTTCCCATAAATAGAATCAAACAATATGTGGCCTTTTCTATTTGACTTTATTTATGTAGCATGTTTTCAAGCTTCATCCGTATATGGCATGTCTCAGTGCCTTGTTATTTTTTATGGCTGAATAATATTCCTTCTTATGAATATGTCAAATTGTATTGATCTGTTCAATAGCTGATGGGCATTTGGCTTGTATCTACCTTGACTATGATGCATGACCCTTCTACAAACATTTGCATACAAACTTTTGTGTGAACATATGTTTTTCGTTCTCTTGAGCATAAACCTAGGAGTGGAATTCCTGGGTCATCTGGGAACCCTATTTAACTTTTTGAGGAACTGCCAAACAATGGCTGCCCCAGTTTACATTCCCGCCAGCAGTGCACGAGGGTTCTTTTTTGTCCACATCGTCACCAACATTTATATTCTTTCTTAAATAAGTTATAGCTATTCTAATCCTAGTGGGAGTGAGGGGTTATCTCACTGTGGGTTTGATTTGCATTTCTCTAAGGCCGATGATAGTGAGCATCTTTTCCTGTGCTTATTGGTTGTTTGTATATCACCTTTGGAGAAATGTCTATTCAAATCTTTTACCCATTTCTAAATTGGGCTATTATCTTTTGATTATCAAATTGTAAGAATTCTTTGTGTGTTCTGGGTACTACACTCTTAGTAGATGGATGATTTTCAACTATTCTGCCAATCTGTATGTTGTCTTTTCACTCTCTTGATAGCGTCCTTTGATGCACACATTTTAATGGAGTTCAGTTTGTCTATTTTTTCATTTGTTGCCTATGCTTTCGGTGTCATATTTAAGAAATATTTGCTTAATCTAGGGCAATGAAGACTTATACCTAGGTTTTCTTCTAAGAGTTGTACAGTTTTAGATCTTATATTTAAGTCTTTGATCTGTTTTGTTGTCATTTTTGTATGTAGCATGAAGGAGAGTTTTCAATTCATGTGGAAAAGTGTTTCTCTTGCATGTGGATATCTGATTGAGCAACATTTGTTGAAGTTTATTCTTTCTCCAAAAGTCTTGGTGTCTTGTCAAAATCAGTATTTGCTTCATGTATTTTTGGGCTCTGTTGTTAGTTCATAACCGTCCTTACTTTTATTTGAAAGCAGCAACTACATGAAATTTATTACCTGAAGGCAGAATAGGAAGTATTTTCTATATTTAAAAAGTAATCTTGGTGGGGCGCCTGGGTGGCTCAGTCATTAAGCGTCTGCCTTCGGCTCAGGTCATGATCCCAGAGGCCTAGGATCGAGACCTACATCGGGCTCTCTGCTCAGCAGGGAGCCTGCTTCTCCCGCTACCATTCCCTCTGCTTGTGTTACCTCTCTCGCTGTGTTTCTCTCTGTCAAATAAATAAAATCTTTAAAAAAAAAAAAGTAATCTTGGTGAAAAGAAGAAAAATTAGAGGAGACATGTGCTTTCACAGAAGAAATTTCATAGTTTACGATCCCTCCAGATCATACTAAACCCAGGAATAGCCTAGGAGAGGAGAAAGATGTTTTTCAGATTCATTTTGTAATGAAAGAGAAAACATTTCTTCCCTTGCCTGTGAGCGTCTAAGAGATCTAAAGTTGCAGAATGAAATATTAAATACTTTTTATGAAAGCTTACTGTTTCCGGCACTGAATTAGGTTTGTCTTAGTAATATTTCATTTAATTCTTCCAGAAACCCTATAATGTGATGTTTCTGTCAGCAGAACTCAAGTAAAGTAGGCATCTGCAAGTGATTCCTAAAGAAATATTTCCAGGAGAGCCAGGTAAAGGAGTAGAGGTAACAAGACAGTGAAGGGGAAGAAACCAAACAAGATAGGATTTCAGGAATAGGCCAGCCAAAGAGAGTTCAACCCAATTCCGCAAAGGAGCTCTGAGCTGTAAATTGCAACTCTAATTTACCTACCATGAGGTGCAAGAACTAGGCTTTTCCTTTCCCTGAGCACCAGTCATTATCTAAGGGATATCCATGGAGTGTGCAAACACTGAGGCTCTTGGGCTCTCTCTGACTATGGGCAATGGTGGTCTGGTAACCAAGGGCAGTCCCTGCTCCCAGGTGGTGATGGTGGAGCTGCTGACTGAAAACAAAAAGAGTTGGAAGCTGGAGAATCGGTGTGCAGAAAATTTAGAGAGAAGGAAACAAAGGTTGAGTACCCAAAGTCACAAAGAGAATGAGTGCAAATGTGCATGACTCCCAATTCCTTTTCTTTCCCCTTTAATATGTTGTTTCCAGTCACAAAGACACTGTCACTGGAACTTCCAAGAATCTCCTGTTTCAGATATCATTATGCCCTTTTCTTAAAACTGAATAAACTTTTTTAGTTTTTTTTTTTAAACTTGGGATCTGTCAAATTGCATACAGAATTTTGTATATATAATATGTGAGTATATTCATGGGCCTTTATTCCCCTCTGGGGAAAGAGCTGATGGCTTACATAAATTTCTTAAAGGTAATTTAAAAAACAAAATGTTAAGAATCACTATTTAAGGAATATCTGGGTGGCTCGGTCGTTAAGCATCTGCCTTCCGGGCTCTGGTCATGATCCCAGGGTCCTGGGATCAAGGCCCATGTTGGGCTTCCTGCTTGGCAGGAAGCCTGCTTCTCCCTTTCTCATTCCTGCTGCTTGCCTTCCCTCTCTTGCTGTGTCTCTCTCTCTGTCAAATAAATAAATAAAATCTTAAAAAAAAGAATCACTATTTAAGAGATCTCCATATTTGCCTATTATCCTGCCTAAGATCTTATGACTTATTTATCATTACATCTTTAAAACATTGGTCTTATGAACTCTATTTATAATAATTACAAATAAAAATTTAGGATAATGACACTTCCTCTCTCCCCGCTTTTGAGCACTGTTTTCACTTGTTCTTATAAGTTTGAGAAAAACTGGCATTAATTATTTTTTAAGATTTAGTGTAACTCACCGGTGAAGCCTTTTGTCCCAGGCTTTTTTATGGGGAAGATTTTGGTTTTTGTTTTTAAGATTTTAATCATTTATTTGAGAGAGAGAGAGAAAGAGACGGCACAAGTGTGGGGGTGGGTGTCCAGAGGGAGAAGCAGACTCCCCACTGAGCAGAGAACCCAACCTGGGGCTCAGAATTAGGGGGCTGGATAATAGGACCCTGGGATCATAACCTGAGCCAAAGGCAGATTCTTAACAGACTGCCCCACCCAGGCGCCCCTATGTGGACATTTTTGATTACGGATTCAATTTCTTTACTTCTTGTAGGTGTATTTAATTTATATTTCTGACTAGGAGCACAAAGAACTTAAATGTTATTTTGTTTGGCAGATGGTTTACTTAAAATTAAGGCAAAAAGTTCACTAAGGGCATTAAATGAGCTTGGGTTGTGTTTCCATTGTTCAATTCAACTGGATAATTGCCAGACACTCATTTAGTGTCTGTATGACTTACACACACCCACAGCCAAACACACACAATTAGCCTGGATGGCATGTGGTCAGTATTTTTAAAAATTCAAAAAGAACTCCCAATAATTTCCCTGAATATTTTTTTTCTGATTATGTGATATAAGTAGCAGTCTTTTTTGTGTACACGTAGTTAATCACTAGAACTTTTACAGAATGAGTCTGAGGGTATCTCTATAAAGGGGGAACATTCTAAACGTGTAGAGCTAAACTCCATGGACTGCGAAAGTTCTGGGGCTTGGGGGTACTGGGTGGAGGAGACTGATAGACAAATTCTCCCTGGGGGTAAGGTAATAGCCTCCGACGTTTGACCTTTGGATGCATGGATGAGTGGGTGACCCCAACCTGGACCCAGCTGCTGGTGGTACCAGGTAGGGAGAAAACCTTTGACAGCAGAGTTTTGCCTTTCCCAACAAATGATGCTAAAAACAGGGTAACGTTCAAATATATCCATAACCTAGCTGCCTAAGCAGGGTAATGCTCTTAAATTGTATCACTCCTCTCAATCATTTACCCTTCAGCCACCCACCACGAGTCCCATTTTGTTTTTCCTACATAAAAGTTTGATGTAGTTTAATATTAAATTCAAGTTCAGGGGTGATTTCTCTCTCTAATGCTCCACAAGAAGATGGCAGGTTGTTGGGTGTTGGGAGGCAGGGTGAAACAAAGCAGATTCCTTGCTTTCTGGGGGGCACTAGGCATATGTAAGCACAGGACATATTTGTCAAAAGAACAGAAGCTGGGAGGAATGAAAGATTCTGTGGCAGTCAGGCAACACACACCCCAGCTCTCTACTAATTTCTCTTTCTTAAAAAGAGCACAAGTTATCATCTTTTGCATCCCACATGACTTTCTTGTCATTTTGGATTGGAAATGAAATAGGGAGGTTTCATCCTTCATCTCAACAAATGTCCACTGCACTGTCCTTAGGTATAATAGATAAGGGATTGTGAGGGATGCTTTAAGTCACAAAATACTTCAGGGAGCGAAAGAACCTTCGAAAGGGGAGAGGCCTGGGATTCTGAGCCCTTGCACACGCACGAGCAGGGCAGTCTGGACACGCGGGTGATGCGATGGTGTCTGTCTCCAAGTCTCTGAGAAGAGCCTTCACAAACCCCTAAAATTAATCCAAGAAGAAACAAACCAGTCTTGGGGCTGCAAAGACGGAGCGGTGCTCTAGGGTCCTCCTCTGCCTGGTTTCCAGAATCAAGGCTGCCGGGCGACAGCTGCAGCCGCTCTTCCCTCCAAAAAAAGAGTGGGGATTTCTCAGATCTTTCTGGGAGCTTTGGGTGTGAAAAGTGTTTTCCGGCCCAGCGCAACATGTGAGAAAGGGAAGTAAGAACGGGTGAGATGTAGGAAATGGGCCTCCCGGCAAGGTGGGCGCAGGTGGGGGAGTGAGAGCCGAGGTGAGCATCTGCCGGGACCTCAGACAGGTGGAAAAAGGCAGCCCCGCCTCGGCCCACTCCGATCCCCAGGTCTGAGCTGTACCTGGGCACTGCCTACTCCGCGACGCAGCCGGGGGCCGGGGATCGCGCGGCCTCCGCCCCCGCCCCTGCGGCGGTAGGTCCCCAGCCCCGCCCCGCCCCGCCCCGCCCTGGGCTCTGGGCTCAGGGCTCCACTGGGCGCCGGCCGAGCGGCGGGTGCCAGGTCTCCCGCGGCCAGGAGGATGGCCAAGGTCCCGGTGCTGGAAGACGCCTTCCTGCAGGCGCAGCCTTCGCCCCAAGTTTCCCCCGAGGTCCAGGAGGAGTGCTGCGTGCAGCTCCTGGGCAAAGGCTTGCTCATTTACCCCGAGGAAAGGGTGTACCTGGCGGCTGAAGCGCAGCCCGGGGGCGCGCGGGGCAGCGCGGAGAGAGGGGAAGACCGGGAGCTGCAGGTGGGAGTTAAATCAGGTGAGTGCTCGGCCCCCGCGGGCGATGCGACTGGGAAGCGGGTGAATTCTAAGAAGGGCCTCCAATAATAAAAGTAAACACGCCGCCAACATAACTTGTATGTAGAATGGTCAAGTCCGGATCTTTGTATTTTCCAGGAAAATGTTTGTCAACTAGAAATCAACTCTAAGGGATTTCGCATAGTTCTCTCACCACCGCCTCCCACCCCTCCTTAGACCACCCCTTTTGACGCCAGGGTACATTTGGAGGCAACTTAACTGATATTACATTCTGATTTTCTTTATCATCCTTCCAACTTGCAATCAGAAATGCATTTGAGCAATGGTAACTTTTCCTCTGAAGAAGAGGATGGGGAGAGTCAGGACAGCAAAACCAAAGCAGCCGATCTACACCTGTCTCAGAAGAAAACCATCACGCAGATGATGAAGGATAAAAAGAAGCAGACTCAGCTCACCCTGCAGTGGTAAGACTCCCACAGGGGTAACTTTCAGCACCTGTTGGGTCTTAAAAGTCAGTATCTTAAAGAAAAAAACTATCTTCAGACTCTGCTTTTCTCAATTTGCTTCTCCCTCAAGCTTTTAGGAAATTTATCCATTTTTTTCACTGAATATTTGGTATGGAGAAGTATTCTGGTATTAATGAAAAGTGATATGCTTTACAAACCCCCATCACTTTGTTCATTATTGACCCAAACTATAATTTTGTCAAATATCCGCAATAATGAATGTTTTTATGTCTTGTTTGCGTAACAGTTTCGTCCTTAGATATCTGTTATGTGGTAGTTTTGTGTCTCTAAAACATGATTCTTTAAAACAACTTATAAGGAGGAAGGATCTTAATATTGTCTTTATCCATATGAGGGCAAATTAACAATTGTGTATTGGTCATTAGGTGAAATATGTTTGAATTAGGAGACATAGAAAAATCAGTTAAAATATTACCAGTAACTTAAGTAGATGTTCAATTATTTTTATAGCACCTGTGAATTGGATTTTGTGGAAAATCTTTTAAAACCAAGAGTTTGCCAGTAGACTTTCTATGTATAGAGAGGATTTGTTACTATTATCTAAAAGGAAGAGGGATCTAAAGTAAAAACTCTAAGCTTTCCCACATACTGTGAAGAAATAGGGGTATAAATTTGCTCCTGAATTACAAATACAAGCAAATAATTAAAAAGGTCTATTTACTGATAGGTTGTTTAAAATGTTTGTATGTAAAGTATGATCTAAACCTTAGAAAAATACAAGAGAAAAAATAATGTCTGAGAAACTACCACAAATACTAGTAAATTTTATTTTCAGTTATTTGAGTTACAATTCGCATAGACTAAATTTTTGCATTATATACTGAAAACTTTTCAAATATTTGAAATATAAACCGAATATTCTTTTAAGGTTATGACTTAACTGTTGAAGTTGATGTCACACTTACTGGTTAAAAATATACTAGAGCAGAAAATATTTGAGTTAATTATCTGGAATATTTAGGATATAACTATTTTATTAGCGTAATTGGGGCAGAAGTGTTGATTAAAGGTCTATTATGGAGAGCTGTTGAATGATCACTTCCAGTTTTCCAGTTCAAATCAACCGAGTGGAAACAAACTTGTTTTTTAAAATTTTATAAATATAATTGTATTATGATTAAAGGAAAAAATATCATACTCCAAATTAACATAGTACTCATGGCTAGGATTATTCAATATTTTGAAGATAATGACAATGTCTACAACATCAAAATGGCAGAACAGTTGACATTTTATACATGCCACTAAAATACAATTTTTAAATAGTTGAATGTTTTCTTATTGATTTTCATATGTTTTGAAACTATAAAATGCTATAATTTTTGTTTGAATTTTCCATACCCTTTCCTTTAAAGTCTTATGTCTTATGTGTATTTTTTAAAAAATGAAGTGAATTATTTGTATTTTGAGAATTTTCCCTTAAGGCTGTATAGATTATTAGGGAGGTTAAAAATTAGAGCTGAAAATTAAAGTTAAAAATCTGGCTTAGTAACTCCAAATTTCAACTGTCAGCTATGTGTTCGGTTTTATGGATGCAAATATTACCAGGGTTTGGTCTGTTTCTTTCTTTCTTCATAGAAAAATGGACATCTGATGCTTTATATCTGATGGACGTCTCTTTTAACTTTTATCTCCTGTGTCTGGGGAATAGGTTAAATCACAGATCTTGGATAGTGGCACACAATTTTATTTTTATTTATTTATTTTTTTATTTTTAGATTCTATTTATTTATTTGACAAAGAGAGAGAGAGATCACAAGTAGGCAGAGAAGCAGGCAGAGAGGGGGAAGCAGGCTCCCCACTGAGCAGAGAGCCTGATGTGGGGCTCAATCCCAGGACCCTGAGATCATGACCTAAGCTGAAGGCAAAGTCTTTAACCCTCTAAGCCACCCAGGCGCCCCAGTGGCACTCAATTTTAATCTGAATGCATACTCTATATTGCATTGTTCCTATATAGGAATAATTATAATTTTACTATATGTAAAATGGGTATACACAAATTTTAGTCAAAATTACCTTCTGAATTGTTAGAAAAACTGGGAATACAATCTACAAGTTCTGAGTTCTTGATTGCTGTTCAGGTATTTGTAACAGATATGTATTATTACATTTATATAGATCGTGTTTAATTGCAATTGTAGACATTCAAGTTAAATAGAATTATGTCTAAATTTTCAAAATTTACATAATTATTTCTAACAGAGTTGAATTTATATATGTCAATTTGCAAATATCTCTAGAGATACCTTATGTTTCAAGTGTATAGTACGATTTAGGTAGTTACAGTACTTATCACAGCAAAAGGTATAAGGAGAAATAGGTCAGTACCATTTCAGACTTAAGTGATGTGAGTTTACTCTTAGGTATTTTGCAAATACATGCATCATCATGCTTCTCTAACCATTTAGGGTTCAGAGCTAGTTTGTGAATGAAAGTTAGAGATTGTAGGCATTTGCTGGCCTAAAACCTGGAGGCCCTTTAGGGTTGAGAATATCCTTTTAAAAAAAACATCATCTTCGGGGCACCTGGGTGGCTCAGTGGGTTAAAGCCTCTGCCTTCAGCTCAGGTCATGATCTCAGGGTCCTGGGATGGAGCCCCACATCGGGGTCTCTGCTCAGGGGGGAGCCTGCTTCCCTCCCTCCTCTGCCTGCCTCTCTGCCTATTGTGATCTCTTTCTCTGTCAAATAAATAAAATCTTTAAAAAAAAAACAACATCATCTTCGATTTCACCATTCCCACTTTATCTCATGGCACAAGCCATAATGAACAGGGGGGATTTCTGTAAAAGTAGGACTTATTCTTTGGGATATAAACCAGGCAGACATGGTATTATGTTCACCATGGTATCTTAACTGCACTAACGGGTGTTTATTGGGGCTGTTGCTCTTCTAACATTAGTTCTTGTGATCTGACTTTTAATAATATCCAGAATAAAACAAATCTACTCGTGTCCACTCATGAACTCATTTATACTGGGTCTGTATTCAAAGTAGTCATTAGACCAATGTGAAAAGGGAAAGGAAAGGAGAAATAGAGGAAAGGTTGGACCCAATTTTTTGCCTTTTTTTTTTAGGCTTGAAGAGAATTACATCGTATGTGAGGGAGTCTGCTTACCACGGTGCATCCTTTATGCACACTATTTAGATTTCTGCAGAAAAGAGAAATTGGAGCCAGCCTGTGCAGCCACCTTTGGAAAGGTAAATGACACGTGCTGGCTACACTACTTTACAACTAAAGTCATATCCGGTAGACAGTGCAACAACACATTCATCTGAGCAAGTTTTCCTACAGAATATTGAGAAATTTCTTTCACAAGCATAAATGAAATTTCTTATGGGTGTATTTGGAACTACCACATGTTTTGTCTTGATTTTACCTACTATAGGTTTTACCTTGAACTACTTTATGTTTTGAATATTAGAACTCTGGCTATCGGAAGATTTCATGCGATGTTAAAGGCAGCTCCTTTTGAGGAGTGACATTTCCCTTTAAAGAGGAATGTGTTGAGAAGTGTGGTATGGCCTGTATGGAGAAGCAAAATTAAGAAGAGGTGACAAGTATCTTGTGGATGCAATTGGTGATTGTGGTCATTGTTTAGCTCGTTCAAGTATATGGGTTTTGAATAGATTTTTACTTTCTTTCATAAAGAGTTCCCTTGATTCTCCACTTCACTCCGAGTACGTTTACACCCCAAACTCCAAGATGTTGTGAGAGGATTGATTAAATATTGCTCATTTAAAAACATTCCCCACCTGCCCCACCTGTATGGTTAGGATGGAAATCTATAGAATTGGCATTACTATATTTACATATGTTGATCTTATTTTGAGAACTAGGAAACAATATCAGTCTCTTAGGAAAACCTTGTTCTTTGAGATTCCTCTCATGCTCTGCTGTCTTAAGAACCTAGGATAGCACAGAAAAACTATAGGAAGCTTAAGTTTCAAACACGGCATCTCATGTAAACTGAAATCCAAATTTTAACCTGTAGAGGGACTCATTGTCCAGAAAATAATGAATGGTATAGTCTGGCTTCTCAGTTTTTGAAAATAAAATAATTTATAAATTTAATTTGCAAATCTATCTGCTCATGGGAGTCAGTGTGATATGCTGCATGGTAATCTCATGATTTAGGTTCTGGCCTAGACAGTGACTCATTTGTTGTGAGACCTTCTGAAAGCACTTCACCTTCTCAAAACTCTGTTCACTCACTCCCTAAAATGAGGAAGTTGTGCAAGGCAGTTTCTAATGTCCACTTTAGCACAGCTATTTAATGAGTCCAACTTAGGGCAGTCATCCTAACTGTTTGGGGAGTCATGGAGCACCTTGAGAATCTGATTAGAACTGTAGAATCAGTCTCCGAAAAGTGAACATTTATAAGAACTTTGCTATGGAGCCCTTAGGAGATCCTACAATTTCCTGTTTCATGTAGAAAAGATTTCATTTTTTAATCACTAATACTAATTTTTAGCAAATTTTAGAGAAAGGAACATAGAGAAGAGAACATTTAAAACACTGCTGTGGAGATCTGGTAAGATAAAGAAAACTTCCTGTGTTCTTGCCAGGTTGGAGATGGAGATTTAATTGTGGCAAATCTCTTATAATCTTATAAATTATTATAAAGATACTCAGATTTTTCCTTTAAGTACATAAATAAGGTAATAATTGCTTTGGTAGCACATTAAGCAAAATCAGATACTGGTATGATTCACCTTGGAAATCGAGACAAGGGCTATAAGATAATCTCATCAAAAAAGTATCTTCCTGTCTCTGATGATGTATTATTGCTTAATAATATGGTATATGTATGATGTTACTTCTTCCAGGCTAAATATTTACTCAGAGTTTAACATTTACTTTCTGCAATTAATTGGTTACAAGTTGCTTGCAATAGAACCACAAACTTCCTAAAAACTAAAGTGATTGACTTTCCTTTTAGACAATTCGCCAGAAATTTCCCCTCTTGACAACTCGGCGACTTGGAACCAGAGGCCACTCAAAGTAAGACCTACTGATGAGCATATATCAGTGATATATGATACCCTGTACGTGAGGATTGATGCATGTAAAATAAGGATTGTCTTTACCAGTGAGTGGAAGCAGGTATTCTCTTCTTGATGAAGCAGGTTTTTACCAATTGTAAGAACTAAGAAGAAAAAAAGGTAGATTTTAGAATAATGTTTCGAAAGCAAAATTTATATTGAAAAATTATAATGTATCATTTTTTTCCGATAAAATAATTTAAATGAACCATTGTCATCGTCTTAAAGCCACTACCGAAGGCACCGGTGTCACGAAAGGGGAGCGTCCATGGCTAAGTAAGTGGTCAGATGTACCCCACGGCATCACCAAAGACAAGGTCAAAGCCAAGAGTTGAAGTATGATTCAGGTTCTTTCTCTGGGTTTCTTTCCCAGCTGATGACTTCTCATTATCCTCTTCTCTTCCCTTCAAGACAAATGACCTGCACAGATGACTTCTTTGGTCATCTCTTCAGTGTACATAGAAACATAGAGTAAGATCTCTCTCTTGATAGCTTCAGTGTTTCTTTTCTCTTGTGGCCACCTCGGTAGGACCCCCAGTTTCAGGTTCTTATTCGTCCAGGATTGCCTCTGTCCACTGTGTTTTCAGTGTTGCCTTTCCTTCTGCCTACAAACATGTTGAGGTCTCTTCCAGTTGATAAAAATAAAATCATCTCAAACCTGCTCTAATCTTCACAGTTGCTCTGTTATTTTGCTTCTCGTTGCTGTTCTTGAAAGAGTAGCTCTGCTCACTTCCCTTATCATTCATTGTTCCCATGTCTGTGTCCTAGCACGTGTCTTTACCCAGACAGAAACACCATGGCTCATTTTTACCGCTGGTCATCTTCCTTGGCACCCATCTAGGGCGTGAACCTGCTGACAGGGCCCTCTTCAGATAAATCAGTATATGAAGTATCTCCCAGGGTTTCTCTGTCACAACACTGATAAGTCCTCTTCCTTTGTCTACCATTTGTTTGCCAGCTCATCCAGCATCGTCTTTTGTCCTAACGCCTAGTCCAGCATTGCCCAATGGAGCACAACACAGTCACGTATTTAATCCAAACATTTCTTAAAAAAGTAAAAAGAAAAAGAAGTAAAAAGTAACAGATGTTATTTGATTTTAATGTTTTATGTAATCCAATATATCCGAAACGTTGTCATTTCACCAAGTAATCAAAATGAAAAACATTTGAGATATTTAACGTTCTTTTTTCCCCCTGCTAAGTGTTTGAGCTCCAGGCATACTGAGTGCACATCTCCATTCAGATTAGTCCCATTTCAGGGGGTCAGTACTCACATGTGACGAGGAGCTGCCCTGATGGATAGCTCAGCCTTAGTCACTTGCCAAAAAGAATAAGTCTCATTTTATGAATTCTCTTGAACTGGTCTCTCTCCATTCTCACTTCCATAACCTGGCCTTCACTCTGTTTTTCCAGTCCATTCAATACAGCTCTTCCAAATCGACCTTCTGAAGTTTCCATTCCATCGTGTGTCTGTCACGCTCTGAAACTTTTAGCAGCTCATGGCAAGTTTTTCTCACCTTGACATTCAAGGTCCATTATGATTTGGTCACAAGCCATTTGCCTACCTTACCATCTGCTTCTCACTTCTCAGCATGGAGCCTGTGCTCCCATCAAATTCGGGCCCAGTACCCTCCGCTGTATCCTCAGATGGCATTCATTTGTTTATGCTGTCTTCCTCCGAGGGAAATACCCTTTCCCTTGCAGGTATGTTGAAAGCTTACCTGTTGAAAAGAATGCCTCATGAACCCCCTCTTCTTTTGAATTTTTACTTACCTCTTGATTTCTTGTAGGCACTTTCTTTGTGCCCTCAAGGCAGTCCATTGGTACCTATCTTAGTGTGAAATTAACATATCTCTTCCCCTCAAAAGATAATATTTTGAGGATAGAGACTTGGTCTCATTCCTTTTCATATCCTTTCTCTGGTTGGCTATGTAACCGATGATCCATGGATATTTATTTAACTGATTCCTATTAATTTTAACAACCTGTGGATGAAATGCCAGACTGAAAACCACTGAATTGGTTCTTCCCTTCTAACCAAGTCAGGACTTATTTTTCGAAGTTGAGCCAGTTTAACTTAACTAGTTAAGTTAAGAGTCAGTTTAACTGTCAGTTTAACAGTCAGTTAACTGGCTGATTTCTACTGAATTTGACTCCTACTGAATTGTGTAGGTGGAGGAAAGATCAGAGAGTGTTTGACGTAGATAGGTAGTAGAAAAAGAGGCAAAGCAATGCAGAGAAATCCTCTTCACAGGATCTGCCCCAGGACAGGCAGGCAGGCTGCAGAGAAAGCCAATTAATCCTGGAAGGAGCCTTTAGGATTAAGGATGAATCATTAACCCTGTCCATTGTGACACTGTGAGGCTCCAGTGTTTAGGTTTATGTAACATGTGGCAACTTCAGGCGATTTGTCTGATATCTAAGAGCAGATGTGCCCAAGAGTGAAGCATTAATAATTTGAATTTTTTCCCACCTTCTTGATATACCATTTGCTTTTTATAACTTGTCTGTTATATCCATGGTATTTTGATATCCTGGGGAAAAAGACTTTTTCCAGAGGGAAACTAAGGATGTTGAAAGATACAGCGAGATGGAGAGTTTGTGTATCTTGCAACTGGCAATGTTTTGATGTAATTATTCTCAGCCAGATAGTTTTCCCATCTTTATTTATTTCTAAGGGTTGCTAGAGTTAGGAGCATGAAGTTTAAAGTGGGACAATTCTAAGCTTTAATCCCATTATTCTTGTATGTAATCGCTGTGTGACACCTGATGAATTGTTCAGTTTTTCAGCAGTAAAGATAGTACACAGTATCTGTCTCACAGGTTTGTTGTGAGAATTAAATGAGGTAAAGTATAGGAATGGATGGAGAAAGGGATATGCTTTCAACCTGACTGACCTTAATAATATGAAATTAATCTCTCAATGCATCTCAAAATCAGCAATGCAATTAAAAGTTACTCTTTATTGAGCACTGCACACACACACAGGCACACACACACACACAGAAGCACACGCACAACCACACACTCTCAAATCCTTACAATGACAATACAAGATTGGAATTACTGTGTTTTACAAATGAGAAGACTGCAGTTCAAAGATGACTGACTTGCCCGAAGCCACACACATGCTGTAAAATAATAATGCTGGCATTTAAATCAAAGTTTATCTGACTCTAAAGTTTGTGCTTTGTCAACTAGTAAATCCTCCTTTTTTCCCAATATCAGCCATATCAAGAAAATAATTATTTAATTGAACTTTTGATTTTTTGAGGTATAAATTTCATTTTTGCCTAATCTGTCTTAAAAACTTATTAATGTATCAGATTCTTCTTCAAAGAGCTACTATTTTTCCTTTTTTCTTAAAGATTTTATTTATTTATTTGAAGGAAAGAGGGAAAGAGTACAATTGGGGGGGCAGGAGGAGAGGCAGAAGCCAATTTCCCACTGAGCAAGGAGCCCTATGTGAGGCCAGATCCTAGGACCCTGGGAACCTGGTCCCTGACTTGAGCAGAAGACAGACTATCAACCGACTGAGCCACCCAGGTACTCCTAAAGAGTTAATATTTTGCAAAGCCTTAATAATAAGGCACTTTATTTTATGTTTATTTAGAGATCTTTATGTTTTATATAAAAGCAAATGTGTGGCACAACCACACATTTGCTTTTTGCTTTTAATTTTTTTCCTGAACATTTCTCTATGTTGGTATATTATCTTTACCATCATCATTTCTAATGGCTAGTTAATATTTCAAAAATTTACATCTCATGAAAAATATTTTTATGTCTATAGAAATATGAAGAATTGGTGAAACACAGAAATATAAATGAAAAGTAAGAATATTTTGGAGAAAGAGAAATTTATAATTTCTCCAAATTTTACCATTATTTTGCAAAACTTATTTTATTGCTGTGGTGTTTATACTATCACTAAATATTTACTAAGTATAATATAAATATAAATTTGTATTATACTAATATATTAAATTCATTTTATAAAAATAAATTTATAAAAAATTTATAGTAATTTTTATTACATATATTATATATCATTATATATTAATTATTAAATATATTAAATTTATATTAATACTAAATGTAGTTAGTATTAATTTATTTTGACTTCTGTGGATCATATATTAAAATATAATATGTAACTGCTTAATGATGGTTATTTAAAAACATAAGCTCTCAGTTTTTGCCCAAATGTCATAGAAGAGCTAGAGTATGTCCAGTCATTTCATTTGAGTCCTTCAGACGGAATTTATGTGAGATAGTGATTAACTAGAAAGATTCTTCTGTATTCTGGGCAGAAGGTGACCCCACTGTTTCTAAAACTGTCCCTGAATGCCTTTAGGGTTCATGGAACTTCTTCAAATTTTACTCCCTGTATAAAATCTGATAGTTGGGGAAACGCTGATCTTTGTAAGGAAAAGATTGATTAGCAGGATCTAAAAAATAAGAGTGAATTGTGTGTCTGTTTTCAGGTTCTGTTTCTCTAAGTTCTGACATGACTGGGTATTCAAATGATTGGTCCTCGCTCCCCACCTTTGCGCAAGTACTTCTTCTTTCCCCCATGAAAGTGAAAAATGAAAAAGTTAACTAAATACAATGAAGCAAAAGTTTATTCAACCCAAAGGAAGAGATGAAATACGTAAAACATACATTAAAAACAAACAAAAGATCTTGAGGTGCCTCGGTGGCTCAGTCGTTAGGCGTCTGCCTTGGGCTTAGATCCTGATCCCAGGGTCCTGGGGTCGGGCCCATATCAGGCTTCCTGCTCAGTGGGGAGCCTGCTTCTCCCTGTCCTGCTCCCCGGTGCTGTGCTTGTGTTCCCTCTTTTGCTCTCTCTCTGTCATAAATAAATAAAATCTTTAAAAAATGTAAAAATAAAATAAAAACAAGCAAAAAATCCAAATGGACAGAATCACGAGGTAGATACCACAGATCCCCAGATATCGCATACTGTCAAAATTAGAAACAATTAAAAAATTGAATAATTTGTTTCCAGGGGCTGTTCTCAGGTTCTACCTAAGAAGCCATTGCTGCTGATGTTTATGGGGGGGCGGGGAGGGGCCACGGGGGATGGGGAGTGGGCGGGGAAGGTCTTTAAAGGTTAACACCTGGGATTAGAAAGCCTCACACTAGAGCATCTAACCTGATTGAGCCTTGGGGACAAAGTCAGTGAGTTTACAGGGATAAAGCTCCGCTCCCTGTCCCTTCCTTCACTGTCACCATCCCCTCCCTGCCAAGAAGCCCCAGTGGCAGACTCCTCACATTGTCAATACCAAGATAAAAACTGACTTGGCTTTTGAGGTTTTTGTTGTCTTCTCTTTGATTTAGTACCAGTGCCAAAATATAAACCTGATTTTTTTTCTGTGCAGTATTTTCAAATCTGGGTTTTGAAAAAGTAACTGAAACAAAATCAGACTGGCACAAAAGAGTAGCTAATGAAAAGTAATTTTTGCCTATCATGTCGTGAGTGGATTATATCTATAATCAATCCATTCATATTTTTATCAGTTTCAAAACATGATGCTAAAGAATTTTTAAGATGCAAACAGTGGGATCAAAAAACTTTCACTATTAATATTCATTTATTTAATGAGCATTTTATTGAGTATCCTGGTGTTATAGTGATGATATCCTAGGGATATAGTGATGAAGAAGAAAGACCTGTTTCTCACCCTTGCTCAGAATAACTTAGAAGAATAAGGGAGAACACAGTGGGGACCATCATGTAGATTTCATGTACACAGTAAACTGTTTGATTTGAAGTTACATTTTAATTTCTTGTAGACTTTGATCAGTCAAATCTTGGTTTTCAGACATGATGGACAAAAGCTATTATCTTATTTATTAGTAGTGATTTACTGGGTTAATAAAACTGATACGGCAGCTGCTCTTATCATAGTAAGTTATTGCAAGTCCCTGAACAGCTTAATCCCATCATTTCCTTATCAGTGATCATTTGTGTAGTGTAAACTAACATCAGGGCTACTAGCTCAGTGGAAACATATGTTTCAGGAATTCTATATAATGACTGAACTAGAAAAGAAGAACTATAGGGGCAAGTAGAAATTTATCAGCAAATGAAGAAAAGTGTTAGACACAATGTAAATACTTTAGTAGTAAGAGCAGCAATAATTTCATTTGTCTTATTAAACATCTTTTATATTTTATAACATGTTCACTTTAAAATGTGGATGTAAAAACTAATTAATAAGTCTTTAATACTAAAAT
Source organism: Procyon lotor (assembly GCA_028646535.1). Taxonomy (NCBI): domain Eukaryota; kingdom Metazoa; phylum Chordata; class Mammalia; order Carnivora; family Procyonidae; genus Procyon; species Procyon lotor. The sequence continues at coordinate 38,594,532 of CM053608.1, read as the reverse complement.
GTAAGTTATATCTGTCATTTGATACAAGGCTAAGGACAATTGACACTAATGAATGAACACAACTTATTAGATAATCACAAAGATCTTTGTATTTTTTTAAAAGATTTTATTTATTTATTCGACAAAGTGAGAGTGAGGGAGACGGAGAGACAGAGAGCAAGCACAAGCAGGGGGAATGGCAGGCAGGGGAGAAGCAGGCTCCCCACTGAGCAAGGAGCCCAATTCGGGGCTCAATCCCAGGTCCCTGGGATTGGGACCTGAGCCACAGGCAGCCACTTAACCAACTCAGCCACCCAGGTGCCCCACAAAGATCCTTGTATTATGCCAACATTTTCTGAGAAATTAGCTAGTCATACCCAGAATTTTTAAGCATTTATCACATATCTTTTTAAATAAAAATGGATAAGAATCATGTAAAGAGAAAAAACTGAAATGTTTGGGAATTTTTATTCAGAGTAACCCACAGAATTGGCATTGGGTAGTGGTATATAAATTAAAATAACTAGCTAGTGCACACTTATGCAAACCTTATGTTTGATGTGCACCAACCATATGTTTTTGTTGTACTGGAATATTTCTGGCAGATATTCCCTAGCAAAATTTATTTTAGGGGAATATATTAATAGTAAAATAATGTTATAAAATGTTGGGTTTGAGATGAAAAATCCACGTATACTTTGCATGAGATTACTCTCCCTAGTTTTATGAGGTTTACCTTCAGCTGTTAGGAAGACAGAGCTGCTCATTTATTATCTCTTCTCTGTCCTCAAAGACATTAAATCATCACTCAAGTGATAACATGTATCTAGTAGACTAAAAGGAAGGTTAAGGGGAAAAGATTATTTATTTTATAGGTTCCAGAAGAAACTAGATATGAAAGTGCTAAAGCATTACAGTGGTCATTGCAAAATATTAAGATTTATATTCCTGGAAATAGTCTTTCTACTTAAATACACTGATTTTATATCCTCTGTGTACATTGTTTGACCCCAATATTTTACTGGTGACATGGCACTGCATGGTACTACGAAGCAGTTATTGAAACTGTTGGCTATAAGGGAATTTGTGTTTTATAAGTGTCTAAATTTCTAGCAGGAGACATTGATTCATCCTCCAATAAGTGAGGATTTTTCTTTCTTTCCTTTTTTTTTTTAAGATTTTATTTATTTGACAGAGAGAGAGAGATCACAAGTAGGCAGAGAGGCAGGCAGAGAGAGAGGGGGAAGCAGGCTCCCCGCCGAGCAGAGAGAGCCGGATGCGGAGCTCGGTCCCAGGACCCTGAGATCATGACCTGAGCCGAAGGCAGAGGCTTTAACCCACTGAGCCACCCAGGTGCCCAAGTGAGGATTTTTCTATACAGTAATTTCTAAGGAGGAAATCTATGAAGGAAAAGATTCAGTTCCTTTCCTCTAAACCTTATAGTTTAGTGGGACCGGTAAGCCATGTAGAAATGCACCAGTGGTGTGAGGTATAAAGCTATATATGACTAATATAAATGTATATATTGGTCATATAATTGGTCAAAAAATATAAATATATATATGAGGTATAAAGCTATATATGACCATATAAATGACCAAAAGAGGAGTTCATTTATTTATTTTTTTCAAGAGAGGAGTTTAAAGGATAGAGAGATTAGATTTGTCTGAGAAACCAGGCAAGCTTCATACATTAAACAATGCCTTGAGATGTAAGTAAGAAACAAAGACAGAAAGGAAGAAGGGCAGTCCCACTGAAGAACTCAATCACATAAGGGTGCCAATGTGAGAAAACACATTATTTATGGAAAGCAAGTAATTGTGACAAGAATAGGTAAGTTTATATAGTGCTCATGGTAGGGTTAAAGGAGTTAGTATATTTCTTTATATCATGTTAAATAAAAAGTTCCTTAATCTCTACCAAATTTAAAATTGTGCTAATATATTTAAATATCTGATACAAGATGCATGGCCTTCATTGAAAAATCCCTGTTTATAAAGTTTTCCTTATAATGCATTGTTATTTCTGTTTTCATGGTATTTATTTATTCAGCAAATGTTTATTGGTTTCCTATTATAAAGAGCTTACATTATAGAAGGGGTCTTTGTTTATATATGGATTATCAGATATGAAAAATCCAGATCAGTGGTATAAGTCTCAGCAATTCCTGTTAGATATCAATGCTTGCTTAATATGACTCATGCTGAGCTAGAAGGAGTGTTTATGCTGTGTGCAAACATATTCAAAACATCTTCACTTAAGGATTTCTAATTACAAACAAATTGAGGTACAAAATTATATAAAAGATGTATATGTATCTTTTGCTTCCTGGGAATGGAGGCGACATGGCCAATTGAAACAAAGAGTGCTCAGCTGTGTCTGGGTTGATAGTGTCATTTACATTTGGCCTGTGAATAAAATACAGTATTTTAGGGCACCTGGGTGGCTCAGTCAGTTAAATGTCTCCCTGAAGCTCAGATCATGATCCTAGGATCCTGGGGTCAAGTCCCAGGTTGGGCTCCCCGCTCATCAGAGACTCCCCTTCTCCCTCTGCCCTTCCCCTCTACTCCTGTTGTCTCTCATGCACAAAAAAAAAAAAAAAAAAAAAAAAAAAAAATCTTTAACATACACTATTTTAAAAGGATTTTCTTTTGTTGGGGTTGGAGCAGGGGGGATGGTAAGATGTAAAATCTTAAATGAATGTAGTTGGAAGCATTACATATTTCAGTTTTTAAAGATGTTTTTCCCTATGATTGGAAAGGAGGGGACAGAATAATAGTCATATTAGAAAAATAAGAAACCAAAGAATTATGTCATGAGAATACCTTTCCTTAAAAGTCATAAGTACAAAAAAATTTACAAATTCATATTAGTTAGTATTATTGAGTCCTAAAGGATGTTGCAGTTAAAAAAAAAAA
>CM053608.1:38562310-38591535 GCA_028646535.1 Procyon lotor | reverse complement strand
CATGAACAAGGGTGTAGAGAAGCACATTCCTGACCTGATTTTCCATGTCTGTTTTGTCATTGTATTGACATCTAGCGTAGTCATCAGGACACAGTATGCCTTCTAATAATCGTTCATCTCCTGCTCGTCCTTTCAACTTGTCCTATGCTTTTTGTCTACCACCAGACAATGTCATTTCTTTTCAAATCTGCATGACAAACCACCTTACCATGATGTGATAGTATCTGCATGTTGAAAAAAGAATTATAGATGAGAAACAAGAAGATAAAAGTTCTAATAAAAGAAAATGATCGACTTTTAAAGCAGTGCTTAACATTCATTACTTTGGCAAGTGGCTAAAATATAGTTATCTAAACTCTGGCTTCTGTAGAATAAACAGACTTTGTCAGACAACATGAAATTACAATATATTTCCATTATTATTGATCCCCTTTTCTCAAACATCCCTTGCTTCATTTCGTCTAATACAAAGACATTCCCTCTATCTTTGTTCCAAAATTTAATCAAGAAAATATTAATGCTCATTTCAGACTTTTAGGTTTATTAACTAATTCTAATATACTTGGCCCAATAACATCTAAATCTGCTTTTTTGTGTGTGATTTTTAGGTATTTCCTTTATCTATTTCTGTTAATATAGCTGTTTTTGGTAAGGTCCTTGTGATTCCAATAAGCTGCCTTATTTTAGTTTCTCACTGGAGACTTAAGTTCATATTTTCGAGTTTCCATCATTTTTATCTTTCCTTCATTTCCCCTTCATTCCAATATACCTTAGGGGTTCTTTATTCCTCATCTACTCTAAGAGTATTTTCTATACTATAAAAGGGGAACAATTATAAACCTCCTCTGCTCAAGTTAACAGACTACTTATTGTCCTTGTATTGAAAACTTGTTCCCAATCCATAGCAATCAGATATTTCCATTTACCTTGATCATCCCTCCTACTGTTTCTCAAATATAAGAGCTCTTTCTGAAATCATTTATTATATGTCATTTTTTTGTTTTCATATTTAAAAAACTCTTTCTTCTCCATCTCAAGTAGCCCAGGGTCATTAGAAGTGACTTCCTTGCCCTTAGAACTTATTGGGAGAGAACCCATCTCTGGGCCTTACACTGGAAAAGGCTCTCTGCTGGCCCTCCTCCCGCTGTTCTCCTCCCCAGGAGACAAGGAGTCCATAGCTTGAGTAAATGTGTCCCCTGAAAGACCACATTCCCCTTCTAGCCCACATTGCAGGTCCCTGGGGCCCCAGAATTCTCTGTCCAAAGAGCCCCAGGTCTGCCTTCTCCCTCCCATGTGGGACTCTTCCCCCACCCATCCTGAGAAGGGGGCTGTGCTCCACCAGCAAAGATCTGAGAGGTGACCACGAGGTGGTAGCTCTTTGGTGGCGGTGGTTGGAGGATTGATTTGATCTTGAACACGGAGGCTGTGTGTTCACAAGAGGCTCCTCGCAGTGAACAAAAGAGCAGGGCCTGAGAAGAGAAGGGTTGGGGCTGGCTCTTCTCCCGCCACCATGTCCACTCGTGGAAGGGTTCTAAATTCAAACCCACCTACCAGATCATTATGGAGGTAATTGTCAAGACAGAAGAACAGCAGTATTTTGTTGAACGGTTTGTTAGCTTGACTTTTACTTAAATATTTAGATATATGTTATTAGGCTCTCATTTGTACTCTTGTCCTGGGCCTTGAAAATGTTTAGGGGTGAACTTGCTCTGCCAAGTCTTTTTTTTTTTTTTAATTGCTAGATCAGAAAAGGGGACCTGAAACAGATCCTTCACTGGCTTGTCCACTTTAAACCCAGATGATGATGCTAAGTAATAAAATTTTAAATATGGTCACTCTGAAGTCCCCTGGAAACCCCCTTACTCCCTTTTATTTCATTCCTTGCCTGGTTTTAGATGAATGCAAAGGGAAACAAAAGGTAAGGAAGCAGGTGCTGCTGCTGCATGGGTTAGGGGTGGGAAGGAGAAGGGAGGTGGAAGTTAGCAGGCGTTGACCACTCATCCTAAATCCCCACTATTTGAAGAGCTTTTGTAGTTTAGGAGAATGAGCTGTCACTTGAGAACTGATGAAATGCTATACTTGTCTGTGGCTCAGGATCCATTGACAAATTTATAACAAATTATTTGTAACACTGTTACTTTCCATGTTGCATATGCCCATTGACATATGCAATGGTTTTTCCCTCATTGTTGCTCAAAAATTTGAAGTGTAAATGATGGCGAATTGGGCTTCTCATTCCTCATGAGGAATGATCTTGAAAGATCACACATGCTTCATACATATTCCCATACACGACATTGATATCTTCCTCCACGCAGTGTCGTACTATTTTCTCTATCCAATAAATACACTATGAAGGAAACCTATCATTTTCTTGTTGAACTGACTACATTGAAATTGAACCAGCAGTTTGCAGACAGATACTCGTATACTTGGAGTCAGTGCTGACATTTACAAATTTAAGTGGTTACATTTAAATGCCTATATTGACAAATGTTTTGGTTTTTGAAACCTAATATCTTAAGGGGTACTAGGGGGTTGGCTGTAGGCGGCTCTCCTTTTTTAATCCCAGAGCCAGAAATAGGACTAATGACCATCAGAGGGATTCTACTTGAAAGAAAAAAAAAAGGAAAGTGATCATCAACTGGTTGCAGTTCTTACTTGTGCTTTTCCTCAACTATAGTTTCCTTTTCCCCTTCAAAACAATGTCTTCATTAACACAGAGCCGGTTCCTGTCCTTGCTCCAGGTATCATTATTATGGGATTGGCATCAAAGAGAGCAGTGCATATTACCACTCCGTTTATTCTGGAAAGGGCCTGACAAGGTAGAGTCCTGCTTTCTTCAAGACAAGTTCTCTGCATTTCTTTGACGATGCATAATAAAAATCGAATAAAAGACTTCCTCCTTTTGCTTATTGAAATGTTTTCTTTAAAGCATCAGACCTTAATTTCAACTTTGTATGAGCATTTACAATGATGTGGTCTAGATTATTGGGCAATTTATATAATTTGCAGTCATTAATGAGAAATTAGTAGTGAACAAGGTGTCCCAGAGAGATGAAAAGGAGAAATCAAGGAAGCAGAATTGCTTTTAAATTAGTATTTACTCATAAGGCTACGTTTGTTTTCAGACTGGTTTCATTAAAATAAAGGCAGAAAATGTATTTTTTTTCCCCCAAGAGATAAACTGTTTTAAAAATCTATGTAGTGGGGCGCCTGACTGGCTCACTCAATAGAGCATGTGACTTGATCTCAGGATCCTGAGTTCAAGCTCCACCTTGGGTGTAGAGCCTACTAAAAATAAAATAAAATAAAAATCTATGTGCTTGAGCAGCACCTTACAGAGATGAAAAGTTTATTGTAAGTAATCTCTAATAATACATACTTTGAATACCAGCTTACCTTAAGTGAGTTGAAACTACTGACCTGTTTGAGTCTGTATGAAAGGAAAAACACAAAGGAATACAAATAACACACTTCTCTAATCTATCCTTAGCTATCAAGAGGATGTCATGAGGTGACATCCAACAAAGCCAATGATACTCTATAATTATTATTTTTTAAATACTGGAGCTCCAAATAATTAAATCTGCATCTATTGACTTATGGTAATCTGCTCTTAGCTTGCAAAGGAATAAATTAATTTGAAAAGTGAAGTAAGTTGTATAAAAGAATCATTTGAGTCACCTGGGTCATACTAAGATGAACTCAGACATGGTGAGGAACATAATGGTGGCTTACTGGCTACACTCACTGGAAAGTGAACATACAGCCTGGAACAAAAATGAATATTTCACATCAAGTGTGCTTTGCTTGCCTCAAATCCTATCTGATTTCCTTAAATATTTTTTGTTTTACTTTCCCTTAATAGTGTATTTTTTAAGGAAGTTGGGAAGGATGTATGGGTCTCTTTGAAAATCAAACTGATTTCTCCAGGTTTATTTCATTAATCATGTTATGAAGTCACCACTTTAGTGGGTCCTCTGCATTTCTTTGATGGCTGTAATTGTATATTTATGTTTTAACTAATGGCAAATGTACTGATTTTTAAGGTTTTCTGGAAGCAAGTTGAAGAATGAGGTAAGAATTATTTTCATTTCTATTTTGTGTCTGCCATGACATGTACTACAAACTGAACAGTAAGTGCTAACCATCCTTGCTGGCAAATATACAAATAAATGTTAATTTATGAGGAGCCCGTCGAATGATTGAGAATTTCAGACAGAGCTAAGTTAGATTTGGGGCAACTGATGTTTCTTTACATGAACCTACTGAACAATTTCCAGTTTGCCTAGGAAGGATAATTTTTCAATTATTCTTGCCTAATATCAGATACTTAAGAGATTGCAAAAAAAAGAGCATTCCTGATCTAAGAAATTTCCACTTTAATATAGACAGAAAGCCTAAAGTTGGGGATATGAAAGGAATTGGTATTTGGAATATACCCATTTAGACAAAACCTTTAATAGTTCTCAAGAAGCCCAAATGTAATGCTGTGTTTTGGTTTTGTTTGAACCGTGTGTGTGTGTGTGTGTGTGTGTGTGTGTGTGTGTGTAGTCAGTTTGTTGATCTCTTCTGTAATGTGGAGATGGGGTGGGACCCAGAGAGAAAGAGTACGTGTCTCTAGCACACACACACTCACACACTTTCTCCCTAGATTCCCCTCCCTCTCCAACCCCCAACCAAGGAACAGATCAGCAAACTGCCTTTATCTAAATGAGTTAGACTCCCATTAGGGACTGCATGGCTAATTAGGCACACGATAAGGCCTTCATTATCCTCAAGTTATCTAATCATTAAAAGAGGTGCCACAGAACTAAGGGCACATGACAATGTGTTGTAGGGTAAATCTGGACCTGAGGTAAATTGTAACCCCATTAGTTTGGTGAAATGATGCAAGCATATTATCTTAAGAAATAATATAAAGCCCCCAACCCTTTTGAAATGATCAATTTCTTCCCACCAATGCTTTTAATACAGTTAATGGCTAATTACATAATAAAATCCTCTAGATTGCTCTTTTTATCAATGAAATAATAGCTCTTTATTAGATAAACAATTGTGAAAGTGCAAAAATATTGACTTAGAAATACACTTCAGTTGACTGAAGTTTATGTCAATAGGGGATTTAAGTAATTTCTCTCAGGTGTTCTTTCTACCACTTTGATGAGGCTGGTGGTACCAGTGAGCCATCAGCTGTTACAACGTGTGTACGGCAAGGCTCGCTTTACAGAATAAAGGAAAAAAATGTTTCTCAAGTGTACTGTTTCCTCCCTAGAAAAGTCCACTACAAATTCAGGTATAGATTTTGTTAATAAATTTAAAATGAAATATTTTCATTAAGCTACACAGCCTGTATTTCCAAAGATACCTGAAACAATAATAGAGTATCATTACTGTGATGATTATAGAAATGAACACGAGGGCTTTATAAAGACTTGGAACCACTCTAAATACTTTAAAAATGATACTAGAACATTCATTTAACAAAGTTGAAATTTTAAAAAATTATTTTGCACCTGAGGTGATGAACCATCATAGTTTGCTCAGGACAGGAGACTTTCAGTATAAACCTACATGTACTTCAGCTCATTTGAACATTGATAACCATGAGGTAGGGAAAATAGGTGCATTGCTAATTTACAAAAGTTGTATTTGCTTTTTTTTTTTTTTTTGGTATATCTGTATTACTTTATTTTTTTTCCAAATATGTTTATTTTTTCAGTGTTACAAGATTAATTGTTCATGCACCACACCCAGTGCTCCATGCGATATGTGCCCTCTTCAATACCCATCACCAGGCTCGCCCACCCCCCCAAAACCCCATTTGGAATAAAGTTCTATTTTTTAAAACTCATGGACAAGATATTAATCTATAGGTATATGGAGTTACAGGTACTAGGGGGCACATAGTGAATAGGTAGATTTGCTCTTTTTCAGTGCAGCAGGAAAATATGTCTTTAAAAGTAATTATAAGTAATTACGAAGGGTGTCATGTTCATAATTATGAACCATTAGTTGAAGTGGTTAAGGACATTCCACATAGGAAGTGGCATTTAAGGAAAGAACAGAGAATAAGTGAGAGTTTGGAGGAGTGGAGTTGGGGAAGTGGATGGAATAGAGGTAACAGCATAGATTAAGGTTTCTCAGACTTGGTATTACTGACATTTTGGGTGACATAATTCTGTGCTGCGGGGGATGGCCTGTGCATTGCAGGATGTTTAGCCACATTACAGTGTCTCTGGTTTCTATTCACCAGATTCCACACCCTCCCCCTTGTGACAACCAAAAATGCCTCTGATGTTACTACCAAACGTCAACCAGTGCTATATGGGAAGGCAGACGAGAGGAGCATCGTGTTATAGACGTATATGCATAAGTCTGGATGAGAGAATATCTGGACTAGGACAATAGCTCTAGGGATGGAGAAAAGTGACCGGTTTAGCTAGGAAACATTGGAAAAGAAGCAGAAAGAAAGAACAGAAAGATAATGGATTCAATTTGGGACTCATCATATTTGATGTGCTTGTGAAATATCCTGTATAGACTTGAAGTGAGTCACTGAATATATGTGACTGGAACAGAGGACTTAGCTAAACATTTACTTTGATGGGGATTGAAGCCATGGTAATGGATAGAAGTGGCTAGGGAAAAACCCAAATGATAATGGACGAGGCCATGAGAAAAGGGTTGTGAAAAGTGGGAAAGAAAGATAAGGGTCAGTAAGATAGTTGAGGAGAATCCAAAGAGGTAAGAAGAGAAGGAGGGGAATTTAGTGGCACAGAGGCAAGAGAAAAAAATGCTTTCAACAGAAGGGAATGGTTACTGCTATAAAATGCCACTAAAAGGTCATCAAGACAATGGCTGAAAAAGGTCTATGGTATTAGTTAAGGGGAGAGAATTAATGACTTTAGGAAGAACATTTTCAGTGGAGAGCTGGGGTTTGATTGGTTTGTGAAAGGAGTGAGAAGTGCCAGTGAATGTAGAAAATTTAGTGAAGTTGAGGGTGATAGTTGGAGAAGGACTTGAAATTTAGTTTTGAAGGATGATTAGACTATTACTCTACTGTTGGTAAAAAGATCCAGTAAAGAGTAGAGACTGGAGATATAAAAGAGAGGGAAAGCTGAGAGCCCAGGGAAGAGCTTCAGAGTAGGGAAGTGGCTCTAGAGGGAAGGAACACTTCTCCCATTAGAACAGGAAGAGGAAAGGGTTAAGTTCAGATGCAAGTAGATTTGTAGATTTTGTGGCAGGAAATTAAGGTAGTTTGGTGGTTTTATATTTCTCCCTGAGGAACTATTAGTCAGTTAGGGGGGTGCCTGGGTGGCTCAGTGGGTTAAAGCCTCTGCCTTCGGCTCAGGTCTTGATCTCAGGGTCCTGGGATCCAGCCCCTCATCGGCTCTCTGCTCAGCGGGGAGCCTGCTCCCCCCTCTCTCTCTGCCTGCCTCTCTGCCTACTTGTGATCTCTCTCTCTGTCAAATAAATAAATAAAATTTTAAAAAAAAAAGAATTATTACTATTAGTCAGTTAGGTTATCTGTAGTGAGTAAAAGTCATGGGGGAAGAAGAGTTTGAAGAGCTTAAAGAAAGTCCCAATTCTTCTCAATCAGGATGCCACAGAGATGTAGCCCTAGGGACTCATTGTATGTAAGGATTGTAAGTTTGTAAAGAACAAGTTAGGTATATAGAATGATACTGGCCAAACACCATCCTCTGGAAAATTCTGAAAGTGGTCATTCAAATCTTTTTCTATAGGACTTAATTTTCTCACAGATACCCTACTAAGAGAGGTAGGAAGAGTCATTGTGAAAAACAAGAAATGTAGGGCATTATAAAATTAAATTGCAGGAACCAGCACAAATGCAAAATATTTAGGAGCAACCATAATAAGAGAAGCATATTACCTATTTGAAAAAAAAATACAGGCATAAAAGAAAATTTTATTTATTTTTTAAAGCTATTTTTTTTAATAATGATAAGTGTACGCTTTAATCCCCACCCCCTGATTCCTCCATCCTCCCACCTACCTCCCAGCTGGTAACCATCAGTTTGCTCTCTACAGTTAAGGGTCAGTTTCTTGGTTTGTCTCTCTCTCCTTTTTGATCCTTTGCTTGTTTGTTTTGTTTCTTAAATTCCACAGAAGAGTGAGATCATATGGTATTTGTCTTTCTCTGACTGACTTATTTCACTCAGCATCATGGTCTCTAGCTCTATCCATGCTGTTGTAAATGGCAAGCCTTCATTCTTTTTTAATGACTGAATAATATTCTGTTTTATTTATTTATCTCACATCTTCTTTATCCATTCATTTATTGATGGATACTTGGGCTGTTTTTATAGTTTGTCTATTGTAAATGAAGGTGCATGTATACTTTTGAATTACTGCTTTTGTATTTTTGTATTTTGGGGGGTAAATACTCAGTAGTGCAATTTCTGGATAATTAGGTAATTCTGTTTTCAATTTTTTGAAGAACCTCCATACAGTTTTCCAGTGGCAGCACCAGTTTGCATTGCTATCAACAGTGCAAAGGGGTTTTTTTTTTTCCCTCCAGATCCTCGCCAATACTTGTTTTCTTGTTTTGTTGATTTTAGTCATTCTGACAGGTGTGATTTTGTGGTTTTGTAACATTGTGGTTTTTGTTTGCATTTCCCAAGGGTGAGAGATGTTGAGCATCTTTGAATGTGTCTGTTGGCCATCTGTATGTCTTCTTTGGAGAAATGACTGTTCATGTTTCCTGTCCATTTTTAAATTGGATTATTTGTTTTTTGGATATTGAGTTGTATCAGTTCTTTATATATTTTGGATACTAATCCTTTATCAGATATGTTATTTGCAAATATCTTCTCTCATTCAGCAGATTAACTTTTAGTTTTGTTGAATGTTTTCTTCACTGTGCAGAAACTTTTATTTTAAATGGAAATTTTAAGTGAAAACACATACCACATGCCTGCATGGTTATGCTAGATATTATAAATGTATCAATTCTTTCTAAATTAACTTAGATATATAATGCCCCAATAAAATTTTGAGTGGGTAGCTAATTTTTGGAAATGATTAAAATGAGTGTACACTTGATCTAGAACAATATACAGAAAGTAATAGTTAAGAGAAATGTAAACAAGATTAGCCAAAATGGACCTGTCTGGCAGATATCAAAATATGACACTATGATATGGACTCAACTCTAGGTGGAACAAATCTACAATAAAGATTAGATACCTGAAAAAAGACCCTAGTATACATAAGAATTTAATGTATGATCAAAGAGACATTACAACCAATGAAGGAGAAAAAAATTTTTTTCAGTGAATTGTCTTAAATCCTTTTTGGAGGAAGATGTAGTGCCAAATAAATAAATAAAATTCTTCATCATATAATGTTAGAAAAATGGTCTATTTTGTAAAAAAGTTTATACCTCATGCCTTATATGAATTTCATATAAATTATTGAAAGTAAAAACAATACATAGAAAGGAACATTTATATCTACTTCAATTCTGGATGGGGAATCATTTTCTAAGATGAAAACAATTTAAGAAATTTCAAAGGAGGGGCGCCTGGGTGGCTCAGTGGGTTAAAGCCTCTGCCTTAGGCTCAGATCATGATCTCAGGGTCCTTGAATCTAGCTCTACATAGGGCTCTCTGCTCAGCAGGGAGCCTGATTTCCCCCACTCTCTTTGCCTGCCTCTCTGCCTACTTGTGAACTCTCTCTCTCTGTCAAATAAATTAAATAAAATCTTAAAAAAAAAAAGAAATTTCAAAGGAAAAATATATAAGGGAGAAATTGAAAACTACTCTGCATCAAAAGCATTATATATAAAATTTGTAGTCAAAAGAAAGACTGGAGAAAATATTTTCAGCAAAGCTGACACTGGGATAATATTTCTACTAATAAGGAAATCGTATGAATTTATAGAAAAATATGAAGACAACAAGAAAGAGTAAAAAACATGAATAGAAAATACACATAAGGAAGAAAAGGCCAATAAATGCATGAAAAGAGGGACTGCCAAATAAGCAAAAAAAAGAATAACATTTAAAATTATATAATTATCAAATATTAAGGAATGACTATAATGGAGGAGAAGGTCTGGTGAGATAAGCTCTTTCATATCCTTCTGGTGAATACTGAACAAACTCCCTGGAAACTAGTAAGGTCTGTATCAGGTCTTTGAAGTGTTCGTACTCTTTCTCCCACAGGTTCACTTTTGTATGAATCTCACATAAAGAAGTAACAGAAAATGCTTACAAAATATCATGCAAAAATTGGGATTGGCTACTGTGAAAAACTGTGTGCAACCTAAATTACTACTAATAAAGGAATGGCTACATCATTTATAGGACTTTTATGGGACCGAATATTATTTCATTTATTCAGAGTCACTTTTAACGACATGGAAAATGTTAAATAGGAATAAAAAAGGACACAAAAGCAAATATATGCATATATGGCTTCAAATATGTAAATGAAATTGGATATCCATATGTTATAGATGAGTGACAGGATTAATATGTATAACTATGCTGTGCAATATAGTAGCTACTAGCCCCATGAAGCTATTAATTACATAAAATATTCAGTCGCTCTGTCACATTAGCTACATTTCAAGTCCATAATAACCACATATGGTATTGGATAGTGCAGACATAGAACAATTTCATCATCACAGAAAGTTCTGTCAGATAGCACTGTTTTAGAATATCTAAAATATTCAACTCCATGATAAAAAGACAACCCAATAGAAATATAGCATGCTATATGAACGTGCAATCCACACGAGATGAAAAAAAAAAAAGAATTAGAAATAGTATTGGTGTTCATGGATCCCCTTCTGACTGACCAGGTTTCATAATATATGGTCAACAAAAATATTGAATACCATTCTTGCCCATAAACATATGAAAAGGGCTCAACTCAATCAGGGAAATTTTAATCAGGAAAGTGCAAATTAAAACCAAGATGAATAATCATTTCACTATTATTGGACTAACAGAAGTTAAAAAGTCTGAAAATAAGCATGGTTACAAGTATGGAGCAAAGGGACTCTAAGGAACCGTAGGAAGGACAGTCACTAGTAAAGAAGAAGGTGGACACAACTTATGAGTGCATTCCTAGAGAAAGCTTCACTCCGTGCACAAGCAGGCACACTGGAGTGTGGCTGGTGATCCCAGAATGCTGGAAAATAAATGTCCATTATGATATAGTGAGAGAATAAATTTTAATATATTTATACAAGGTAATACTACAGTGCTTTGGAAGTCAATACACTGTAGCTATAAGAATCAAATTAGATTCACTTCAGAAAAATACCAGTTTTAAAACAATAGTGTATATTGCTTTAAAGTATTTACATATGAGGTAAAGTTTTAGAGGTTTAAATGGGGATGGTATAAACTAAATGAAGAACATTATTTCTTGTGGGGAAGGAAGGGAATAAGATTCTTGTGGGGAAGGAAGGGAATAAGAAGGCTACAGAGACTGCTTTCATATTTCAAATGTGTAATGTCTCAATCAGGTTAGTACATGGCTATTTATTACATTTTATCTATACCTTTTAAAAATCTTAAATAGTTCATAATATAAAAGTAAAAAAATGGAAAAACAAGAAAAGCAAAAACAAAAAGACGGGAAGAGGATGGTAAGAGTAATTATCAGTTAGTGATAAGAATTTCAATTATTTTAAATTTTTACTCATAAATGTAGTGGTTCAGATTTCAGAAACATCTTAGAGAATGTTTCAGAATCCTTTAATCCTCAGGAATAAAACTAACAAAACCTAGCCTCTATAATACTTTGTCCTGATCAAAGAAAGCCTTTCTCTTCCTGTGAATCTCTAGCGTGAGGCAAATTTTGTTTTAACTAAGCTCCAGTAGTGAAGTTGCCATTATTTCTTAGGGAGTCAGCCCCTTGACTTCGTACATTTCAACCAGGAAGTTTCCCTGATAGCCTGAATTTCCTTCTCCTTAACATCGACCATTCATGGCCAGTTTAACAACTTTGTACCAAGATAAATAACAAATCCTCCCTCCTTGGTATATGCTTTGCAAATATTTGCAGAGTGTTATCATGCTCTCTTTTAGTCATCACTTAGCCAAACTGTGCTGCTTAAAGCCTTTAATCTTTCCTCATAAATCAGACTCTCTTGCCTTCTAATCATATTGTTTCTTTTCTGTACGTTTCTTCTTGTTTTCTTTGGGACATAAGATTTTTAATAGTTTACCCAAGAGTACTGAAGTCATCAGATGAGGGGAACCCTCCCCCACCCAACGCATACCCCGGACCTCCATGGCTGGCCTATAACCTGGCACCATTTGTAGTGCAATTAAAATAGCAAACATATTAGTGTGATTAAAATGATCCTGTTTTACTTTTTTCCCAGCTTATCAATTGTTCCTTTCTTTTTGTTCTAGATAGCATTTGCTGTCTTTGCTTTATATCAACTTTGCATACCATTGTTAACCCAACATATTTAATTTTTGAAAATTTTCTTGGGCACTTTTGCTTCCTGTTGATGTTCCACATGTTGCTAGCTGCTAGGACACAAAACTACTATTTATCCAGATGAGAGTTTTAAATAAATATTTAAATAAAAGATATATAATATCCTTTTTCTTTAATATGTTTCCTTAGCACGCTAGCATTTTTTTTGTTGGGAAGTGTATTGTTCATCACACACACACACACACACACACACACACATTTTAAAAATAGCCATAAGATAAAAAACTCAAGACCTACCCCATAGCTTAACAGAGAGAAGTCCTCTGTGTGCTCCCATCCCCATCCCTTCCCCCTCCCTCCCTACAAAAAGTTACTGCTCTCCACAATTTGGTGTTAATCACTCCTTTATTCTTCCTTAAAATTGATCACTTATGAATATATACCTAAACAAGGGGTTGTGGCTACACAACAATACAAATGTACTTAATACACTGAACTGTATACTTAAAAGTGGTGGATAGTTCTATGTATTATTTATTATTGCCCAGTTTATTATTGCCGATGTTTTTATTTACCCTACATAGAATGGATTCATTTTTTGGTGACTTTCTGGTTTCATTTGGTATTAGATTTTGTGATTCATCGACGTTGATGTATGTGTAGTTTTAATGCCTTTATTCGTACTGCTGTAAAATATTCCACTGTAGGAAACTCTCACAATGCATTTATTTATTCCACTGTTGGTGGACTTTTTTTTTTTTTGGCTGAAAAACAATATTGCTATGAACGTTCTATGAACAGGTACAGAAATGGAATTCTAGGTTCTAGGATATGCTCAATGTGTAATTTTACTGGTTACAAATAAGATGTTTTCCAAAGTGGTTGTATTAATTTATGTCTATCCAACTGTGTGTGAACATTCCTTTTGTTCCACATTCTCCCTGATACTTGGCCTTGAATGATACTTTAGTTCTTGCCAATCCGATGGGTTTAAAATGGTACCTGTGATTTTCATTTGAAGATTGTTTTTAATAATTACATCAAAAATATAAGCTGGCATTTTTTTGGATTTTTATTGGTCAGTTCTCTTCTATGAAATATTTGCTCAGATCACATAATTTTTCTGTTTTAAAATTTGATTCGTAGGAGTTCTTTATATATTCTAGGTACTAATATCCTGTAGGTTATGTGTTGTAAATAACTTCATCCTGTTGGTGGCATGGCTCATCATACTATAGTATCTTTCAATGAAGATAATTTTTAATTTTATCGTTAGTGTTTTTTTGTATCTTGTTTTTAAAAACCTGTAGATCCTAAAATATTTTCCTATATATTCTTCTAAAAGTAGAAAGTTGCTCTTAACACTTAAGTCCTTATTTCATCTGCAATTTTTTCAGGTTTTGTTGTTGTTGTTGTTGTTGTTGTAGTGGTAAAATACACATAGCAAAATTGACTCTCCTAATCATTTTTAAGTACACATTTCAGTGGTATTAATACATTCATATTGTTGTGCAATCATCACCACCATCTATCTCCAGATTTCTTTTAATCTTGCAAAACTGAAACTCTATGCTCATTAAACAATAACCCCTTCTACCCTCTTCCCCTGCAAACTGTCATTCTACATTCTGTTCCTATGATTGTGACTACTCTATGTACCTCATATATGTGAATCACGTAGTGTTTGTCTTTTTGTGACTGACTTATTTTATTTAGCATCATGTCCTCAAGGTTCATTCATGGTATAGCATATGTCAGAATCTCCTTCTTTTTAAAGGCTGAGTAATATTCCATTGCATGTGTGTGTGTGTGTGTGTGTGTGTATAATATTTTGCTTATTTATTTGTCAGTGGACATTTGGACTAAATAATGCTGCTATGAACATAGGTGTACAAATATCTCTTTAGGACCCTGCTTTCAATTATTTTGGGTATATACCCAAAAGAATGACTGAATCATATAAAAATTTCTTATGTAATTTTCTCAGGAAACATCATACTGTTTTACATAACTACACCATTTTACATTCCTATCAACAGTACATAATCATACATGTCCTCATCAACATTTGTTATTTTCAGTGTGTTGTGTTTTTTTTTTTAATACTGGTCATCCTAATGATGGTGAAGTGGTATCTCCTTGTGGCTTTGATTTAAATTTCCCTAATGATTAGTAGTGTTGAATATCATTTCATGAGCTTATTGGTTAATATATATCTTCTTTAAGGAAATGTCAATTCAAGTCCTTTGTCCATTTTGGAAGCAGGTTGTTTGTTTGTTGTTAAGTTTTACAAGTTCTTTATATGTCCTGCATATTAACCCCATATCAGATATATGATTTGAGAATACCTTCTCCTATCACATTGACTGCTTTTTTACTCCATTGACAGTATTCTTTGATGAACAGAAGTTTTAAATTTTTATGAAGTCCAATTTTGTTTTTGTTGTCATATCTAAGAAATTGTTGCCAAATCTAATGTTATAAACGTTTTGCCCTGTCTTTTCTTCTTCTTCGTTTTTTAAGATTTTATTTATTTATTTGAGAGAGAGAGTACAAGCAGAGGAAGGGGCAAAGGAAGAGGGAGAAGCAGACCCCCACTGAGCAGGGAACCTGATGTGGGTATGACCTGAGCCGAAGGCAGATACTTAACCAACTGAGTCACCCAGGCATCCTGCCCTGTCTTTTCTTCTAAGAATTATATAGTTTAGGTCTCATATTTTAGGTATTTGATTCATTTTGAGTTAATTTTTTTACATGGTATTAAGAAAAGACCTATCTCCATTTTTTTATATGTGAATATCCAGTTTTTCTAGCACTGTTTGTTGAAAAGCCTGTCCTTTTCTTATTGAATATTGTTGGCACCCTTGTCAAAAATCATTTGGCAGTTTTTGTGAGGGTTTATTTCTGGGTGCTCTATTTTGTTCCACTGATCTATATGTTTGTCTTTGTGTCAACTTCAGTTTCTTTTGATTATTGTAGCTTTGTAGTAAGTTTTGAAATCAGGAAGTGTTAATTCTCCAACTTAGTTCTTTTTTTTCAGGATTATTTTTACTATTTGGGGTTTCTTGGATTCCATGTGAATTTTAGGATATATTTTTCTATTTCTGCAAAAATTATCATTGGGATTTTGCATTGAATCCATGGGTTGCTTTTTTATCTTAACAATAAATTTTCCAATTTGAACATAGGATGTCTTTTCACTTACGTTTTAATTTCTTTGAGCATTGTTTTGTAGTTTCCATTAACAAGTCTTTCACCTTCTTGGCTAAGTGAATTCCTATATATTTTATTCTTTTTGATGCTATTATAAATAAAATTATTTTTTTAGTTCTTTTCAGATTTTTTTCATGTTAACACTATCCTATTACTTTGCTAAATTCATTGATTATTTCTAATAGGGTTTTTTTCTTTTTTGTGGGGAATCCCTACAGTTTCCTACATATAAAACCATATCATCTAAACAGAGATAATTTGACTTGCTTCTTTCTTGCATTTTATTTCTTTTTCTTACCTAACTGTTCTGGCTAGGACTTCAAGCACTCTGTTGAATAAAAGTGTTGAAAATAGGCATTCTTGTCTTGTTTCTGATCTTAAAGGAAGTATTTTCAGTCTTTCACTATTGAATATGTTGTTTGCTGTGGGTTTTTCATATGGTTCTTATTACATTGAGGCAGTTTACCTGTATTCCTAGTATTGTGATAATTATTATTATGAAAGTGTGTCAAACTTTGTCAAATTTATCATTTGAATTAATCATATGTTTTTCCCCTTTAATCTGTTAAGGTGGTGTATGACACTGATTAATTTTCGTGTGTCAAACCATCCTTGCATTCAAGGCATAAATCTCACTAGGTCATAGTGTATAATCTTTTTAATATGTTGCTGTGTTCACTTAGTATTTTGCTGAGGATTTATGCATGAATGTTCATGAAATTTATTGTTATGTTTTGTTCTGTTTCTTATGGTCTGACTTTCTTATTTGTCTGACTTTGGTATCAAAATAATGTTGGCCTCAGAATGAGTTAGAAAGTATTCCCTCTTCCTCAATCTTTGGGAAAACTTCAAGAAAAGCTGATGCTCTTTCTTCTTTATATGTTTGGTATAATTCACTAGTGAAGTCATTAGGATCAGAGCTTTTCTTTGTCAGATTTTGACTACTGATTCAATTTCCTTACTGGTTATAGACTGATTTAGTTATTCTCTTCCTTTGTGATTCCACTTTGATAGAATTTGTTTTTCTAGAAATTTATCCATTTCATCTAGGTTATCCGACTTGTTGATGTACAGTTGTTCATGTACTCTCTTAAAGTCCATGCTCAGTGGAATCAGTAGTTTTTTTTTTTTTTATTTTAGTTATTTGAGTCTTCTCTATTCTTCTTTTAAGTCAATCTACCTTTGTCTATTTGTCAGTCTACCTTTGTCAATTTTGACCTTAAAGAACTAATCTTTGGTTTCATTGATTTTCTTTATTGTTTGTATATTCTTGATTTCATTTATCTCTGTTCTGATCTTTATTTTTTCCTTTCTTCTGCTCACTTTGAGTTTAGTTTGTTCTTTTACTAGTTTTTAAAATTGTTCATTTAGATTATTGACTTGAGATCTTTCTTGTTTTTTAATGTAAGCATTTATAGTTGTAAATTTCCCCTCTAGCACCACTCTTACTGCATCATGTAATTTTGATGTGTCATACTTTCATTCATCTCTAAGTATTTTCTATTTTCCCTTGTGATTTCTCCTGTGATCTCTTGGTTGTTTAAGAGCATATTTAATTTCCACAAATTTGTGAATTTTTCTGTTTTCTTTTTGCTGGTTCATCTTTATAACAAGTATCATGTCTATTCTTGATCTTTTGCATATCTACACACATTTTAGAATCAGCTTATTGATTTTCACAGAAAACCGTGATGGGATTTGATTGGGATTACACTGAAGAAATAGGTCAATCTGTAATATTTCTACAACATTGAATTTCCTTATTCATAATTGAATTTGATATCAAATGATTTGATATCAAATGATTAAACATTTGATAAAGTTTAATCATTTTCTTTTCTTTTCTTTTCTTTTCTCTTCTTTTCTTTTCTTTCTTTTCTTTTCTTTTCGAGGAAGGAATGAGGGTGAGCAGGGAGGAGGGACAGAGAAAGAGAGAGAGAGATAATCTCAAGCAGACTCCATGCCCAGCATGGAGCCCAACATGGAGCTCAATCTCACAACCCTAAGATCATGACCCAAGCTGAAATCAAGAGTCAGACACTCAACTGACTGAGCCACCCAGGTGCCCCAGTTTAATCATTTTCTTATAAACATTTTGCACTTCTTTTGTTAGACTTATTCCTAGCCATCTTCTAATATTTGTTGTTATTTTATACAGTGTCTTTTTTATTACATGTTCTTAATGTTTATTCCTTGTTTTTAGAAATTCAACTGATTTTTTTCATTGATCTTATATCCAGCAGCATTGCTAAAAAAATCTCTATTGTTAATTGTAACAATTTTTGTGCAGTTTGTTTCAGTTTTAATGTATTCAACCTCAACAGTTGCAAATAATGCTAGTTTTGTTTCTTCTCTTTCAGTACTTACTCTTTCATTACTTTTTCTGGCCTTACTGTTCTGGCTATTTACTTTAGTACAGTGTTGAGCAAAAGAGGATAGAGTAGGCAACTTTATCTCATTTATGATTTTTTAAAAAATATTTTATTTATTTATTTGCCAGAGAAAGAGAGAGAGAGATCATAAGTAGGCAGAGAGGCAGGCAGAGAGAGAGGGGGAAGCAGGCTCCCCACTGAGCAAAGAGCCCGATGGGGGGCTCAATCCCAGGACCCTGAGATCATGACCTGAGCCGAAGGCAGAGGTTTTAACCCATTGAGCCACACAGTCACCCCTCATTTATGATTTTTAAAAGAACATTTATAGTATTTGACTATTGCATATGATGTTTGCTATGGATTTTTGATTACTTTGATTTTTAAAGTATTTTGATTATTGAATGATTAAGGAAAATTTCTTATTTTCTAGCATAGATAGGCAGAGAGAGAGAGAGAAGTGAATTGTAGTTGGATTTTTAACAAATGCTTTTTCTGTATCAACTGAGATAATTATAAATGGTATTCTCCACTCTCCTTTTTTCTTCTGTCATTGCGGTGAGCTTAAGCCTAACTTGGTTATGACCATTCTTATAGACTGCTGGGTTTGGTTTGCTAATATTTTGTTTGGTACTGTTTCAAGTATGATAATAACCAAGACTGGCCTATCTTTTTTTTTCTTTTTCTTTTCTTGTCTACCTTTGGCATAAAAGTTTTCAAATGAACTGGGACAAGGTTCTTCTTTTCCACTCTCTGAAAAAGAATCTTTTAAGTTTGAAAGTATCTGTTTCCTGAACGCTTAATAAAACTCACCTATTAAAAATCTTCAAAACCTATTTTCCCCCCTCTTTGTGGAAAGATTTTTGATTATTAATTATATTTGCTAATGGAAATGAGACTGTTCTCTCATTCCTAACTTAGACTTAACACAACACTATATATTGACATTTTTTGTTTGTTTGTTTCTGTTTCTCTCTCTCTTCCAATTGCACTAAATTACTTCTTAGGACAAATAAACATGATTTTCCATCCATGAGAAAAGGTATAAGAAAAAGGTGTAAACTTTCCTGAAATTAGAATTTGAGCAAATATTATTAAGACTGATTAAATAGAGTGGATTGGGATTAACTGTGCTAATATATCAGTTCATGATAGTTAATCATGTATATAGTAGTTCTTTATTAATTTTAAAATTAATTTTAATTATTAATTATTGATAAATATTAATTATTTATCAATATTATTAAAATGTTAATCATTAATTAATTATTCTTTATTATTTAAACTTTTTTTTCAAGATTTTATTTATTTATTTGACAGAGGGAGAGAGACAGAGTGAGAGGGAACACAAGCCAGGGAAGAGGGAGAGGGAGAAGCAGGCAATTCTCTCCACAAAGGGGACCCAACAGTATCCTCCCCAAAGAACCATGTTCCCTGGAATGTCACTGATTTCCACAGGTTTCCCCATCCAGGCACCCCCTTTATTAATTTCTTAAAAATTATTTAATCATAATAATTCTTCTCTATCCATACTTGAAAATAGAGGGTACAAGGATGAAAACTAAAACCTAACTGAAAGAAATAGATTTCTACTGTACTTTTAATGTAAAATTTTTGGAAAGTTTGTATCAAATCAGTCATTAAGAAATCAAAATATCTAAAATATCTGCGTGAAGGACTGAAAAGTCCTCTCAACTTCTTCCCGATTTAGCACTTAAGTCTGTAAGTCTACAAAGGTTGGGAATGATAAGACAGGGTAAGAACTCAACTTATATAGGTATTAAATCTTCAATATGGCAGAGACAAACAAAGAAACACAAAAACTCTAGAAGAAAATATAGGAAAACTATGGGAAAGAATGAAATTTTGTCCTTGCCAGGAATACCCTACTTCCTTTACCATAGTCACAATTTCATTTTTTGCCCAAATTTTTTATTACAAACCAGTTTGTTAAATCTTTATTTGAGGGGCAGGAACAATCAGTTATGACCTGGGGAGATTGATTTGCTGAGGCTCTGGTTCTGTCACAAATATACATTCTCCCTTTCTCTGTTGGTTTTTTTGTAGATATGTCAACCCTGCAGTGTTGTATATTATTTGTTGTTTTTCACTTTTTCTAATTTCCTTAAAACTACCAGAGGTGTACTTTCCCCCCAAGGGGTTCAAAAGAAGAACACATATCTAAATTTGGGTAGGGGAAGGTTGAGGTGAGAAAGTCCAGGGTACTAATTTGAGAATCAGAAGACTTAGGAGTCCACTCACAATTTTATCACTAATTATTTCTGAGACTACATAAATTACTTAACGTCTTATCATCTTGTTTATTTAATCCACAAATGATTTGGTAATCCATAAATAGATTTGGCAGTTCTTGATCCTCTTATAGTTAAAATAATTTCAATAGTTCTAAAAGTGGATTTTTCAAAACTTACGCCATTAATGAGTGTGAACTAAAATTAAGTTTCTAAAAGTTGTACAAACTGACAGATATTCAAAACTAAAATCCAAAGTAACAGGAAAAAATCTTAACCATGAAATTACTTATGGTTTGTACCATAACTTGTCTTGTTTATTCAGTTGAATGATCTGAACAATTTATCAAAATTTTATTTGTCACGGTTTGCAGGATGAAGAAGAATGAAATTGTATGGGTTTCTATTTTATTAGAATTGTATTTTAGAGCCAAATAGTTGATAATGATTTATTTCTTTTCATTTTTCCAATTATAGGGTGGCTTCACTCGTAAATATTCACTAAGTTCAAAAACTGGAACACTTCTTCCAGAATTCCCTAGTGCTCAACACCTTGTGTACCAAGGATGCATTTCTAAAGACAAGGTATCAATTAAAGATACTTCTCTATTGATTTTCTGATATGTTGGTTCCATATCTCAATTTGCTGGGAATCTCATGGCACTTGCAGGAAGCAGTCAGAAATCTGCATAATCAAACATAATTGACTGATTTATAAGAGGGACAAATGTTTACTAACATTGATTAAACACTTTCCACTTAATTATTTACCATCTCCATGATAGTGTGTAATCAGAAGTTGGTAAAAGAAATCTCAAAAGACTAAAGATCATTTTTTTATTTAAAACTCAATATAAAGGAAGAAAATACTAGAATGTGTCTATCACATACAATTTCTTTAATTATAAGCTTTATGTTTTTGATTAGCTTCGTATCATTTCAGTAAATAGCCATCAGACACTTCCCTAGGACAGAATTTATTCCAAGCATTGAGGGGAAGATACTGAGATGAATGCAAGGACTGTACTAGAAGTGGGCAAAGATTCCTTTCCATTTGAAAATTCTGTGCTCCCTTATATATTTGCAATTTTTTTGAAAGTTAAGGATGAAACAGTTTCATAGGATTCAGTTTATAAATAATCCTCACTGTGACTTTTCAGTGCTTATATAGCAAAATCTAAGGGTAAATCCTCCTCTTTTTCTGGACCTCTGAAGTCATTTTCTAAGTATCTACTGAATGACCAACAGCTCCTGCTATTAGTATTAAACCAGGGCATAATGATTTCTACATTCTTCTTTCAACCCAAGTTAATTTTCATTAGTACTTAAGGAAAATATCTTTTTTTAAGACATTTATTTACTTATTTTAGAGAGAGAGAAAGTGCATAAGCAGGGTGGGAGGAGCAGAGGGAGAGGGAGAGAAAATCTCAAGCAGATTCTGCATTGAATGAGGATCCAGAGGTGAGGCCAGTCTTGAGTCTGATCTCATAACCCTGATATCATGACCTGAGAAGAATCCAAGAGTCAGATATTTAACCGACTGTGCCACTCAGGTGCCCCTTAAGGAAAATATCTTTAATATATGTTAAGACAGTTCATATTCTTAAGGTGCAAATACAAGCACCTCAAGAGGAATATGAGTAACTAATGTCCAACTGGATTGCTTTAATAGTGGGTGTTCTGTGGAAACTGGCAATGAAATAACACAGTGTTAAAAAGATCTATTAACAGGTAAGTAGAGATGCATAGTAACTTCCAGGGTCCATTTTGATGACCTACTCTTCCTGTTAAGAACAGGCAAAATATTGAAGATAATTCTGACATGCTGATTCCAAGCAAGTCTCCTGAAGTGTGTCCACTTTCTATTAATCTCTCCTATCATGTTTCTCAAGGTTATCACATCATTTTTTTAACCTTATAGATATTATGTGATATTATGACTTCAGATGTGAGACCTCTCCAATAAATGCTAACACATGGTAGACTATGGGGAAACCTGTGGAAATCACTCTGACGCTCCAGGGAACATGGTTCTTTGGGGAGGATACTGTTGGGTCCCCTTTGTGGAGAGAATTGCTTACATGCAAACGTATCATGAAGATGTTTGCTGTGTAAATATGCCTGGTGAGACAGATGGGGAAGGGGAGAGCAACAAGAAAAAAGAGAAGTGAGGACATGTTCCAGTAGTTTCTTTCAGTTTCTCTGCTAGTCTCTAAGGAACTCCTTCCTGTCAACTTGAAAAACTGGTCTGTAGATCACTTCTCACTCAAGTATCAGGATGCTTTAATAATCCCTGGTTTCTAAGTTCATTCCCAGTTGTCCTCATCATGAGCACCAAGGACTAACACTCTTCTTTGTCCCTTGAAGACAGCTGGACCCTGCTTTTCACCTTCTTAGCCAGTAGCCAAGTTTCTGGGTAACTTGTCAGTTTCTAGCAAGAGGGGCGGGGTTGAAGCTAAGCACTTTATGCCCCTGCTTTCTTGAGGCAGAAAGAATGGGACTTCCCAGTGAGAAGTTGATCCCAGTGAGGCGGGGGTTGGCTGAAGCTGAGCGGGTGACTTTCTGCCTCGTTATGGTATCACTTAAGGCAGTTGCTACCCATCCCCCCACATACTTACTAACCTTTCTCGAGACCAACCTCTATCTTTCATACTGTCTTTATCCTTACTTTTAAAAATATGCATATTGACACTTCTAAAAATATAATATTGACTCAAGTATAGAGCCAGTTTCAGTTGTGTCAATGGTGATATATTCCTCTGGAGGTGTCCTGTAGTCAGCATACCCCCTTGCAGGGAGATTAGTAATTTGCACATCACCAGGATAGAGCCTTGAGCTACACCACAAAGATGTGTGTTGTCACTAGGCTGCAGGGATAAAGGCTGGAGAGCAGAAGGTTAAAGGAAGACACCGCCGTCACCATCACCATATTGGGATCAAAATAGCTCCAGCAGTCGGTCGCTCAACATGTATCGGATTATTCCAACCACTTTGCTTGTGTTAATTTGTTTAGTCCTCATAACAGCCCTATTAGAAATTTACTGTGGTTATCATCTCCGTTTTCCAGGTGAGGAATTTAAAACACGCAAATGTTACGTGGCTTACGTGACGTCCTGTAGCTATGTGTGGCAGATCAGGGCTGATATTCAAACCCAGGTAGTCCATAGGCAAACCTCTAAGCCAGGCGCTCATCCACTTGGACACCACCAGCAACAGGTGGCCATATTTCTAGCTCATAAAATGAAGAGATTTGAATTCGAATATTATTTGTTAAAATATTATTGAGTAATAAGCCATTGTGGATTTTAGAATATGTTTACAACTTTTCAGCTATGCCATCCAAATGTCTGTGGTAGCACGGAGACAGAGACTCTTCCTAATAGACACTCACCATTCAGATCTTTTTCGGGTACATTTTTGAGTCATTTGCCATTACTAATTTCAGATAATATTTATTAAGATCTTACTGTGTACCAGGCACTGCTCTATGTGCACCATATCTTATTGAATCTGGGTGATATATTATTCATTACCCCACTTAAAGAGAAAAAGCTTAGGGTTCAGAGACCGAGCATCCTGTGCACAGTAGGGCAGGGGAACTGGGGGCTCGGTTTTAGCTGACTCCACCCCCCACACTGGAAACCACTAGGCCACACTGCCCAAGCAACCTCTTACTACAACTGTATGAAGAGATGATATATTTCACCATTTCATGTTTATTCCTGCAACCAAAGGTAATTTTATTAGGTAGTAAAACACAGCGTTGTTTTGGCCCACAGCTCCCTGCACAGTCACCTTTTTCATTGTTCACATGACGCTACGCTCTAAGTGTTGGTTTGCTTGCCTTTCTCCCTTCACAAGGCCATAAGCTCCTGGAAATAAAAACTGTGCCCTTGGTTTTGATTCCCTGACACTGAGCACAATGCCTGGTACATAACAGGAGCTTAACAAAATGCATGCTGGATAAATGAATGAACCAATGAATGTGTAAACAAATGAAGGCGGGGTTGAAAGGACTCTTTGGTTAAGCATTGTCTTCCTTGAAATAGGTTGATACCCTCATAATGATGTATAAAACTCACTGCCAGTGCATCCTGGACAATGCAATTAATGGAAACTTTGAAGAGGTAAGGGTGACGAAGAATGCTTTGCTGATTGTATTGTCCTGTTCTTTGTGAGTTCATGTTGGGAAAGAATGTTAATGTATACACTTTTTGCTTTATAACTAGATCCAGCATTTCTTATTGCACTTTTGGCAAGGAATGCCTGATCATCTTCTTCCCCTGCTTGAAAACCCTGTTATCATTGATATTTTCTGTGTTTGTGACTCAATTCTTTATAAGGTAAGCTCTTTGGGGTGTTTTACACATGAATCGTGTATTGTTTTAATGAGCACTCTGTATACATTTTTCCATTTTATATTCAATAAATTTGTTATTTCTGGCTGGAGATACGATACTATTTTTTTTCTGAGGAGAAAGCAATATTTAACAGGTATGTATTTTAATGTACATTTACATGAAAACAGAATTTTTGTTTATAGTTAAGAATGATTCTAAATGTATCATACTTGCTAATAATACATGAAAGCTTAGTTAATTTTTATTAACTGTCTCTGGTGTTTTCAGAGTGAATAACATAATGGCTTTTTCACTATCGGTGTTCTGGGGGAAAAGCAGATTGAAGCACTCTTATAGGATTAACAACCTAAAAATACTGGAAATCTCTAGCTTTATTTATTTATTTATTTATTTATTCCCCAAAAATGTTTATTTTTTTTTTCAGTGTTACAAGATTTATTGTTCATGCACCACACCCAGTGCTCCATGCAATAAGTGCCCTCCTCAATACCCACCACCAGGCTCGCCCAGCTCCCCACCCCTCCTAAACCCTCAGTTTGTTGCTCAGAGTCCACAGTTTCTCATGGTTCATCTCCCCCTCTGGTTTCCCCCCATTCACCTTTCCTTTCCTTCTCACAATGTCCTCTATGTTTTTCTTTATGCTCAGCACGTAAGTGAGACCATAAGGTAATTGGCTCTCTCTGCTTGACTTATTTCACTCTGCATAATCTCTTCCAGTCCAAAAAAAGCGAAATTGAACTTTTGGGACTTCATCAAGATGGAAATCTCTAGCTTTAATGTATTAGCGTTAATTTCTGTTCTCAGACCAAATAAAAGTCTTCAGGTGTCTACAAAGGATCATGAAGACATCACGAACAAAGATGAGCTGGTTGGCCTTCTAGCCAAACATTTATCTGGGAAGTGGGAGACACTAATCCCTGGCAGTGGGTCCCCTACTTAGAGCAACAGTAAGGTCCAAGCTGAGGGAGAAAACCCTGCTGCATTCTGGGTAAAGTTGTTTGAACTGTCATTCAATACCTCCAAGAAATATCCTTAACGCACATGCTTTATTTTTTTTCCTTACAAATGGTCTGGTTTTTCTTTTGTCCAACACAAAAGTCCTAAGTTTAAGTACCTTTAAATGAACTAAGTTTCCCTCGTCATGGGGGACCCACCTAGGCACAGTATAATGAGTTTCTGCAGGATCTTCATTCCATCTCTAAGAAGTGGTCAGCTTTTAGTCTATAAAACAGCACATGATTACCAAGGTCAATTCATTGGTAACTAACTTACCAGGCATATACACTACCATCTCATCCACATGGAGTACATGTGTATTTTGCTGGTAGGACACACAGGCCTTTGCAGATTAGCATCTACCCAAATTTTGAAGTATCCTCTCCTCCAGATCTCTTGGTCCTCTTTGTCAGGCTGAACCACTCAGTTTATCAGCCAACCCCATGGGTCTGTGCTGCTCATATCCTATTTGGTCCCCACTTCCTTAGGCTAGTTTTTCCTGAGCTGGGATCAGTCAGCACTATCTAATTTCTTCTTTCTACTAGTTCTCATTCAGGTCCTACTCATCTAATCCATGTTTAGGGTTTAGTCTCACCCTTTCTTTCAGTATTCTTTCTGTTCTGATAATTAACTCTCTGGACCCAGTATATTAGTGTTACTTGCTTAAGCTAGTATTGCGATGTTTCTAGATCCCCATCCCCCCACACACACACCCACATACATACACACACACCCCTCACACATACATTCATTTTAGAGCTAAAAATAGAACTTCTAGAAATGAGTTAATATATTATTTTCTAGAAAGCTACGAATAAAAAGTAATTGACAAATAAGTGTCTTTCTATGAAAATACTAAGTGAGGATTTATGTTAACTCTCTTTTGCTGTGATTAAGGTTCTTACAGATGTACTCATTCCTGCAACAATGCAAGAAATGCCTGAAAGGTAGGTTCAACCAATAAAATGTGATAATTCTTAGTGTAGGGTTTAACTTTACCCATCATATTAAAGGAAAACATTAAATAGAAATTCATTTGTTTATCAAGGTTATTTGCCTGCTCCTGTTCCTTTGTAGTAGTTAAAAGATGTGCTTCAATCCTTATATTGAAACCTCAATGAACAAAATTGATGGAACCATCCTGAAACCTTTTTAATACCCAAGTGAAAAATAAATATTTAGGTGTCATTGACCTTGAAATACTAAGAAAGTTCTTCAGTGGAAACTGGCTAGAGGAATATAAATGGGAATACCTGATGAAAATAACCACAATGATAAAATTAAAGAACTATTTTATCTTTATTAACTTCAGTCTTAACTGCAAAATCAGAAGGTAGCATAACAGAATAACCACCTTTTTTAAATGAAGGAATAAGATCTCAAATAGACTGTATTCCCCAACCAGGTCCAGAGAAGTTTGTCTCTTTGGATCCCTTTCACCCATTTTGCCCCCACCCCTGGTGACCCCCATCCTCTCTGACAACTGATGACAGATGTTAACTAGACTATTGTGGTGATCAGTTCACAATGTATACAAATGTCAAATAACTATGTACTGTGTTGTACACATAAAACTAACATAATGTTTTTTGTCAATTATACTTCAATAAAAAAAAATCTCAAATTGAAATGACACCTGAAGATTTTTCATAAAGTCTTTCTGATGTGTGAATAATAAAAACTTGAAAATAAAAAGCCAAAATTTTCTTTGTAAACAAAATCTAATGAAAAAGTGAAATATATTTTAGCATTTTGGGGTACAAATACATGTCAGATGAACATAGTTAATTCTCAATAAATGCATGATGATTGATATAACAAATTTTTTTATTTACTTTTTCCTCTAGATTGTTTTTTTTTTTTTTAAAAGATTTTATTTATTTATTTGACAGAGAGAGACAGATCACAAGTAGGCAGAGAGGCAGGCAGGGAGAGAGGGAAGCAGGCTCCCCGCTGAGCAGAGAGCCCCATATGGGACTCGATCCCAGGACCCTGAGACCATGACCAGAGCTGAAGGCAGAGGCTTAAACCACTGAGCCACCCAGGTGCCCCCCTCTAGATTGTTTTATTTATTTATATAGTAGTTGGTATTGTCCTAATCAATAGTTTCTTTTAGTTATCAATATGTAAACTTTAGGGACACCTGAGTGGCTCAGTGAGTTAAAGCCTCTGCCTTCAGCTCAGGTGGTGATCTCAGGGTCCTGGGATCTGGGATCGAGTCCCGCATTGGGCTCTCTGCTCAGCAGGGAGCCTGCTTCCCCCTCTCTCTCTGCCTGCATCTCTGCCCATTTGTGATCTCTCTCCCTCTATCAAATAAATAAATAAAATCTTAAAAAAAAAAAGAATGTAACCTTTAAACACTAGTCTGAGCTCTGAATTAAGTACTCTTAACACCTTTATGTCACAGGGACGCCTGGGTGGCTCAGCCGGTTAAGCGCCTGCCTTTGGCTCAGGTCATGATCTCAGGGTCCAGGGATCGAGTCCCGCATTGGGCTCCCTGCTCAGCAGGGAGTCCTCCTCTCCGACTCTGCCCTGCTCATGTTCAATCTCTCTCTCAAATAAGTAAATAAAATCTTAAAAAAAAAAATTTCTATGTCACAGCAGAATGGCTGCACTTAATGGCAGACATCTGGCCATGCAACTGATTGTAATAAATAATAGGTGGCCTTTATTAAATACATCATGGGTTTGAGACTACATAAATTATTTCACTTAACCCCTCCAACCACCTGAAAATGACTGTTTATGTATTTACCTCTTAAGTATGCAACTGGTTCTTTGTAGAAAATGAAAAACATGCACAAATGCATTTAAAAAACTCTCATAATCTCTCCGCACTCTTAATGTGTTAGGTTATTATTTCACACACTTTCTTCTAAGAGTATCTGTAAATGTACACATTGAAAAAAAGGAACCGTGGTATACTCACTAGTGTGGTATACTGTGAAAATCTTTCATGTCAAATACAGATCAACATTATCTTTTTAAATGGTTGCATAGATTTCCAGCACCTGTAAAATGCTATACTTGATTTAACCAATTCACTATCATTGAACAATTGGATTTTTTAAAAACAGACTATCAGACTATTCTCTTCTCCAGTAGCTATTATGACCTCATATTCACAAATGAGGAACCTGGCAGCAGAAGGAATTAATTTATTTGCCCAGAGTCAATGAATTAGTAAGAAGCAGAGCCAGGATTTTAACTGAGGACTATTGAACTCCACTTCTTTTCTTTTTCCTATAATATGTTACTGCTCAACAATGTATGTGCCATTCTAAATGTAAATTTAGATCTCTTTTATTGGGATATAGTGTGTAGATTGTTGACTGGTTTTTAAATTTTTGTGTTTATATATAAATGTTTGTGTATATACACAACCAGCACTTGCAATTTTCTAAATAGGGTCTTATAGTACATTTTTGATAATATATTCCATGGTTATATTTGGACTATCAGAATAGGTTACTAGAAACTAATAGTAAATATCTGAAATGACACTATGATCCCTCTGCGATGTCTCTCAAGAAGCTATGTGAAATCAAGATGCATACTTACATTTCCCCAGAAATATTTTATAGAAAATGACTGAG
>CM053608.1:38512561-38561810 GCA_028646535.1 Procyon lotor | reverse complement strand
AGAAAATGACTGAGCCATGAGCTAATGTTAATAAGGTATTATTTATTAATTACCGTCTGCATACCAGGTTGACCAGAGAAATTTCCATGAATTATTTTATAAAATTCTCATAATAATCCTGTGACAAAGATAATAATCTTATTCCTATGTAATAGATGAAGCCAGAGCTTGAGGATATTGAATATTTTGACCAAGGAGATAAATGGCAGACCTAGGCTGAATCTATCTGACTTCAAAGTCATGTTCGTGAAATCATAGAATTACAGTATGCCTCCATTAAACTGCATTTATGTAATGCATTTTGAGCAATTTAGCATTTAATACATGGGCTTTTTTTGTGTGTGCGTGTGTATGTGTGTGTAGCTTATTAGCAGATATAAGGAATTTTGCTAAAAATTGGGAACAGTGGGTTGTTTCATCCTTGGAAAACTTGCCAGAAGCTCTAACTGATAAGAAGATACCTATTGTGCGAAGATTTGTATCTTCCCTGAAACGACAAACATCTTTCTTACACCTTGCTCAGGTACGTTGGTATTTGAGTCACCAAATAAAAATATATATTGTCCGGTAACAGAGTAAGAAATTTTCAGGGATTGGAGACCAAGCAGGCAACAGTTCAATGCATTATGAGACCCCAGAGTGAATGCTAGAACAGGAAAAAAGACATTAGTGGTAAAATGGATGGAAATTTGAATTACTACCAATGTTATAACAATGTTAATTTCCTGATTTGGGCAATAAACAGTGCTTAGGTAAGAAGATAATATTAGAAGAAGTTGAATAGGGAGTATATGGGAATATTCTGTACTATATTTGCAACATTTTTATAAATTTAATATTATTTCAGAATAAAAAGTAAAAAAAAAGCCACAAAACATCTGAATACGGTAGAAGATGCAAAACTGTTATTTGCTACGTGAATCCAGTTCATAAAAATTAAGGTTATGGGAACTGCTGCCATGTGATATTTGATATTGTGAAATCCACAAACAACACATATTAAGCTACCTACTAATTTGGCTCCTTTATATAGGGAGAAAAAAGAAATCCTTAAATTACTGTTTGTATGTTGTTAACATATATTTCCCCTCCTCCCAGATGATTGTTTCATAAAAGTTTCTAGTCCCCTAAGTTTTAAAAGACTTGGTTGGGATAGTTCCAGATAAGAAATATAACATTGCGAAATCCTTATTGTATGACCATGGATTAAAAAACTCATTTTCTAATTTCAAAAATAGTTTTTAAAGCTTTAACAGAGATGATCATGGGTCTCAGCTATTGCTTTTAGTTTTAAAATAAAACATTTATGATACTCTTCTCTCAAGGAACTATTTCTCTAGTAGCTAAAACTTTCCTTTAGATAGACCATCAATAATATGGTTTAGTGTCTTTTTACTTTCTTCATGCAGATTGCCAGACCAGCTCTTTTTGACCAGCATGTTGTGAATTCCATGGTATCTGATATTGAAAAGGTTGACTTGAATAGTATTGGATCACAGGCCCTTCTCACTATTTCTGGCAGCACAGATGCTGAATCTGATATCTACACAGAACGTAAGTCTTCTCTCTGTTTAGAGCTGGGTCTCCCAGACTTGGTTCCATTGACATTTTGGGCTGGATAACTCTGATGGAGGTGAAGGTGGAAGTCCCCTTAGATTAAGAAATATCTGTTTGAGAAAACTTGGTTTTTAGAAACTTTTTAAATTAAAAAAAATTGTCTTCTACTTAAAAACAATTGTAGCTACAGATTGTGAAAAACCTGAAAAATACAGAAAATACTAAGAGGAAAATAAAAGCCACTCATAATCTCATTGTCTAAAAATAACCTGGAAATAATGGAAATGTTTTTGAGTGTTGTAAGTCTTTCTCCAGTTTTTTTTGTTTGTTTGTTTACATTTTTTTAAAGATTTTATTTATTTTTTAGAGAGAGAGAATAAGCACAAGCAGGGGGAGGGGCAGGCAGAGGGAGAAACAGGCTCCCCACTGAGCAGGGAGCTGATGCGGGACTCAATCCCAGAACTCTGGGATCATGACCTGAGCCGAAGGCAGACACTTAGCCCACTGAGCCACCCAAGCATCCCAGTTTTCTTCCAGGTCTACATTACATGCATACACATTTCCCTGTGTTTTACACTTTTAGCATCATATGGTATATGATGCATATCAAAATGATAGCTCAACACAATACTGTTTTTCAAAGCAGAAATTCCCTGCTCAGTTTTGGACAGTGTGACAAAATTTACAAAGGTAATATGTGTCACTAGAGAACTATGCTCTGTTTCCAAGGGATAGCAAACCACTCCTTCCCCACCCTCTCTCTCTCTGAAAAGACAAGTGCAGCCTCCGATAGGCTGTTGCACAAATGGTGGATTGCTCTCTGGGATGGTCCAACTTCAGCCTTGTTTTCTGTTTCCTAGCAAAAATTATATTAGCCTTTGGGATTCAGTAAGCTTCAAACTCTTTAAATAAATGATAGATCTAAATGGTCCCTTTAACTTTTACAAGATAAAGATTATTCATGTAAGTGGCTCAGTTTTGTAGGACAGAATTTAATTTTTGCTAAAGGTAAAGGATAGGTCAGAAAGGAGATCAATGAGTTTAGCTTAGTTCATTTGCCAGTTTTCAATGAATCTGTTGCATTTAATGAAATCTTTGGATTCAGAATCAATAATCAACTATAAATGACAACTTACTCTTCCCTAGTATATACATACTTATATAATGCATAAGCTTATATTTCAATTTGTACCAAGATACATAAAATTACTATTAAAATTTTGAAGACTAAATAGCTAAGGACTTTTTTGTTACTTATTCTCAGGATACAAAATAATTCTTTTAACAGATTTAATTTCATCTGTCTTTCCTTTTTATGCTATAAAATTCTTAATGATTTCTAGCTTTAGGTTTTCTCTTGGGTTCAAAATAGAGTAATACTGTGTTGTTGTTGTTATTTTTTTTAATATGCTAGATGACTCTATCATAGTGTTCCAAGAACTGAAAGATCTTCTTAAGAAGAATGCCACTGTGGAGGCTTTTATTGAATGGTTGGATACTGTGGTAGAACAGAGAGTTATTAAGGTATTGCTCAATGACCGATTCACAAAATAGAATTTTTAGTAGTAGATGCTAAACTGGCTGTAATTTCTTGAATAATGGGGGAAGGGTGATTGTGTGTAAAAATGCTTTGAAAAGCTTTTGAAGACTTTCAAATAAGGTGGTCCAAATATCAAAAATTAGGAATAGGCCAGATTCGAGAGTGTCGGGCATAGACTCAGTTCTATTTATTGTTTCTTGACAGAGGACTACAAGGCACTATGCCTTCCCTGTCAGTCAATAAAATTACAGTGGAGTAACATCAATAGTGAAAGACAAAAACTAGGAAGAAAGGCCCTTTTTTTAAAAGTACATTTTCGTAAATGCTGACAGAAAGTGTCGTTTTAAGTATTTCCATTTTTAAATTCTGGGAGTGTAGTGTTTTGTGTTTTCTATGTTTTTTCAACTCTTTCTGTGAACATGCAAGTCATCCATCATGAAACAAGGCAATAAGAGCAAATAGATCCATCACTAGTTGGTGTTAGCCATTCTGTATCAAGGAAACTAGTTGTAGTGTAGGGACTTTTTTTTTTCTCCTGGAAGGAAAACAGATTATCATTCAGGAGCAGAAAAGTTAGAGTTAATCATTCACAGAAATATATAACCCTTCTTTGACACTTCACCTTCTGTTCTTTTTTAAAGTTCTGTCAAAGGAAAATGAGATAAAATATTTTATGAATTATTTTATCTTGTCCAATTCTGTTAGGTAACAAAACCATATGGAATAAAGATCTATTAACCTTAAAAATGACAACAAAGACAGACAAACATTAAAATCCCTTACAGATCATTATATCTGATAAAATAAATTACATGTCATGCCATCTGTCCATTTGTCAGACAGCTTATTAACCTCTTGATATTATGTAGGACACATGTAGTAATGAGATGACAGATTTTATGGTTTTGTTTTGTTCCTTTACTTGTAGACCAGCAAACAAAATGGAAGATCATTAAAGAAGAGGGCTCAAGACTTCCTGCTTAAGTGGAGCTTTTTTGGTGCTCGAGTAATGCACAACCTCACCTTGAACAATGCATCCAGTTTTGGTATCTCATGTGCTTTATAAAGCTCTTCCTCCATGAATATATCATTCACTCTCCAGTCACAGTTCCTGTGAGGTTTTAAACATGGGGCACTGTCACTTCTCAAATCTGACTATCACCAGTAGACAATGGTAGTTAGGAGCTGGGTTGTGGAGTCAGACCACAGGCAGTTAAATCCTAACACTACTTCTCTCTGGCTTGGTTTTAACCAAAGCTGCTCTGCTCATGGTAAAGGGGATGAATATTTATAGTAGCATTATCAACAAGAGCCAAACAATGGAAAGAGCCCAAATGTCTATGGATAGAGAAGATGTGGTCTGTATACAATGGAATATTGCTCAGCCATAAAAAAAGAATGAAACTTTGCCATTCGCAATGATGTGGATGGAGCTAGAGTATATCATGCTAAGCAAAATATCAGTCAGAGAAAGACAAATACCATGATTTCACTCATATGTGGAATTTAAGAACAAAAACAGGTGAACATAGGGGAAAGAAGAAAAAAAGAGAGAGAGGGAAGCAAACCATAAGAGACTCTTAACTATAGAGTGTTCTTAACTATAGAGCAACTGAGGGTTCTTGGGGGGGCAGGTGAGGTGGGTGAGGGTGGGCTAAATAGGGGATGGGTATTAAAGAGGGCACTAGTTGTGTTGAACACTGGGTATTATATTTAAGTGATGAATCACTAAATTCTACTCTGGAAACCAATTTTACATTGTATCCAGATGAACTAGAATTTAAATAAGAACTTGAAGCACTAAAAAAAAAAAAAAAAGAGGATGAATATTCCTCTTATTGTGTTGTATAGGCACCTTAGTGAGATGATATTCATAAAAGCACAGTCTAGTACCCAGTGAACACTTAATGAATAGCTTATTATCATTACATTCCATTAGTACTTTTTTTTTTTGTTAAACAAGCAAGTAAACAATAATTAGTACAGTATTTTCCAAAGGCACATGTTTGCAGTATGCCAAATCTTTGCATCTTTTCCAGGAACCCCATAGCTGCATTCCAAGAATCAAAGAGCAGCTGGGAAGACATGCTCTCATATGTTTCTGAAACATCTTTGCTGATTGATTTACTTGTGAAACAAATTGAGTCAAGTTAGCTCTTTCAGAAATTGAATACCTTCATTTTCCTAAAATTTCTGGGACTCTTAGTTTTGCAGCTATAACTCTAGCTCGTGGATAGTACTTCTGCATATAGTAGTTGTTTTTTGGGAAATCTTCATATTATAAATAGGTTTCGGTTAACTAAGTTGTTTTTATTTAATTCTCAGTGGACTTAGATAAAATCAGTGAACTTGCATTGAAGGATGAACAAAATGTCTTGAGCCTGTTATTTGAAATCCCTTACTTATGTGTAAAGTTTCTTGAAACATGCATCATTGAAGCCTGACTTTATGATAAAACCAGCCTTTTGCTGAGAAGCCTGTAGAATAGTTCAAAGAAGTTTAAGGCTTTCCAGGACAATTTCCAAAATAAAAATGACTCTTTTGCTTTTGTCCAAACCAAGGAGAACTTTGTTTCAGGCTAGAAAGACATCTTACTTGACACTTTTTTTCAGACCACGGTGGCCATTGTCTAATTATTTAGTACAAAGTAAACAGAAATAGAGCAAGAGTAGAGCTCATTCTCCCCAGGTTAAGGCTTATCACACTCCAGTGTGTGCCCTCTCAAAGCATAAAGCATGTCTCACTTTCATCCGTATTTTCCTTTGATGTAATTAGTGGCCAAAGAGCTGGCAGGACAGTACACATAGTAAGCTGGGCAGGCGGTACACAGAAAGATTAGAGACTCAAGTTAAGCATGTTGGTCTTAGCAGGTCATTTAAAGTCCAACAAGTATTTGTTGATTTCGGTTGCTCCTTGTAAAGTGTTGTGAGATGGTCACAAAGATAACTCGACTTCTCTCTCTCTTTCCTTCTCCTTCTCTTCCTCCTTTCATCTGACATTGCCCTCTCCCCGTTCCCATCCACAAACAAGGTTCTTTCCATTTGATCCGAATGCTTCTTGATGAATACATTCTCCTTGCCATGGAGACCCAGTTCAATAATGACAAAGAACAGGAGTTACAGAATTTACTGGACAAGTATATGAAGAATTCAGGTAACTTAAAATATGTATCTTGCTTTGCATATTTCTTTTTTTAAACCTAAATTCAAGAGTTGGTAAGTACATGTGTTGTGGATCTGTAACTGTCTCAGAGGTTTTTTTTTCTCAAGCATGTCACGACTAACAAAGGATAGTAACGCTATTGACAGGCACTATATTTTTCTCTTCACCATTTACACATAGAGTAGTCAAGGGATTTTACTGGAAGTTCTGGAGGATAGGAAATGGATGTTCTTGTGAGAATTTAAATGAAGGTGAAGAGGTGATTTTAATAAAAAATAATCATAATTCAAGACAACACCTGTGGTATACCACCTTATAAATGGTGTAGAAATAGGTTCTATAGGAATTTGGAGAAGGAAGAGAACATGTCTATTGGGGGTGTGATGACTTGCATTTTGAAGACCGTCCACTCCAGACTGGATTCCTTAGTGCCCCCTCAGAATACACCTCACACAAAGGTACAGGTCACAATGACCACAAAACCCCAGCAACACTGCCACGACCGAGGATCAGCCAGCCTTGATTCCCATGGAAGATATCCTCTGGAGTTTCCAGATTTATGACGCAACCCTAAAACATTTTCAATTTCCTTTTCTTGGGCTCATTTATTAGGAATATGGGAATGATGTAGTCTTTTCCATTCCAAAAAAAAAAAAAAAATCTTTCCAGATGCAAGTAAAGCTGCCTTCACTGCTTCTCCAAGTTCATGCTTCCTGGCCAACCGGAATAAAGGGAGCACTGTTTCCAGTGACACCGTGAAGAATGAAAGCCATGTGGAAACAGCCTATCTTCCTCTGTCATCCAGCCATCCTGGAGGCTTACCCTCTGCTCTGCACCCATTCCCTGCTGGGAATGCAGACACCATGCCACTCCCAGGTAGGCTGGGGAATACTCAGGCTGCCCGCCCTCTCTCAGGAGGCTGTTCCTTTGTTTTCTCCAAACCTGGTAACATCCAGTCATTCCAAGAATTACAAAGGGCTTTTGTCTTAACTTTTCTTAAAGCTTTATATTTTTGTGACTTTCAGCATTTGTCATTCACATTTTTATCATTGCCATTATTAACATAGGTACCACACTGTGACGTGCTCGCTTAGTTATGTCGGAAATACAAATAATTATTTTCATTTAGTAGAAGAAAAAATTCAATTTGTTACATATAAAATCTTAAAGATGCTTTGAGAGTCAAAAAATGGGCTTCCTATTTATTTTTGGCTTTCTGTCTCCTCCATTAAAAGTAGATATGGTCATTTTAGGATAACCATTACAATAATTTCCCTCTTTGGCCTTGAGTCCCCTTTGTGTCAAGCTGAGTGTTTAGTGTCTTGAACTCACTACTAGATACTATTTTAAGTCTATTTCTTGCCTTATGTCTTTTCCGAAATTCATAGGTATAATTTCATTGGACACACAGAATTTTAAACCTGGAAGGGCCTTGTAGTTCAGGGGCCTAATTCCCCCAGTGGAAAATCAGACACCCAGGGAGTTGGTGGCATTCATAACTCATTGTTCGTCAGTAGTGTTGGCATGATGTTTTGAATCGGCTGCTTTGAAGCAATGGTCATTTTGACGTTATTGCCTTTTTCCTTTTACCCTAAAAATCA
The DNA here is from genome assembly GCA_028646535.1 of Procyon lotor. Lineage (NCBI taxonomy): Eukaryota > Metazoa > Chordata > Mammalia > Carnivora > Procyonidae > Procyon > Procyon lotor. Next base: position 38,553,950 of record CM053608.1, on the reverse strand, counting down.
AACCATTTAACATTCAGCTTAGCTTTTAATTATGGAGAAATGTGAAGGGTATATCCCTTGACCTTCCCAAGCTTGAGCTATAACTATCTTCATACCCATGGAAGCACAAAGCCATCCCTGACTTTTTTCCACAGTTACTAACACTAAAAGTCTTTACTGTTGTGAAATATACATATATTGCAATGGTGTTATTATTTATTTATTTATTTATTTATTTATTTGCTGTGATGGTATCTTTTAAACTTAGGTGCTTAATGTTCCTCAGTTCTGTTATTTTTAGAGAGTAGGAATGAACCAAATTGGAAAAAAAAAAGTATATTAAAACATCTTTTGGATAATTTTTTAAGATTTGTGCCCATTTATTTTAATATGCTGCTGGCGAATGCTCTGTGCATTTGTTTCCAGGTCAAATGGAGCTTTCCCAGAGTACTGGTCATCTGATGACACCACCCATTTCTCCAGCCATGGCAAGCCGAGGAAGTGTCATTAACCAGGGGCCAATGGCGGGGAGACCTCCAAGTGTGGGCCCAGTCCTGTCAGCCCCATCACACTGCTCAGCATTTCCAGAGTCCATTTATCCTACCCACCCTCAAGCTAACCATGACTTTTATGGGACCAACTCTAACTATCAGACTGTGTTTAGGGCACAGCCTCACCCCCCATCAGGACTCTATTCTCATCGCCCTGAGCATGGTCGATGCATGGCCTGGAGTGAACAGCAGCTTTCTAGAGACTTCTTCAGTGGCAACTGTGCTGGGTCTCCATATAATTCTCGACCACCTTCCAGCTATGGACCGTCCTCACACAGCCAAGATTCACACAGTATGCAGTTTTTAAACACAGGAAGCTTCAATTTCCTGAGCAACGCAGGGGCTGCCAGCTGTCAAGGAGCAACATTGCCTCCTAGTTCACCTAATGGTATTGAAATTTTTAAAGAATCTTTCTGGGTTTTGAGATGGCCAGAAGGCAAAAATCAGACATTGAGCTCCACCTCTGCCAAGCAGCAGGTCATCCCATGTTAAAGTTCCTAAAGCTCATGGAATCTTAGACACCTGGAGCTCATTTCTTCCATATACAAACATGACCTTAATTCTTGTGGCTTTTTAAAGTTGCCCTTCTAAATGCCACCAGTGATGAAAGAGTATTATGTCAAACTATGTTTGAGATCTCCCTTAATAAGTCCAAGAGAAGAATGTTTTGTCCTTTGAAAATATTTCTAGCGAATAATGTTTCTTTTAGAGAACTAGCAGCAGACCTTACAATTTAGGACCCAAACAGTGCCCCCCTATTAATCTGATAAAACACTCACGGTTGAGGGAGTCAGGAGGGTCTGTAGACTTCTTCAGCCCCCAAAGAAGGCTCTGTGTTCTCTCTCCTAAGTGTAGGCCAGTCCTTCTTTCAGAAACATAAATCTGTAGATAAAATTGGTATTTGAGAAGTAGTGTAGTCTTTGTGAGAGGTTGGTTGTGCTTTCTTTCTTTATAGGAAGATCTTGTTAATTTAGAAGAGGGAAGTATGAGGGAGGTGTAGTCTTATATCTGAAACTTAACAGTAGTATAACTCCTTTGTATTTTTAAAAATAAAAAACCAGCATAGTGAACTATATCCATATACAAGCACAAATCCAACTCATAGTAAATGGAAATGTGAATGTCATATTTATAACATGATATCTTTAAGGCTCTACCCTATTACCTTGTCCCTTTTTTCCTTCCTGGAATATTCTCTGTAGTAAGTGAATAGTACATTCTTGACATTTTCTGTTATAGGATACTATGGAAGCAACATAAACTACCCAGAGCCTCATAGACTTGGATCGATGGTGAATCAGCACGTTTCCGTCATCAGCAGTGTTCGATCACTGCCTCCCTACAGTGACATCCACGATCCACTTAACATTTTAGATGACAGTAGTAGAAAGCAGACCAACTCGTTTTACACTGACACATCACCTTCAGTTGCGTGTCGAACTCCAGTAGTAGGTAAATTATTTTAGTAGTTCTTGAAAACATTTTTAAAAAGCTGTGAACCTCAGGTATGTAGTTTTACTTTGGAGGGTGACTGTTGAGGTGAACTGGGCCCTCGTGTTCCCACGGGTGACCCATCACTGGATCTGAAGTCTTATTTTTGTATTAGTAATGGTCTTCCCAGTTCCCAGTATATATGTCACTGCGCAACCTCGTGCTAAATCTGTTATTCTTTCAAAAGCCGACACCTTTTATGTTTGTAAAAAATAAATCTGATCAGTCAGATGCAGTCTGAAAGACTTTAAGTTTTACGAGGGCAGGAATGATGTCTTTTTCTCACTCTCTTGTTCACTGTTGAACCCAGGGGCCATGCCAAGAGGTGTCTTTGGACCCCATAATCTCCAGCAGTACCATAAAAACCACCCCAGGTTTAAAATAGTGGTGATTATGATACAGGGTATTGTCATTTTCTCAATTATATGTAAAATGTGATTAGACAGCTCTGTAGAAAATGTTGCTATTTTTATTGTTCTGCTACATACAGTTTAAGTAAAAATGAGCAAAACTGTATTTCACATGAAGTCCCCTAGCATCTTCTTGCAACCAGGTTGCTCTCCCTGGGAAAATCCAGCCGAGTGTCTGCCACAGAGTAGGAACTCCATACATCAGTGAGTTGAAGAAAAGGGGCAAGAATATATGGATAGATTTAATTTCCCATAGCACTGATAAGGAGTCACAGGGCAAGTAATGTAAGCATGTAAGTATCAAGGCAGAGCGTTAATGCTTATATGCGATGGTTGAAATCTTCCAGTGGAATAGATTTCAAGCTAGCATAAGTCAAGAGCATTGACACCCAACTGGAGCATAAGGGAAAATGAGATAAATTCCATCTCTCTCCTCTCAGTCAGTGTGCTTTTCCAATAACTCAATAGGAAGCACTTCTTCCCTTTCCATGACCATCACAGATGCTCCCTGAGCAGAGTCTAGCAGCTCATCTCGTGCTATCTGCAGATGGTCATTGCTTCTAGGTTACTCTAATGAAGCAGAAAATTCCACTTCAGGAAGTTTCCTCACCGTGAGACTAAAATGTACCGTGTTGCTATTGTTACTATTAGTTCTGTTTACTCATAGAGATAGTGGAACCTTTGCTGGAACATAGCTTGGGTGTAGGATGGATCCTAAGCTTTAGTTGTTAGAGCTGGCTTACAAGTAAATAGCAAAAAGGGTTTCTGAGTGAAAAGAGGGACAAGAGAAGGTGGGTAAGGAATGCAAGGGAAGGTAGGACCCACTGTCTCTTTCCTTAGTTATAAAGACTGGTTTTCAGGGACAGAGCAGGTAGTTAGAAAAAGAATAAAAACAGCAATGAGAATCCAGCAACCATACATGAAGGAAATGTAGTGTCGAAGAGCAAGTTGGTCAAATTCTTGAGAATCTACTGCTATGTACCAAACTTTGTTCTAGGCATGAGGATATAATGGTGATTGGGATGGAGTTCTTGCCTATAAGAAGTTTACATTCTAGCAAGGAGAGATAAGGCAATAGATACATAGACAAATGCATTAAAAAGATAATGTTGGGTATTCTGATGTCAGTTAAGTAGGGTAAAATGACAAATAGTTATGGAGTTACCAACTGCTTTTGGTAAGATAGTTTGGAAAAGAAAAAAAAAAAAAGATAGTTGGGAAAAGAATCCTGAAGCAAAAATATTGGAATTGAAAGCTGAGTGATGAGGAAGCATTGATATGAGGACCTGATGGTGGAGTTCTAGGCAGAAGAAATAATAAGTGCATAGTCTCTGAAATGAGAACAAAGAAAATTCAGTGGGCAGAAAGAAGGCCAGTGTGTTTTGAGCATAGTGAATGAAGACAGTAGAGTAAAATAAATCAGCCTACAGAGACCAGTTCACAGAAGGTGTTGTGAACCAGGGCAAGGAGCTTGGATTCGGTTCTAAGAGTAATGGGAAGTCATTGTAGCATTTGAGAAGAGTAACAATCTACTGTACACTTCAGTGACATCCTCCCGGCTGCTCCCTGCACAATGAGAGGGTGTGGCAAAGGTGAGGGTCATGAGACCAGTGAAGAGGCTGCTGTGTTGATCCAGGTAGGAGAAGATGGTGATTTTTAGTTTTCGTTTTAAAAATTTCTTATTTAAAATAAATTGATTAACATAGAGTGTTTTATTAGTTGCAGAGGTAGACTTTAGTGACTCATCAGTTACATGTGTAACACCCAGTGCTCATTACCTCAAGTGCCATTTTTAATGCCCGCCACTCATTTACCCCATTACCCTCCACTTACCCTCCAACAACCCTCCGTTTGTTTCCTATTGTTAAGAGTCTCTTATGGTTTATCTCTCTCTCTGATTTAGTCTTATTTTATTTTTCCTTCCCTTCCCCTATGTTCATCTGTTCTGTTTCTTAAATTCCAAATAGGAGTGAAATCATATGGTATTTGTCTTTCTCTGACTGACTTATTTTGCTTAGCCTAATACCCTCTAGTTCCAACTACATTGTTGCAAATGGCAAGATTTCATAATTTTTGATGGTTGAGTAATATTCTGATATATATGTATCACATCTTCTTTATCCATTCATCTGTCAATGGATATCTGGGCTGGGCTCTTTCCATAGTTTGGCTATTGTGGACATTGCTGCCATTAACATTGGGGTGCAGGTGCCCCTTCACATCACTAGGTTTTTATCCTTTGGATAAATGTCTAGTAGCACAATTGCTGGGTCATAGGGTAGCTCCATTTTTAACTTCTTGAGGAACTTCCATTCTGTTTTCCAGAGTGGCTGTACCAGCTTGCATTCCCACCAAGAGGGTAAGAAGGATCCTCTTTCTCCACATCCTTGCCAAACTTGTTGTTTCCCAAGTTGTTAATTTTAGCCATTCTGACTGGTGTGACATGGTATCTCATTGTGGTTTTGATTTGTATTTCCTTGATGCCAAGTGATGTTGAGCATTGTTTCATGTGTCTGTTGGCCATTTGTATGTCTTTTTGGAGAAATGTCTGTTCATGTCTTCTGCCCATTTCTTGCCTGGATTATCTGTTCTTTGGGTGTTGAGCTTGATAAGTTATTTGTAGATTTTGGATATTAGCCTTTTATCTGATAAGACATTTACAAATATCTTCTCCCATTCTATAGATTGCTTTTTAGTTTTGTGGGCTGTTTCCTTTGCTGTTGAAAGTTTTTCATCTTGATAAAGTCCCAATAGTTCATTTTTGCTTTTGTTTCCCTTGTCTTTGGAGACATGTCTAGCAGTAAGTTGCTGCAGCCAAGGTCACAGAGGTTGCTGCCTGTGTTCCCTGGGATTTTGATGGATTCCTGTCTTACATTATGTCTTTCATCAATTTTGAGTTTATTTTTGTGTATGGTGTGAGAAAGTGGTGAAAATGGTGGTTTCAACAATAGAAGAAGTGTAGATGGAAAGAGGAGGTAGATTTGGGATATATTTGGGTGATAAGGTTGTCTCTTAATTTAAGGTTGAAATTGTGTTTCCTTTGTGAACTGTGCAGAAGAAAAAACAATTTCTGGTAAAATAGCATAGATATGTGTGATAAATGCAAAAATAAATACAGAGGCTTAAAATGAGTGGCCCTTGCAAAGAAAAAAATATCAGTATTTTTTGATAGTCAATATTCAATTGCTGATTATATTTTTCCTTACAGCATCCAGCTTGCAAACACCAATTCCTTCCTCCTCATCTCAGTGTATGTATGGAACTTCCAATCAGTATCCAGCTCAAGAGACCCTGGATTCCCATGGAGCAAATGGTAGAGAAATGGTGTCTTCTTTACCACCGATCAATACTGTGTTCATGGGAACAGCAGCTGGAGGCACCTAAACCAACAATGTTGGGTGGGGAATGAGACCAAAACCTCTACTGCTCAAATATGATTCACTCAGATTGCCATCAGGGTAAAGAAAATGGAATATACAGTGACAAGACTTTGTTTTTCAAGTCACTGATACAAAACTATGGAGAACTCTTTAATGAGTGGAGATACTTGCAGACTTTGCCTTGCACACAAATTTGTTTAAAATGTGATCTCATTATTAATTATAGTTTCAAACATTATCAAGTGGAACCAGTGGAGCTTTGAAGATGCAAACATCTCACCTATGAGGATTTAATATTTTGCTTCCTAATTTATTGAAAATCTATGTGCTGTTTCATCTTTGGTCTATAATGGGAAAAATATTTAATGCCTTAAAATAACCTTAACTTATTAGGGCCTCAGAATCACTGTTTACTATCACTTATTTGACCAAAAGTCAAATGTGTATGTTCTACCTCCTATGGAAATGTTTACAGGGTCAAGACTTAATTAAATTCATTCTAGACCAAAGTTGCTTGACTTTCAGTCCTATGCATTAGAGTGATGATTTCTGTTACATAGCAGTATTCCAATTCTATGTAACTGAGTGGAGATTATATGCTTTCCGTCTTTATTTAAGAAAGATAAGAAGAAATGAAAGAAATAAAGTATGAAAATATTTTTAAAGGCTTGATCGCTCTCAGAGCTGTTACTGTTTCTGAAGAATACTTGGGATTTGCAGGCAAAGCTCCATTGGATATTGAACTAAAGACTAAAGCTGGTTGGCCAAAGCATCATAATTCAAGAATATTTGCATATCATACCCATGCATATAAATAGAAGAACATTGTGGCAGATAGACTGGTTGGACTTCTACAGATTTGGAAGCAGTCTTTCATCAATTACTTGGCTTAGAAACTGAGAGTGAATGAGTGTTCAGGGATCATCTGAATGAAAAGGGAAATTCAGAAGTGAGGAATTCATTCCATATGAGTTGATAGAATTTGATACACCGTCTATCTAGCTCTGTTTCTTTTTCTTGATCATATGTCACAGCTGAGAAGTCTGTTGTAAGACTCATGGCCTGTAATGGCAAACCTCTATTAACTTCACAGCCTTTTCCTATAGTCTCACGACAGGCCTTAGATTATTTGTATTAAGGACTGGGTTATACTGTGTTCTCCAGATACATTTTTAAAGAATTTGTAAGCCCCAAATACCCATTATCCATCATGATGTAATTTGGTGAAGACTGTGGAATTTTTTCAGCAAGCAATAAACAATGAATTGTGGACTTTTCCGAGTGTTGCTACTATTTGCTCAGTAGGGTGCTTAGTAGCATGTAGTTTATGAGTTAATTAATTGAGCAGAAAAATTTTGCAATAGTAACAAATCATGAGAAATAGCAATAAATGTTCTATTATTTGCTGTAGTAATATTGTTGGAGTACAAAGGAGAGTGAAACTAATAAGGGCTTGGATTGAAGGAAAGAAAAACAGCTTTAAGACATGTTTGGGCAGAAGTCTTGAAAATTAAATCAAATTTCCACTGTATAGTAATTAAATATATATTCAGCATCTGTTTTGTGGAGAGACACTGGAAAATGCAAGTTGAAAATGACGAAAATGAAAATACAAAGACTTTAAAAAACTACAACAACAAACAAAACCCTCTGCCAATCCCTAAGTTCTGATGTAATGATGAAGGGGTGAGATGATAGGAAATGGAAGCTCCTTGAAGGTTTTTGAGTAAAGGGGCGCCTGGGTGGCTCAGTGGGTTAAAGCCTCTGCCTTTGGCTCAGGTCCTGATCTCAGGGTCCTGGGATCGAGCCCTGCATCAGGCTCTCTGCTCAGCGGGGAGCCTGCTTCCCCCCCTCTCTCTGCCTACTTCTGATCTCTTTCTCTGTGTCAAATAAATAAAAAAAATCTTAAAAAAAAAAAGATTTTTGAGTAAAAAGCAGTATGGGGGAAGTGATTTTAGGGAACAGCCAGCAGCACCTGGAAAGGGAGGTACACCAGACAGAAGAGGAAGTAGCCCAAGAATGGGCTATTTCGGAGGCTGTTTCTCTCATCTGGATGTCCCACAGAGAAGCTCTGAGACTACATGAAAGCTAGTGAAAGCAGGAGAAAGAAAGCTAAACATCATTCCAAAGAGGCATGAGCATCATTTAGTCCAACTGAAGGACTAGCAACTGACTAGATAAAAGGGATTAAAAAGTAGTATGTTAGTAGTGGCTCTAAAGTTTTCCTTAACCCTATTTGCAGAGCATTTCAGTGTAAATAGCTGACTGTAGATTGATAGCCCCTTTGTAGATGATGGAAAATGATGTGGAGTAAAGAGAATGCAGAAGACAAGTGAACATTGTCTCTGGACTTTACGTGCACCTGGCTGATGACAAGCTGCTAAATTGTGACATCAAGAAGACTAACTTGCTCTTTTCCCCAGGCAGTGGTACTTGAGTTTATCTCTATTAGACATATGATAACTTTCTCAGTGTGGGCACTCTTGGCTTTAGGGCAGAACAGTTCTTGTTTTGTAGGACTGTTCTGCATATTGGACAAGATTGAGTATCTCCAGCCCTCCAACACTAAATACCAAAGCACTCCCTCCCCCAGACTTGTGACCACTAACAACATCTTCCATATTTCCAAATGCCACTGGAGAGGCGGTACCAGTCCTGCATGACTTGGAAGTGACATCATCTTTAACTTTACCTGCAAGCAGCTTGAGACATTTAATACTTTTCTGCCCTTCAGCTCCACTCATCATTTGAGAATTGTTTCTTTCATAAATCTAAAGCTTGGATGTTCAAGGCATTGTCTGCTATTCTTTAGGTTAATTTTAAGATAGTTAAAGGATCTTGCCTAGCTTTTTAGTGTTTCTGTTTTTAAAAGTAAAGGAATGATTCTCCAAGTAATTTTTAGAACTTGTGGAGTATCAATTATAATGAAGTGACCTGTTCAAGCTAATGATTGTAGGAAGTCCAAAGTTAAGGTTAGAAACAGAAAAGCTAGAGGTTTATAAATTCAGTTCTTGGGGTATTACCTTTCAAATCTTGTGTTATAGTGGTTAGTACAGATAAATGGCATAATGAAAAAGGAATGTTGCAAATAATTCAGTGGATTCTTAATACAATTTAGGCATGAAGAGCCTGTTTTATGATAGCTTGAAGAAAAACTAAAACGCAGGTATATCATTACTATAGAATTACAGGTCAGGAGATGGGGCGCCTGGGTGGCTCAGTCGTTAAGCGTCTGTCTTCGGCTCAGGTCCTGATCTCAGAGTCCTGAGATTGAGCCCCGCATCGAGCCCCACATCGAGCCTCGCATGGAGCCCTGCATTGAGCCCCGCATTGGGCTCCCTGTTCCGTGGGAAGCCTGCTTCTCCCGCTACCATTCCCTCTACTTGTGTTCCCTCTCTTGCTGTGTTTCTCTGTCAAATAAATAAAAATCTTTAAAAAAAAAAAAAAAGAATTACAGGTCAGGAGAGATCTGGTTTATTTTCTTCTCTCTACATAGTACTACCCTCAGAAAAGCTAGAGCTCTCCTCAGTTATATGTTCCCAAGTATGGTTGCAGCTTTGAAAGGATTTTTTTAAAAATTATATAAGCTAAATTCCGGTTACAATTGTGACATAAAACCTTTCTTTTCGTGTCTTCTTTGAAGGAGAAAAGTTCATGAGACCCTCAAGGTCACCCAGGTCAAGAGCTCATTTTGGAAATAGGAAGGGGAATATTTTTTGTTACCATGATGCCTAAAGAGATCAGGTGCACTGGCATTTAATGTCAGGACCAGGGATGTGAGTATCCTGCAATGTGTGGAACAGATTCACACAAGGAAGAACTGTCCCACTTCAAAAGCCACTAACACTTCTATGAAGAAATGGAAGTAGACCAGTAGGCTGTGAGACAAAGGTCCCCAAACTTTGCAGTAGTGGTGCTCTATATTAAATGGTATCTATCTAACCCAGTCAGATGATTTCTTCAGGAACTGTGACTATGAAACTCACACACACAGCCTAGAGAAGCACACAGGCGGTAGAGTACAACAGGAGAGAAGCCGAGTTGTGAGAGGGGTCCAGCAGGCAGCAATGGGTCGGTCGCTCTAACAGGACACCAAGACGACAGGTGCCGAAAGCTAGATCTCTAGAACACGACAGCTGACACTGTGCCATCCTGAGCAGTGAGACAAAATGCCCAATTCTCCTCTGTCCTCTCAGATTTGGGGCCCTCATTGACAGGATCTCCATTTAGCCATTTAGTATACACCTGCTCTGTCTACACCATCAGTCCACAGCAGCAGGGGATGCCTTGTCTTCAGAAAAACTTGACAAACAGTAAATTAGAGGCTCATTGGTGATGTTTTTTCAACCGCTGAATTTATGCTCATACAAATGCAGTCCACAAAAACGAGACAAAAAAATACTGCCAATTCTTGAAAGTGAACTCCGGTAGTGAAAGTGAACTCCCCATGCACCTATCCATACTCTCTCCTCCACGCAAAAAAAAGAAAGAAAAGAGAGAGAGGAAGAAAGAAAAACCCTTTGAAATAAATGAATTCTGAAACCCAAACCCAAAGTTCCAGCTTTTCAAAAAAGCAGAGGACAAATGAGAGTGATATCTGAACTCCCTGGAAAGAGATAATACAGGCACTCAGATTTCTATATAAAAAGGAGCAAAATTAATTGTCATACAAGTCTTCTGTTAACAGGTATGAGCTCTTCTGAGGCCTGGAGTAGCAAACTGGTCATACTATATTTTGAAAGCAGATTTACCCAGGCGAGTTATAGAGATTTAAACAAAAACCTTCCAGAAAAGTAAACAATAGTGATTATGGCATACAGCACATTTTGTGCTTTGAGAAAGATAAGAAACGATGAGTTTATATAAAAGGTTATTGTACTATCTCATTCAATTATTGAATTCTAAATTAAATCCTCAAGTTTGTAAATGACAGAGAACACAACTTGTCTGTTCCAAAAGCACACTAATTAAATGAAAAGAAAATAAATTTCAGTTACTCCTTGATTATAGGTGTTAGCAATGGCTGAAAAGATTGATAGTTACAATGAGTAATCTATTCATTAATTTTGAAATATTTCATTACAAAATAAGGTCCTATCTCTGTTCTGACTGGTAAAAAGGTTTTCAGTTTTCTAATATCAAAATCTTATAAATAGCGCTAATTTTTATTGATCTTGGGCATATAGTATTATGGTAGAAATATTTCTCATTATAAAAATAATCTATTTCCAGAATGAGCAAATTAATTTATTTAGGTTTTTATTTATTTATTTTTTTGTAGAATCTAATTCAGTTGGAGAGATCTCTGATTTTTTCCCTCAAAATTCTCTTCTAATGTCTATAATTTCAATCATATTCATGCAGATTTTTATGGGGATAAAAGTGACCACTCATCCATTTGACCATTTTACTTGTCATTTCTAGAAGTTCTGTCATAACTAGAAGGTTCTTGTTCTCTCTGTCCTCTCAATAGCACAGGAAGCTTCAGACATATATATAGAGAATACTTCTAGGTTCCTGTTCCTATTAAGAACTTTATCTCATTATTTATAAATATTTCATTGAATGTCAAGACTTAAAATTTATTTATAGCTTGAATGTTTTAATGAAATGTCTTGGTCATGTTCTTAGGCTTGGTTAAGTTTTGTTAAAGAGTTAATATGTGGAAGGCTCCAAGAGATACTCAGTTTTATCCCACATTTTAACAAATAACAAGTGTGCTCACACTGATAACAAGGGCAAGGTCCCTCCATTCACGGATCTTATATTTTATGAGGTAAGGCAGATATTAAGCTAGGCATTTACACAACTGGTTACAACCAAGAAATAATTTATTGACGTTGTGAAAAGAAGTAAAGGCTACTCAGAGAAATAACGAGAGCTGAGCCCATGGAGATGTTTTCAGGGCAGGGATCGGGGGGGAGAGCTGGTCAGGGAAACTTCTGGCAAGAAGTGACCTACTGAGACTGGAAGAATAAGTGGGAAGCTGGTGACGTTGGGGAGGGGGTGGTGGAGGGGGAAGGGTTGAGCAGGCCAGATGAATGTTCAGGACAGGAATGCAGCTTATAAGGAACCTATGACTGGAAGTAAAAGATGAAAAGATGTGGCAGAGGGCACCTGGGTGGCTCAGTCAGTTCAGTGTCTGTCTTTGGCTTAGGTCAGGACCCTGGGGTCTTGGGATAGAATTCCACATTCAGCTCCCTGCTCAGCGGGGAGCCTACTTCTCTCCCTCTCCCTCTCCTTCCCTGTTTCTGCTCTCTTGATCACTGTCTTTCTATCTCAAGTAAATAAATAAATCTTAAAAAAAAAGATGTGGTAGACCTTGGAGATTTTGGAAGAGATGCCTGAATGAATCTAGGGGAAACTCCCGAGGCTTTCAGATTTTAATGATGATATAGTGATTTATTGATGAAACGTAAGAAACATGATTGTTATAAAGTATTGTATATAAAGTATACAAAGCACTAGACAAGGCTGGTAAGAATGTCAAGCTGAGATTTTTATGAATTCTGAAGTGTTAGAATTCTGAAATGCTAAAATATTTTCAATGAACACCATTGCTTTCCTAGAATCTATTACTAAAAATAGCCTTTAAGCCCCTTTTATGTGTTCTGTGACAACACATAATAAGGAAATTAATCTCAGGGTTTTCTTTTTTTATTGATATATAATTAACATGTAACATTGTATTAGTGATAGGTGTTGTTTTTCTTTGTGAAGATCTTAATTTGGTTCTCTTTTCAAAAATGGCTATTTCAGCCGATAAAACTAGGTTTAATAGAATTCTCTATTCTTTTTCCGCAAATTCAATCCCAGACTTCTTCCCTTGAGAAAGGTATTTAAATATCAGGTAAGAAAAAAATATTTTCTTGCTTTTAAACAGCATTTTTCTGTACTGCCCATGGGATTAATTTTAACCCTAAAGTTGAAGGGATCTAAAGGTGAAGAGAAGGTCAAAACCAAGATTTCTCAGTGTGATATGGTGACTTTACCTCTTAAAATAGATGTCATAGAGTCTTTAAGTGAGAATTGGGTGAGGAACACGTTTACAAAAGTGAAAAATTAACTACTCAATATGATACCTGCTCTAAAGTAAAGAGAAACCATTGTTTTTATTAGTTAAAAACAAGGGTGGTGTTCTTACCAATCAATAGAATGAGGGTCAGAGATTTACAGCCTTCAAGCATCTTTAAACACACAGAGGCAAATATGAGCTTCATGGGCAGTTTGTTAATCAAGATTTGTCATTTAGCTTTGTGTGCTTTAGCTTATTAATGCTTTACACATGATCCCTGTGGAAAATAAAATTGTTTCTATATTTTATATTGCAAAATGGCAAGATTTCTTGCCTTTGAATTTTAGGGTTTATATATTTGTACTATTTGCCATCCCCTTTCCCACACATATACTGTTTTTTACTTATTACTCATTGTCCAGATACTTCTACAATTTATGATATTCTTTTCAACCCTCTGCTCCCCAAAGAAACTTCAGCTAGAAAGTATGCCTGAAGACGGTGCCAGATGTATTTTCACAGAAAGCTGAGTTTTTAGTTGCTTGGGGGGTAAGGGGGGTTGTTGGGGGCACTGGGACAACAAACTAACAAAGCAAACCCTTTGAGAGTGGGACACCTGGGTGGCTCAGTTAATTAAGCATCTGTCTTTGGCTCAGGTCATGGTACCAGGATCCTGGGATTGAGTCCCACATCGGGCTCCCCACTGAGAGAGCCTGCTTCTCCCTCTACCTTCTGCCCTCTTGCGCACTTTCTCTCTCAACAAAAAACTTAATAAAATCTTTAAAAAGAAGAAAAAGAAAACCCTCTGAGAGTTCATTAATCCTTTGATGAAAGATAGCCCCTTGGCATATTAGCAGTTCTCTCACATCTTAATGCTCCCCAGGGAATGTAAGGGGAAAATGGCCAAGAATGGACAAGTGAATTGGGGAAACCAGAGAGAATAGCTTGTCTTTATCACAGGCTTCAGTGCTAAGTGCCTTGTATGGCTTTTCCTGGGCCCCCAGCATTTAAAAAGATAAGAACATTAAAGATTCAGATAGGATGCAGTAAGGCCTAAGAAATATTCTAGTCTTGAGTCTTTTAGGAAAGACACTGCCCCAAGAACCAACTATTTGCCTTTATACAGCAGCGTTGAAGTGGTTTTTCAAGATTTTGTTAAAACATGAAGACAGGATTAACATAAACTATGATTTCAAAGTAGACAAAATATGAAGCAATTAAAATGCTTTCTACGGAGCAGACAAATCTGTGTTTGAAACCACACTAGTTGTGTGACAAATAACTTTCCTGAGACTCATTTTTCTCATCTGTAAAATGGGCTTAATAATACTATCTACTACAAAATGTTTTTGTGAGGGTTAACTGAGCTACTGCTTATAAACTATTTGGCAAGATAGTTTCTGTCATATTGCACAGGCTAAATGAACGGTAACTGTTATTAATTATCATTATTCTTCAAATCCCAATGGAATCAGTAATGTTATTGAATGCAATGCAAACTGTTCTTGTGTGCCCTTATATGTGGCGTGGACTACTGTATTGCTAAAGTTGTGTAGCAAGATAACTAGGCTGGTGTAATTAAATAAGAATTTATTATGTAAAAGTAAAGGAAAAAAGCAAAATGTAGTAAATCATTAACTATTCCAATATGGTTACATAGAAGTGACTCTCACAGGATACAATATGGTCTGATTGTTAGATATGAAAGCATTATTACAAGCAATATTTAAAAATAATTATGCTTATATGTATTTTACCGGTTTCAAACAATGATGTAAATTCTTCTGTGAATCAATAATTCTGGGAGTGAGCTGTCAATGTTTATTTCAGTCTGATTGTCTTTGTTTTCACAGAACTATAATAAACAGCTATAAAAATATATGATATTTTTGGGGCACCTGGGTGGCTCAGTCAGTTGAGTATCTGCCTTTGGCTCAGGTCATGATCCCAGGGTCCTGGGGTTGAGTCCCAACCTCTGTTGGGCTCCATACTCAAGCTCTGCTGCTCAGCAGGGAGTCTACTTGTCCCTCTGCCCCCCTCCCACTCATGTTCTCTCTCATTCTCTTTCTCTCAAATAAATAAAATATTTTTAAAAATACGTGATTTTTTTCTGTGGAAACTTATATTAGGAAGAAAATATTTTTCACTGATTTTTATTCCCCCTTAAAAGTCAATTAAATTAATATTTAAAAAAAATAAACTATAAAAAATTGTTAAGTGTTTGACATTTCTAATGCCTTCATAACTGCAAGGTTGGGGACGAGGTGTTTTCTGTTCTCTTTATTATTGCTATCAGGAAAACCTTCAGCTTGGCCAAAAGCTCTCTTCCAAGCCGCTAAGCTGAACATCGATTACAGGGCATCTCCTCCGAGATGCTGTGCAGGCACCTGAGGCTTAGCATTCACAGAGCAGGAGCCATTTGCTTCAGTCTCAGATTGTGTTCTCACTGTTGTCCCTCTTGTCATCACAGTGCTCTGGAAGCCAGAAATTGGAGAGTCATCTCCACCTCTCCCTCCTGGCCCCCTTTTCCAGTCACTTTGTTCCGTCTAATTATCTTTCTGAGCTCTCATCCTCCTCGTGCTCATGGACAATGTCCCAAAGGAAACTCTCATCTCTTATCGGGATGATTGTATTAGCCCCAACTCAGTCCATTTCTCCATCACATCCAGATGGAGCTTCCTTAAACAGACCGTACCGCGCTGCTGGAGACCATTCTCCAGCTCCCCTGTGATCTCAGAACAAGGCCCAGACTCATTGGCATGGGCCTAGGGCTTTTTCACTCTTTCTGCTTGGACCTAATATCAATCAATATAATGCATATGCTCTTTGGAACTTTGTCTGCAGATGGAAGGTTTATAGGATTTTTAGATGTCAAAAGTAATCACTGTGTAGGTACTGGGATTTCCTTTACCATGTTTTATGGTCAGAATAGAAAGTGTAGGAATAGGAATGATAGATGGTCAATAGAGATAAAACGCTTATAAAAATCAATAGCTTTAATGGCTTTAAAATATTTCAGGACATTAGCATTTGACACAAACAACATTGAAGGCAACCTCATTTAATGGAAAATTTTGGCTCTATCCTCTATCTTTCTTATGTATAACAAAGTGATATTGAAAGGCTGAGGAAATAGACCTTGATAGACCTCAATGATGTATAGGAAGATAAAGGCTTAATTGAGGCCAAGGTTGAGATTTAAAACAATACACAAGAATTCAATAAACACAATAAATTCTCCTCCTCTTCATCTGCCTCTCTTGTATTTGGATGATTCTTACTCAACCTCCTGGTATAGGTGTTGCATTGTCTGAGATGTTTCCCTGCAAACCCCAAAGTCCAGGTTCGTGTCCCTCCTATAAGCTGCCTTTAGATCCTAGACTTACTTCTTCAACATGACACTTAACATGTTATTTTTCTGTCTTTTAAACTTGACTATAAATTCTGGGATGGCTGAGGTGATTGTTAGGTTACTGATGTTAAGCGTCTGCCTTTGGCTCAGGTCATGATCCCAGAGTCCTGGGATCGAGTCCCACATCGGGCTCCTTGCTCAGCAGGGAGTCTGCTTCCCCCTCTGCTCCTCCCCCATCTCATACTCTCTCTCTCTAATAAATAAATAAATAAAATCTTTATTAAAAAAGATAAAAAATTGGAATTTTATGCGTAGATGTTAGTTCAGCAATGCAGCAGCAAGCAGTATGAACTGTATATTTTTGGCTGTTTAAGTCTCATTAGGCAAATGTGCCTATCTCTGGGGAGGCAGTTAGACAGTAATAAAGGGTTTTGTTAGATAAGATGGGGACAATGTTTTTTCCTTGCAGAAATTGAAATATTTTTCCTAATTCCAAAAGCAAAAGATGCTCAGAAATGCAAAATAACAGGGAAAAATCCACAAATAATCTTACTCTTACAAATAAAATCTATAAACCTTATTTTTATACACACGCACATGCCTCTATGCATATACAACCCAAGAGCATCTCTCTGTGCATACTTGGTTTACACTTAGTTGTAGATGACGAACTTTTTTCTGTTCTTTAGTTTCCTTTGCCAGAAGATACTTAGTAGATGTTAGAATTTCTTCAGATGGATATATTATAATTTACTTAACTAATTTCCTACAGGTGAAAATTTAGACTGAAAAAAGACATCTGGGGCGCCTGGGTGGCTCAGTGGGTTAAAGCCTCTACCTTCAGCTCAAGTCATGATCTCAGTGTCCTGGGATCGAGCCCCGCATCGGGCTCTCTGCTCAGCAGGGAGCCTGCTTCCCCCCCCCCTCTGCCTGCTTAAGATCTCTCTCTCTCTCTCTCTCTCTGTGTCAAATAAATAAACAAAATTTAAAAAAAAAAGACATCTAGACTTAAGAAAAGAAGAAGATAGTAATTTCCTGATTCACTGGAAATAATATGGTCTAGAATATTTTCTAAGCTAGCATTGTTTTCACTGAATCCCAACATGAAAACCTATATACTTGATTTCTGTTTCAAACATACAAAATCATCCAAATGATGAATTAAATTTCCCAGGTGCTTTTGGCATGTCTGATGTCCAGGAGACAAACCTTTGTGACATCTCAGTCAGCTATTAGCATGTCTGGAGTTGGCATGCGTAAGCTATGAATATATATCCCCACAATGATTCGTACCTGCCTACCTTGGGAGTGGGGAAAAGGGATGTCACACTGAAAGTGTTTAAAGTAAAATTCTTAGGGGATGATTACATTATTTAAATATTCCTAAGTGGGAATTCTTTCCATATTGATACTGGATATAAACTTTTAACCTCACAACAACCTTATGTAATATATTTGTTGAAATAAATTTCTAGGCCCAAGATGGAGCTGCTCCTGCCCAGGGTGCCATGTCAGCAAACAGAAACTTAGATCACTAAGTGTTTCTGTAAAAGCTGCACTTGACCAATAATGTAGTATAACCAGTCAGCCAATCCCTAAATACCAGGCCACCTCTGGCCTTTATTACTTCCTTCCTTGTTCTTTTCTCTTTATCCTATAAAAGCTTCCTGCCTTCCGTCCCATTTTGCAGTTCTCAGAATGGAAACTGTCATTTCATGAAGTGTTAAATAAAACTTGTTGGTACTACAGAAATTGTCTTCTCTAACCATTTTTTAAACAAATTCCATTAACATTTATGCTGAAAGGTAAAGAGAAATTACTTTATGATTCCTTTAGAATAGACAATCACAAAGTGGTCTTGTTGGTCTCATTATCAAAAAAGACCTTCTGACACATGAATATCCAGGTTCGCATATCCCTGAGGATATGCCAGTGGTCTAGGCGAGAGATGTTAAACACAATGCCCAATGGAGAACACAAGCAAGTAGAGTGAAGCAGGGTAAATCAAGCAACCATGCTGAGTGAAATTCAGGCACTGTGGAGGTCATGATTTGATCCCCTCTCAATTTCAATGTCACAATTCATTCTTCCAAATTCAGTTAATATTGATGGGGTTATAAACACATGGCTTCCTCCCTTGAAAGTATTTATCCATGCAAACACACCTCTCAATAGCCTAGCAACTCATCTGCCTTCTGCTTTCAAGGCTAGATGTATCACACATTCCCTTAGATAAAAGGAATGATTCGGACAAATCTTCCACATATCCCCATGAAGGAATAAAATCCAATTTTCCACCCAAGGTCAGTGCAAACAATAGCATCCAACAATCGAGGACTTTTTTAAGTCATGTTGAGGAAACCAACTCATGCTTGGATTGGTTTTTCTGAGGCAGGTCTGTGTGCTTGTGCTTCTGTCAGAGTAAAAATAACTCATGGGACAAAGCCCTATGTGTCATATAAAAGCTGTGCTTGGAATTGTTTGAGTTTCTACAATCTGTATAATCAGTGAGGAAGATACTACAATATTCCAGGTAAAAGGTGATTTAGGCCTCAACTCTTATGACAACGGGTTTCAAAACGAGAGAAGACAGACTTGATAACTTGGCCATGGGGGATGGACTGTGTGGACGGGGTGATGAGAAAGAGAAGAGCCGATCTGAGACTTGGTTTGTGGTGACACCAACAAGGGATTAGGAAATAGGAGCAAGTGTGGTGTTTCTGTGAGGGATATATGGGTGAAGGGTCACAAGAAATATAATCATTTTATGCAGATTAATTCTGAGGTGCTTTTGAAGTATGCCTGGTTGGACCTGTTTCTGTTCTAAAACTTGGGGTAACTACAAGGCTGGAAATTTGCACTTGTTGGTCATTAAGATCAGGTTTTAGTTAAAACTGTAAATGACAAAGTTATTGCCCAGAGAGAATCATAGGTAGGCAGAACAATGAGCCAAAAGAAGATCACTGAGAAAAGCCCTGCATTTAAGGAGAAGATACTGAGAACATTCACGAAGGAGACTGATGGTCAGAGCAGGGAGCAGAGAAAGAGGTAAGTTGTAACCTGAGGTCAAGAAAGTGGCAGCGTTTCAAGAATACATGATGGTCAGCAGGGACAAATATAGATGCTCCATAAAAAAAAGCTTTGGAAAATATCGATTGGGGTTGGGAAGGTGGAAATTGGTGGGCTGATTGAGGGCAGTTCGAGTGGAGGGTTCTGAGTTAAAGTCAGCTTGTATGGGTTTTGACTGAGTTGTAAATGGGAAATGAGGAAAGGAAGATAGTGAATATGGAACATTCTTTAAAATGAGGTAGAGATTTCTGCAAAATCCAAGTTAATGGGCACATCTCATAGGATTCTCTGACTTCCGGAATTGAATTACGATAGGTTTTAAGCCAATGCATCATACACACATATACAGAGAACACGCAAAAAAATATATTGTTCTCCTAGTCCCTAGGTGGAATAGGAAGTTCTGATATAGGAATAACACGCCATAGACATATTTAGGCTAATCTATAGGCGGATATTAAACTTTCAGCTTTTTATAAAGGACACAGTAGATGTCCTTATGCCATTCCCGACCCCTAGGCCGCCGCCCTCAGACTCACTCCTCCATCTCTGTGCACGACCTGGAGGACAGAGTAAGGGTTAGAATTGTGATAAAGGGGTCCTGCTATGCTTGTAATGTGGTCATTCTTTTAACCTGGAAATTTAATGCTTCGTCTTTTTGATTTCATGAATACATATAAAATTTAGAATAGTCATAATGTGAAAATAGTAACATCAAAGCAGTCTTTTGGGATGACATGTGACTTTTCTCCTTGTTTCTGTCCTGTCTTCTTCTCATTCCTAATCATCTCACTTTCTAACAATGACCCTCTCTTATTTCTGTTTCCCTGTCTTTCCCTTCTGAAACTCATAGCTCACAAGACAATTAATTCTTTACTCTTTATTCACCTCATCCCACAGCCAACTATCATTTCCTTCCACTAGCAGCCCTAGAAGTCTTTTCTGAAGTAATCGGTATGTAACAAGTAATCAACAAGTCTTTTTAAGCACCAAGCACTATTGCCCTGGGTGTGGTAATTTGAGCTTTCCAGAGCCAACAGCCATAAGCAAGTATACTTTATTTTATTTTCTAGTGCTTCTCTGAACAGAGAGCAGTACTAATAATTAAAATCTGAGTCTTACACCCCAGAAATAGCATCTAGAATCAGACATGCGCAAGAAAGGATCTTGTAGCATCAGAATGGTCCAGAATGGTCCAGTGGTGTTTAATGAGCTGTTCCATCAGAAACTTGGGAAATCTGATCTATTAACATTATTTTGAATGACTTGTATTTGAAAAATAGTCAGGATTCATCGGAACTCTAAGATATTGTATAAATTTTCCTCAAGTGCTGGAAGAAATGTATTAGGGTGGCAAATATTGTGAAATCTCAGGAATGAATTCTCCTATTTCATCTTTCTTCACAAATGAAGACCATTTGTTCTGGTAAGTATGATTGGCAAACATATAATTACATATTTTCATGTTTCTTGGTATAATCCTGAGAATTGTACCCACTGCCTAAAATCTAAAAAAGAAGGAAAGAGAAAAGCAAAGACAAAAATGATGATGCAGGAGAAGAAAATGAAAATAAACCAGCAAACAACACAGAAGGGAGTAAAGGACACATTTCCATTCATTCAGTGGGAACTCTTACATATGCATATTCAAATGAACTTTAAATATTCATTCCTGTTGAGTTGGGAGGGCCCCTTTATTGGTGTAATTTTTCCTTCTTAACAGATGGACTCACAATTGGAGACCACGTAAAAAGATTCTATTTCACAGGTGAGCTAGGAAAGCTGGCCTACCTTCCTCTGGGCTTGGTTGATCATTACCCTTGATCAAATAAAAGGCCACATGTTCCAGCTGCCCTTATGCCCTGGTTACCACAGTGAGAGAAAGAAAGGAAAGAAAAAAGAGAGCAACAGAAAGAAGACTTAAGACAAGATAGATACTCTTTTTTTTTTTTTTTAAGATAGATACTCTTATATGAATTTGCATATCGTCTCTGAGTCTAAGCTTGTTCTATGCATTCAAATTCTTCACTTTTAAAAAGAGCATGAAAATGGGCTGAAAGTGGCTCCCAATAAATCCTTTACTCTTGCTGTCATGGAAATGATAATCTCCTGCAACATATTCCAATTAGAAACATCATTTAATATGTACATCAAAAAAAAAGAAGAAAAGGGTGAGGAGTGAGAAGAAAGAATAGGAAAGAGCCAGACAGCAGTTACTGCTCTTGACTTCATAGAGTCAAGAATTCACCCCGGTGGGGTACGGATTCCCGGGCATCTGTGTAACCACCACAGGGGTCTGCCCACCTGCAGTAAGATGAGAACTCGTGCTTAGAATCCTCCATATTCTTTGAGCCTCTGGAAATGCTATCATTTAAGTAGGATAATAGATTCACTGAGCAATATCCTCTTGCTGTCCATTTGAGCTTAACACATTGGTAGATATTTGGAGCAACATTAGCTGTTTCTGAAAGCAGCACTCTACAAAATGAAATGTTCCCTCCCCCACAAAACAAGTTTTAAAACCTAGTGCTCTTCTGAAACACACGGAAACATGAAAACATTTCTATGCGATGGGGGTAGGAAGGAGGATTACAAACTAGTATACACGATATCACACTTTTCTTGAAAACATAGATTTTTCGGGGGAGGGTATAACCATAACTAAGAAAATGCTGGGGAGGGAATTAGGCCTCAATTTATTGCTAATGAATTTCCAGGGTAGGGGAAATTATAGGAGACCTTCTGTTTCACGATTTCTTATAATTACTAAATTTTGTTGATTACTTTGTAATTAAAAAATATAAAACATCTTGTAATATATACACTATCAAGACTTAGGAGTTGGTAATTAAAGGGCAGTTACAGTGGCTATCCCAAACAATGTTGAATATTTTATTATTGTTAGTGGCCTGAGGTTAAAGTGTGTTTTCTTGACAATTCTGCCTCTGAGCAGTCCTGTTTGAACCTGATGAACCAGATATGTAAATAGCAAAACTCTGAATACTTGCCTTGTTCTTAAGAAAACTCTTTGCATTATCCCATTGTATTGGTCCCGGGTCAAGGAGAATGATTGGTTGATGACAGATTTGCACAAAATAAATTTTAGAGATATTGTTGCAATTGCCCAAGGCAAGATGAGAATCAAAACATAGCAGACTATTTGTAGCTTTCCAGCTGAAACCGGAATTAAAACAGTGACTGCTTCATTTAGACAAGTAAAAGTTTTTGGAGAATGTGTTTAGTGGAGGTAAATAGATAGGAAGCTTAGCATGTGAGAAGCTCTCAAAGGTGAATGACAAGAGGAGTGGCTGGAATGATAAGAGTGGGGGAGAAGCATCAAGTCAGCTCTAGAATGATGTCACTCTGAACCTGAGATTGCGTGACTTGAAGATACGTTTATCTTCTTTCAGTTTTTAAAGGGAAGTGAAACTGGGAAAGGGCTTTAGTTTTATTCATTAACTTAATTTAAAAGATTAAAGACTAAGATTTTGGGGAGCACCTGGGTGGCCCAGTGGGTTAAGCATCTGCCTTCGGATCAGGTCATGATCCCAGGGTCCTTGCATGGAGTCCCATACTGGGGTCCCTGCTCAGTGGGGAGTCTGCTTCTCCCTCTCCCTCTGCCTGCCACTCCCCGTTTGTGCTCCCTCTTTCTCTCTCTCTGTCAAATAAATAAATAAATAAAATATTTTTAAAAATGACTAAGATTTTGCAGTCTAGCATGAACGCTCTGCCATTTTATCTGACATTCTAGGGCTGGTGAGGTGGGGAGGGACTTGAGCAGTGCGCAACGTGCCCACCTCAACACGAAGCTCAAACTCAAAGGTCATTCTTTTGACATCTACAAAGTCATTTGCTCAATTCTGATGGTGTAATTTCAAATTACAAAGAAAAGGGCTTTGCACTTTCTGACAACTTGAAGCCTTATATCCTGTAGTAAAGGTTACTTTCAACTAAATTGCTGATATTCTTCCTTCCGTAGTTGTTGGCCAAAGTGAAATCAAGATCTCTTTCGGAAGTCATGGGGATAGCAAAGGGCAAAATGGATTTTTAAGAGTTGTATCCCATGCCTGCAAGTTACCTCCCCATCATCTGCTTCTATTACTGTTGCTTATTTGCAACAGCTGAAAACAGATGGGTTCTGGGGCCAAGTGGGATGTAAGTGGCTGCCTGCGGGGATCACCAGTGTTTCTAGCAACTTTTTGAAAATGAATCTCCATGATTTTATGGCACATACAACTTTTACTTGGTTGCTGCTGTAGAATTTGGTCTTTCTCAGAGAGATTGTGTCATTGGGTTAAATAGATGCCTTCCTTTCCATGGCCGCCTCGTTACTCCGACTCCGACTCCTCGAAACAAGCATATCCCAGATTAAAGAGATAGCTGTCAGCGTATCCACGGCTAGAAGATAGCTTTTCCTTCGTGTGGCATTGTCTGTAATCTGCTGTCTCCAAGATGAGCATCTGCAACGGGCTTTGTCAAATAGAGTCAGATTGAGATCAAAGCGGTGGACTTTGTGACTGGTTGGCAAGAGGAGGACAGCCGCAGAAGAACAATCGGGTGGCCGATGCACAGCTGATGGGTTCCCGAGCTTTCTCTCACATCTGGTTTACCTCATTTTATCTGTGCTGATAAGAATAAGAAAAGTATTTGAACTGGACAAAGGTTAATGATAGCATGTTATTAATAATATTCACATAAACGCCTGAAGGAATACTTGTAACTCCCCAAGCAGGGTCAGATTGATCCTTTAGCTGCGATTTGTGTTGGACGCACAGTTTTCCCTCCAGAAAGGCTTCATGGTTTTCCATCCCACATCTCCCTACCACCCGTGCTCAGAGAAGTTTGTCCGTAGCTCAAGGGGGCACCATTGATCAGTTGCTAAGCTATGACTGGTTCCTGAAAGCACGTATCTCTCAACCAGGAGAATTTTCCTGTTCCATGGGGATTGTAAACCAGATTGAGTTTTAAGGAAGATACAAATTCCTAGATGTTCGGGCTTCTAGAAGGTGTTGCTTTATGAACTGTCTGTGGCGTGTGAGATAGGGTTTTTTTAATCCACAGAATGTTGAAGCAGTTAGAAACCCTGGCAGTTGCAAAATCATTTCCCTTTCTTAGAAATTCTTTTCCTTATCTTAGGTTTAGTTTCCTCTGAAGCTTACATATTTTTACTTTTTTTTTTCATAGATTTCCTGAAGTTTTCTTCCAATTGGAACAGTTACCTATCGTACTGTGCTGCTGGATTATGAGTTTATACTTTTTATAGGTATCAGAATTGTTTTGGATTATTATGAATACTTAGAAGCTCATCATAACAGACGACAAATAAAATTATGCATATCTTATTTTCCTAAACACAACTAGGATATATTTTCATGAAGTTTTTGCTTGTCTTTTTATATCATTTGTAATCAGAACCATCCTATAAACATTTTCTCACATCCGTGGTTTCAAGGGTCAACTATGTTATGATACACTCAACTGAATGCACACTCCTTAAGTAATTTTTATGTGCCTAGTAATTTTTGTGTGTTGCTAAAGGTAAATTACTCATCTTCCATTCCAGAGCAAAAAGGACCATTGAACTATTGGTTATCTGACATAAGCATAGGTTTAATAATCGCTCTTACTAATATGGTCACGATAACTCTATAAAAGAAAAAAAATACTCCTTGAGTTTAGTAGAGAGTGAATAAATGTAGAAGAGAAATTGGATACTCTTAACTATTTCTGAACCTTCATGAAATCCGTGGTAACTGATGTTCAATAGGCAGTCATCACATATTCATTATGGCTCTCTTATAATAAAAATAAATAAAAAGTAAATCTGTTGAGTGTCTGCTGTGGACCAGGCATGGTGCTGAACAAGTTATAGGCATTACCTTAGTAAATCTGCACATCAGCCCCATGAGGTAGGTACGTTTTTCTATTTTACAGATGAGGAAGCTAGACACTGGAGACATTAGGTGGGTTCTCCAAAGTCGCATTATCTAGGAAGCAGCAGGACTGAATTAAAGCCAGATGTCATGAGGTTAAAGCTTCCATTCTGAGACAATACCATTCTGCCCAGTATTGACACTGTGCCCTGTTCCTCCTCCGCCCCCCATCGCACTCCAGTCCCAAGAGATAGTCAGCTATGGCTGGCTTGCCATGGGCCACTTAAAAGGAATCTCTGAATTGGACTTTTTGCTCAGTCTCCTTATTTGGGGGTGGGGGGAAGAACAATAATGAATTTTATGATAGTTGGCAGTTACTTCCCTGTTTTTTTTTTTTAAAGATTTTATTTATTTATTTGACAGAGAGAGAGAGAGAGAAAGAGAGAGATCACAAGTAGGCAGAGAGGGGGCGCCTGGGTGGCTCAGTCGTTAAGCGTCTGTCTTCGGCCCAGGTCGTGATCCCAGGGTCCTTGGATCCACCCCCGCATCGGACTCTCTGCTCGGCAGGAAGCCTGCTTCTCCTGCTACCATTCCCTCTGCTTGTGTTCCCTCTCTCGCTGTGTTTCTCTCTGTCAAATAAATAATAAAATCTTTAAAAAAAAAAAAAAACAAAAAAAACAAGTAGGCAGAGAGGCAGGCAGAGAGAGGGGTGGAAGCAGGCTCTGAGCAGAGAGCCTCCCCAGTGTGGGGCTCGACCCCAGAACCCTGAGATCATGACTTGAGCCAAAGGCAGAGGCTTTAACCCACTGAACCACCCAGGAGCCCCAGTTGTTTCCCCGTTTTGTTTCTCTCCCCAGATGGACATACATAATAAGATGTCAGCCAAAGAGAACTACAACGTTGCTCTAACAGTCCACTATTAAACCATATACCCAGGTATTTTGATTGATGAGCTACCCTGCAACTGAGCGGTGTAATGGATTGAGAAAGACAGATTTCCCCTGTGCTTCCCACATGTCTAGCACAGGGCCAGGCATTTGACTACATTATCTTATAAAGACCCCACAGCCACCCTGGGACAGAAATACTTCTATTTTCACCATTTTACAGATGACAGGACCTCAGATGAGGGAAGTTAATTGACTTCCCCATGACCACAAGCTAAAAAGTGATACAGCCATGACTTGGGCCCTGTTCTAACTCTAACGTTAGTACCCTCAAACCCGTTTTGCTACATTTCCTCAATACAAAAGGTGTGATTTATGGTAGTTCAAACAGTATGCGCCGTGGGGGCTTGAGGGATGGGATTCACTTCAGGCCCTTTAAAAAGGTTTAACAGAAGCACAAATTAGGCCACTCTTCTGTCTCTTCTTTCGGGGAAGAGAAAGGCAAGGCCTAGAGCTTCTACATCAGTACAAAGCCAATACATTTCCTCAGCCACTTATTTAAAAAGTATTTTCCCCTTCCCCGAACATTCTGTGTCATAAGCCCTCCCTACTCACTGTGCTAAGAACCAAGCTACCCACGGCAAAGGCGCACTCTTAGAGGAGCCTGGATGACTCAGCTGGTTAAGCCTCTGCCTTCGGCTCAGGTCATGATCCCCGGGTTCTGGGATCGAGCCCCACATCAGGCTCCATGCTCAATGGGGAGTCTGCTTCTCCCTCTTCCTCTACCTCTCCCCCTGCTCAAGCTCTCTCACTGTGTATCTGTCTCAAAAGAATAAATAAAATCTTAAAAAAAAAAAGCACACTCTTAGAATTCTAACAACATCATGGCAAGTTGGCAAGGAAAATTTCCAACACCATGCAATATGTCAAAACCTGTCTTCAATATCACCCCATGTCCCCTCTAATAAATTAACAATAGCTCTGCCTGTGCAAGAGGTAACAATAGACCCCTGCAAAAGAGCAGCAGGGGTTTTGTCTTATTTCCTGTGAATTCTATGACAGACTTCCTTTTCTATCACTCAGAGAAAATTTCCTCCTTTTTTTTTTTTTTGCCCCTACGGATATGTTACCAGATTAAGGTCCTAAAATCAGGACTCTGAAAGTTAAAAAAAAAAAAAAAGACGACTAGATTTTTTTTTCTTTCAAGGTAGAAAGGAAAAAGAGTTTACCCTCTTACCACAACAGATGGCTTTAAATGCAGTGATTACAAAATTCTGAAGGTAAAATGGTTTAATTACAAAGTCAATACTGCCTCCGACCTGGGCTGAGTCTAGCGTAAAAACAACAGACGGAGCAGTGCAAACGCTAGGACAATGTTTAACCAGAACTTTGCATAGCTACTGCAGTAAGGTTTTCCATGGGGCTTCAGTAAACTACAGAGCACGTGATTCTGTGTTCCTCCTACTCCTTGCATGTCCTCAAGAACGAAGTGTTATATGCATGCGCATCTATTTCCCTATGTGATAGATTTACATACGTGAGACCCAAGGAGGTCCGCTGGGACCCAATATTATGACACAGTGTGCAGTTTTCATGAAAATGAGCAATTAAAAAAAAATAAGGATGCAGAGAAGGAGTTTGTCGTAGGGATGAGTTTACAGTTCATTAAAAAAGGACATCATTAAAAAAAAGGACATTATTCTGAAATCATATGTTCATAAGTCACATGTCCAACATTAGATTGTCAAAGAAAAAATAATGACATACTAAGAAATAACTCAATTGCTAGATGTTTTATAAAATGGCTTTTTAGAAAAGTCACACGGGAGGGCAAAACTTAAGTTGACCTTCTTTATAAAAATTGTCATCTTTTTTCCAAAACAGAAATAGTTGGAAGAGACAAAAAAAATTACTTGTAGATTAAATTTTGATTCTAATTACATTTATACTACTGAAAAATAAAATCAGGGTACCTGGCGAAAGCTTTACTACATGCCTATCAGTAGACTTGTATAATAAGTGACTCAATTAAGGAAATTATTTTAATCTTACCCTTAAAAAGGAATTAGAACCATCCACAAAAACTGATGTAAAAGAAAACCACGTGCATTTTGCTTCAGCTGCTATGTTCTTGCCTCATACCCACTGAACATTTAGTATAGGCAATTATAGGATAGCTAGGGTCACTGAGCTAAGCAGGTGTGGGAGGATCTAAATAGTTAAATAAGACAAACATTTCTGATGGTCTTATCTCTGCACCTTCTGATTTTAATAAATGTCACCAGGATAACCTAAAACAACTCTTCTAGCAATTCTCTCTTAGGAATTAAAATCAGATCCATTTTGTGATTTCTTTTTTTTTTTTTTTTAGATTTATTTATTTATTTGAGAGTGAGAGAGAGAGGGACAGTGAGAGAGGGAACACAAGCAGAGGGAGTTGGAGAGGGAGAAGCAGGCTTCTAGCTGAGCAAGGAGTCCAAAGCAGGGCTCCATCCCAGGACCCTGGGATCATGACCTGAGCAGAAGGCAGACGCTTAACGACTGAGCCACCCAGGCAACCCGCATTTTGTGATTTCTAAACTGTTTAGGTTGGTCTGGAAGGAAAAATAGCCCATTCCAACAGGAAGCGCCTGTGATGATGTTCAACAACACTTGGAAAGGTTGGTGTTGAGGTTAAAATGTGGAGAAAAGAAAAAGCAAAGGGAAATAAATACCATGTTCTAAAAATGAAATGACTAAAAAGGTGCCATTTTTAAAACATTACATTAAGGAAAAGGAAGTTGTTTTCTGAATCATAATTACCACACTTCATTTCACTTTTGGAGAAGTATTAAGATTTAATTACCCAAATTCTTGGTAATAAAACTTACATCTAGGTCATCAAAACTTAGGTCATCTCATCCTTTGCCATGTGTTTTCTAAAAAGCCCTGAAGTAAAAAGTGAACAACCTATCCTTCTAAAACCCATAACAAAAGAAATTTTTTGTTATTCCTCAGCAATAAGTTCCTGAAAACCATACATTTAAAGTTGATTCAAAAAAATTTTTGATTCATTCATTCTTTCATTTCCTCCTCAATAAGCAACCACTCTAATGTATTCAATGTATAACTTAAAAAAAAAACCCACAAACTTCTGTACTGCAATATCATAAAATAATAGACAGTTCCGCTTATCCTAAGTATGCAGCTTGGTGAATTTTCACAATCTGAACATACCTGTTCCATCAGCCCCAGGATCGAGGAGCAGAGGTGGTAGCACCCCACAAGCCTTTCTTGGGCACCTTCTAGTCACTGTTGGCCAAGGAGAGCCACTGTCCTGACTCCGCAGGAGAGATTACTTTTGCTTGTTTCGTACGTTCTAGAAATAGGACCATACCATTTGCACTCCTGCGTATGCAGCTTCTTTAGCTCAACATTGTGTTTTTAAGATTCATTCATGTGTTTGTGTGCAAGTGAAGGTTGTTTATTTTTACTGCTGTCTAACATCCCAGTTTGTGACTATTCGCTGTTCGTTTCCATCCTGTTGTCGAGATTTCTGTAGGTTCTGGTTTTGCTCTTGCTGATAGTGTTGCTGAGAACCTTCTGGTTCATCTTTTGGTGAACCTATGTCTACATTTCTGTCAGGTCTTCACCCAGGAATGCAACTGTAAGTCCAATGGGTACAATATGTTCGCCGTTAGTCAATGCCATTGAGGCTATGCTACCGAATGAGTGTTTGTTGGGGGCCCTGATCTTGTACATTGTGAACTGTTGTTTTGAATGCACATGTTTTTACTTGTATGAATAGTTTTTATGTTATATATCTTATCATGTTTCCTACTTTTTTTCCCACGTAAGATCTGTGCATGCTACTATGTGAGTATCGAGTCTCTTGCTCCTAACTGCCCATTACAGTGATGATGAATAATAACTTCTATTTTTTAAAGATTTACTTTAGAGAGGGGGAGCACACAAGCTGGGGGGAGGAGAGGCAGAGAGAGAGAGAGGGAGAGAATCTCAAGCAGACCCCATGCTGAGCATGGAGCCTGATGCGGGACTCATCTCACAACTCTGAGACCATGACCTTGACCGAGCCACTCAGGCACCCCAAATAGTGCCATTTTTATACCAATAGGGAAATGATTTCATCCAGACAACAAATGCTATAACCCACTTAAAACCAGGTTTTTAAATACTATTTGATCTTGTGAGGAAATATTCATGAAAATCAGTAACAGGAAAAGAAGTATAAAAAAACCATTTATAAGGTATGACAAAAATTTTATTTTTAAATGTATATATCTGAAAAGAAATACACCAGATGTGAACAGTATTATTATGATATGGGATTTAGGGTGCTTTTTTCTTTATATTTTCTGTATTTTTCAAGGATATTATAGTCAGAAAAAGTAAGTGAAAAAACAGAATGTTACCTATGAATTCTGTCTCATTGACATGAGTTAAAAGTGTTAGAAAAGATCCTTTTTTCATATCTCAATCGTGTTTTCCCATTATATATCACATCATTGTTTTTATAATTATCATTTGCAGTTTGAGTTAAGTCATATTGTAATCTCTTCAAATATTACCTTGTTTTAATATCTTTGTCTTCCTCTGTGTTTGGTCTTCAACTTCTATGCTGTGCCTTTCTTCATTAGAAAAATTCGTTACTTGGAGTCAACACATCCCTCACTTCTCAAGGGAGCAGCCTCTCCTGCCAAGCTAACTGTTGATATTTTTCATATTGTGGAATTAAATTATTATGGAAAGACCACATCCTGTTGCTTCATTTTAAGATGTCTTTTCTCTTCTCAAGTTCATGCCTTAATTAGGAAAATCATCATGTCTATACTACATTGAAAATATTTTAAATTATATTGCTAATGTTACTAAATAGAAATAGGATCTCATATAAAACAGAGCCCTTCCACAATTTTAATCTGCATTAGAACAAGGATTCATATTACTCAATTTTGCTTCTATATGTACCTGCCCTTTGTTCTTGGTTATAAGCAGAACTGTCAGTGGGCATTCCCTCAACCAGAACAGCCTAATGATTAGGATCAGGAGACATTTTCCAGCTTACAAAGGGCAGTAGTGGTCATTGAATTGCACTGATGACCACACAGGTTGGGTGACCTTCCCAACTTTCATAACCGTTTAAGGCCTTATCAGGAACAAACCAGAGATGGCGTCTTGGCTTCCTTTCCAAAGCTCTTCCAACCACTCTCTGGTGCTTTCATTTCAGACTAATTTTACAGAGGAAGTTATTCTTTCTATTGTTGTTGACATCTAACTTAAAAAGAGAACCCACATGCTATAATTTTGTTTTAAGTTACCTTTTCTCTTCTTATGCTCATTTACCAATGAACCAAATTATATCTAACCCACCTTGAGAATACTTTAAATTATAGAACAGATTAAAATTTGTCAAATGGGAGTGGTCGACCGTGGCTGCACCATGACTTTCAGGAGCCCGAGGCATTATGTGTAAGCCTCTTCCTCCATATGAAAATACTAAAAATGGAAAAGTTTGACAATCTGATCAGGTGAGGAAAAGAAATAAAGGAAATGAAACAGAGAAACAAGGATGGGGTACATGACAACGAGGATCTATTCACGAAGCTGCCTAAGTAACTCCTCTATGGACTGGCCCACATTTGTCTACTCCCTCCCTTGCCACATTTCCTTCGAATTGCTCTAGGAAGCTTTTAAAAGGCCACCACCACATGCTCCCAAACTATCCTGCCTGCTTACCTTCCTCTCTCGCAGCACTTCTTCTGTCCTTTAGCTCATCATTCCCCCTCCCAGGCCGCTGTTCTCTGTATCTAGCACCCTGAGCCCTGATAATCACATTAAAAAACCTCCCAAGCTATTCACAGATGGTGCTGCACCAGGTGGGAGTCACTCTTCATTCTTTTTTTCCCACTGTAGAAAAAGATAAATGCACGCGCTGATAATTGAGTTGTGACTCTCTAAATTGTCTGCTCCATCTTGGTTTCCTGACTTGATTGCCTGACCATAGAACTGAAAACACTGGACAGAAAGCAGGGGGTCTCCCTGGCAGGCCAGCACCCTCCTCGGACATGATGAGGCAGCCGGTTGGCTTGGCCTGCACCCAAGGCTAAAACATCACTGTGTAGCACTTCTAGATTTCTGATCCTTCAAAAAATAACTTCAAAGCAGTGTGCAATCCAAGGGTAAATAAAGGAGAAGACCTATACATTTTTAAGCCTTCCCTTGGTTAACAACTTTTACTAATGATGGCAACAAAATTATTGGAGCCTGCAATAAGCCATCCAGTGGTCAAATAGGTCATCTTATGACCAGTATTAAGATTTAAATATCCTTTAAAATTAAACACTTTAGGGTTATTAATGTTTCCTTTCCTCTCAAAATTTTTGTGTTGAGAGGAGGTATGGGAGGAAATGTATTAGCAACAGTAGGATGTGGAGAATAACTCTAAGTACATTAAACATCTGTTGATGGAGCTATTAGCACGGTTTGTAGATACCGCCACCTGGCCCTTATTCCATTTTGCTCGAACTTTAGTGCCTGAAAATATACTGTGGCAACCATGTTCCACTTCTATTAAATCTTTTACTACTGCATTAGGGAGAACATAAGTGTCAATCAGTTCTCATTGAGAGAAAAAAGACCTACTTATCACAAAAATCAAATGCCAAGAAGAAAATGCCAAAGGTTAAATATCACTTAGCATCTCAAGCTGGCTATGTTACTGTCTGTACAAGAGGAAGTCTTTAAAACAGCACATGGAGGTGAAGGAGATAGCGCTGTATAATCACATTAGTCAGGTAGGAGAATTTCAGCTTCTTCCTCTATCACATCTATGGGTTATCTTCAAGTGCAACATTGGATTTATCATGGACAGAGAGTTAAATAAAAGAGGATCTCAAAAAAAAAAAAAAAAAAAAGACTCCATCTTCTCCGAATGTTAGGCCTAAACTGATTGTTCTTATTTGGAAAAGGCATGTGAACAAGGGCTTGTTCTGAGGTCTCATCAGATTTATGGAGTACAAATATTGGCATAAAAAGTTCTCTATTGAAAGGAACATTGACTTGCCTGATTCAAGACCACTCATCCCTAATCTTCTATAAAATAAGGTCTACAGGGGCGCCTGGGTGGCTTAGGGGGTTAAAGCTTCTGTCTTTAGCTCAGGTCATAATCTCAGGGTCCTGGGATAGAGCCCCGCATGGGGCTCTCTGCTCAGCGGGGAGCCTGCTTCCCCCTCTCTCTCTGCCTGCCTCTCTGCCTACCTGTGATTTCTCTCTCTCTGTCAAATAAATAAATAAAATCTTTAAAAAAAAAAAAATGTCTACAAACCCCTTGTGAGACTGAATCAGGCTTCCTGTTTCCTGCTATCTCAACGCCTTCCATATTACCATGTTGTTCTCTACCAAAGAGATTTACCACTTGCAGAGGTGCCTCCAGGCACATAAGAGATCAGACTTTTCATTTTCTAGCTCCTTCATTAAGTGCCTCTGCTCCCAGCATGGCCATTGGAGATTCAAGATCTCAGTCTGGTCATGTTTTAGGAATGGATGGTCAATGAGGCACTTGAATTTTAAAAGACATCACCCTGGGCCATCCTCACTCATGCCCAAGTGTTTTGTGCAACTATTTCTGTAATTCTACATACCAGAGATATGTAATGTGCCTTGAAATTGTTCTTCTCGACTCAAAAAAAAAAAAGTCTTCTATCTGTTCCTTATGTAGGTCCTCAATATCATTAGCTACTGTAGAATGCTATGGTTGAACATCAGTCTCGATAATATGACTCAAATATGTGTCTTGGACCTCAGTTTGAGGTGGTTGGAAGAGTTTCCCATGAATTCAAATAGTTGGAAGAGTTTCCCAGTTGCTATCATATCACAGGCATCTGCTTTCCATTCTTAGTGTGCATTGATGGTGTGTGTTGTGGTAATGTTGAAGTCTTTGACATTCTTTGACAATTCAATCTACTTACTGTGTTCATTTTCAGACTGTTTTTCTTGGATAATTTGTGCTTTAGTTTCCTTCTCTGTAAAATCGGGTAGATGATGCCCCGTTGAAGAGTGGATATAAATAACAGCCCTTGATGGCATCATGTCTCATGTTCTTCCTCCTTCCTGTTTCCAATGTCATCACCCTCACTTAGAAACTTTTATGACTTATCTATATTATCTTTATTTTGTCAATTAGAAAACACAAACAAAAAACAAAACAAAACAAAAATAACAACAAACTCTCTCTCTTCTTTCAGCTGGCTGACCTATGATTACTAACTAAGACTCAACTGAAATGTTTTTTCTCCCTAAAGACTTCCCAATTCTCTCTGTTCTTCTCTTTCAGAATTAATTGCTAAATTACCATGTTTAATATCACACTGTTAGCTTCTGATAAGTCTGTATCTTCAATTAATCTGTAAGTTCTCTGAGGAAAAAAGTTCTGTTTTGGTCAAATTTTCACCACCCCCCCAACTCAAAAATGTAGTGGAAGAGACAACCAGGTAAACAGGAAAACGCAGCAGAGTGGGCTAAGTTCTTGGAACACATGGAAACTGCAGAAATCTAAGTGAGACACGTAACATAGATTTGGGGTGGCTATAGGAAATTTGGGGAAAGGTTTTTTGGAAGAGGATTTATTATGTTTTTATTGCTGTCGTCACAGATTGTCTCCAATTTAACCTCTTAAAGCAACATCTGTTTATTTATTATCTCCCAGTTCTATAACTTGAAAGTCCCCCTGGGCTCAGCTGGTTCTCATCTTAGAGTCTCATAGGCCAAAATCAAGGTGTCAGCAGGACAGTGTTCCTTTCTGGAAGCTTTGGGGATAAAACACTTTTAAATTCAATCCTGATTATCGGCCAGATTCAGTTTCTTGTGGTTATCAGACTGAAGCCGGCCCTTTTGTGCTGGCTGGCTGGCAACCAGGATCTGGGCTGTGTTTCCAGACAGTACTCCCATTTCTTCTCAGGCCTTCCTGTAACCTGCCTGCAGTCTTAGGGGCTCAAGTCTCTCACACACTGGGAGTCTCTGAAACTCCCCCTCTGTGGCATCTCTCTTCTGCCTCCAGTCAGAGGAAGTTCTCTGCTTTTAGGAGTCCTTGTGATTACAGGGCTGGTTAATACCCCTATCTTATAGTCTGTAATGTAAATTATATCTGCAAAGTCCCTCTTGGCAAGTAACATAATCACAGGCACCAGGACTTAGGGCCCGGACATCTTTGAGGGAACAGGTTAGGTACCTCCCTTGCCTACCGTGGTGTTGAGGCCTAACCTTAAGTCTTTCAGATTAATTGGGAATTCATTAGATGAAGTGTGAAGGACATTGCTGGCAATGGGGGAAAAGAAAACCAGTGAGAGAAGTATAAAATTCTTGCCATTCATTCCAGATCGCTGGAATACTGGGACGTCATTATGTGTGGGAAGGGTGTGGAACAAGCACCCTAGAACACAGCCTAGAGAGACGGGCAGAAAACCAGATGTTGAAGGCTCTTAAGTACCACACAGAGGACCTCAGACTTTATCACAAGCACAATAAGAGACATCAAGAGATTCTGAGCTTGGAGCTCAGGATGGGATTTATGGAGAATAACAATCAGGACAAGGGCTAGGTTTTTGTGAGAACAGAGGAACTTGTACAGAAAACCAGGTGTGAACACTTCTGTGATCCAACAAGTGAGGAAGAGGAAGTGGCCACACAGAAACTTGTGAAAAATGTCCCAGGTACCCAGGGGAGAATCAGATTCCTGATTTCCTACTTCTCATTAGGGACCATGAGAGAATCCTCAACTTCAAATGATCTCACTCACCTATGTCTGAAGGTCTTTAGTTCATTTTAATGTCCAGAATATCCCTAGATAGAGATCAACACTGATTAAAGTTTTTCCTTCTTTTTTTTAAACCAGCTCTCCCTCTCATGGTGGTTCAACTCATTAAATTGGCAATTCATTTCACAAAAATATGTGGGAAATCTACTCTGTCAGGCACTAAGCACTGTGGAGGAGCCATTCACACCTGTAAATTAGTACTACCAGCTGACCTTAATACAATCCTTGACTTAGATCAGCTAAGAAAATCACCAGAACTGAAAGAGTAACCGCATTTCAGAAAGCATCTGGAAAGATTTTCCCCAGGGAGAAGAAAGGTGAGGGGGCAGAAGCACTGAGGTGTTCAGATGGGGAACCTGAGAGTACTTGAACTTGGACCAGAAGGTGAGAGTTCCAGTACAGTCACAGATATAGTCTTATAGATCCAGTATTTATCAAGATGAAGTTCAATGACCAATTTTTAACCAGATTTTTTTTTGTACTTATTTAAAAACATGGTGATCTGGATCTGGTAAATCTGCAATCTTTACCAACCCTTGGGATGATGTTTGCGTGTGCAGAGGGGGGAGAACCCCTGACCTAGGCGTGCTCTAGTTCTCCTCATTTGACAGATGAAAAATGGGGCTTAAGAAGGTCCCCTTGTCAGGATCAGCAGCAGAACTGGGGCTACAACCTCGGACTGAGGGCTACCCATGGGGTGTTCTGCCCACTGCCTCGCACTAACCTGTACAACAGAACCAGAGCAGTGGTGTCAACAGGAAAACCTGGCCCTAGCCCAGAGGACCTCGTTAGAACCCCAAATCGAGCTGAGCTGTGAGCAGGAGCTCAGAATTGTTCTTAAGCCAGAGACAACACTGACAAAAATAACTAAAAAGCCAAATTTAGAGTGGAAGCCTGTCTCCAAAGTCAGAGGGCATACCTCCTCTCAGAAACCTTAAAGAAGTTGGGCAGAGGCTCAGACTGGATAAGAATAATGTCTCCATGTGGTTAGGAAATTACGACAGCGTTGACAGGGACAGTCGTTTCAACCACTAAGGGGTAGGAAGAAAACACTGTTATGGTCCCCAAGAGGAGAAAGTCATCACCTGGAAGGTCACAGGCTTGGCTGGGACACAGCAAAGGAAACTGAGGTTGGACAGAGGATCAAAAAGTCACTGGGAGGCAAGAGCAGGGCTGTGTTCACCTCCGAAAGAGGTGAGCTCAAGCTCTTACTGCAGGCTTGTGCTTCACTGAATCCAAGAGCAGAGGGGAGGTGTAATGGAAATCCTAGCCATGGTACTTTGCCACCTGGGTGGTGTCCCAGATGTGGGGACACGGTGTTCTCACCGCTTTCTCACTACCCCGTGGGTCCTGGAAGAATCACAGCCCACAGGGTTGCTGTGAAACCTGCCCCCCTTCTCTTGAGAAAATAGACGTGCAAACACTTTGAGAATCAGGGGGGAGGGGAGAATAACTGAAAGAATGTGAAAATATCCTATCCTTTGGTTTCTGCAGGTACCAGTTGGTTGATCTCCTCTCAGGTTGAAGTAAAAGGATTCGGGATTGAAACTTTGTCTCAGTGACATTTCTCCTGAAGAGGCTGACCAATGGCGGAGAGGAGGGCTGCCTAAACTCCTGAGTTGCTGCTCCGTGTAGAGACGTTGATACCATACGCCCTCTCGCTGAATCCTCCCGCAATCCCGTGAGGTTGCTAAAGGGGCTCCACTTTGCGGGTAAGGAACCCAAGACCCAGGGAGAGGATGTAAATTAACGCTTGGCGGTGGCACACTAGAAATCGGTGCTAGATTTGGTGCAAATCTTATGGGTTATCCAGGTTTTAAAGCCTCACGGAGATGGGACCGAACTGTCAGGCTGATCTGGAACAACTCAGAGTGAGCATCAAACTCTTTAAAGGCAGTGACTATGCTTCTTTAAAGAAACTGCACTGCGCTCCCATTTTACAACTAAGGGACGTGTCATTGCCAAAAAAGTTAGGAAGCAAATGATTTCAGAATAGAAAGGCCTTCTGCCAAGAAAGTACAGCAAATCATTTCAACAGAAATCTATCTTCATGGTCCTCGTTTTTCTAATTTCTCCAAAGATAAAACTTATAAAGTTGATCGCACTCTTCGGATTGGCTTTTATGACTCACTCACTGACTAATATCTTCCAGGGCTTTCTATCGCTGTTTATTTTCACACTGGCAATTTCAGACATGGCTTCAAGTATCAGCAAGCTCTCTCTTTTATATAAATGTATAAACATAAAATTCATATATATTTTATATTCATATTTACATATATAAAATCATAACATAAACACATCCAGTATATACTTATAGACATAATAATATAATATGTAAGTTATACATATGTAAGCTATATATTTATAACATAATACACAATATTTATGTTCACATATATAAAATCCTACTTACATAAATAATCCATCTATTAACATAATTATATAAATTATAAATCATACATACAATTACATTTATATGTATACATATATGTAACTCTACATAAATAAGATTTTAAATATATATCACATACAATAAAATGGTGACTTTATAAATATCTTTCAAATACAATAGGAAATTTTTATGAGTCATTTGGATGTTCACTTTCTAACAAAGATTGTCTAATCTAATTGCCATTGGATTTTGGTGCCTACGGCTGAGTTTATGTATATGCTTCCATAGTTTATGTCTTAATGAGAAAAGAATAAAAGACCTAAATGATTCATTGATACCAAGTGAAGGCCAAATGATGTGCATGCTGTATGAATGACAGTGTCACAGTAGATCACAGTCCAAAAAGCATGGGGAAACCGACTCTTCTCACGCGCTGAGCAGGAGCTGCACGCAGAGGATAAGAACCCACAGCCCAGCAGGCCAGCATCATGTCATGTTTCAACTAGACACTAGGTTCCAGCAAAACAAAACCATCTGTCCCATTAAATTAAATATTACCTTGAATCGTGTTGGTTTTGTGATTTTCTTTATGTATGATTTGAAATTTCATTTTATTTACTGAGATTTCTATCTAGTATTGTGGCTTGACATGCATCACTGATGTTATTATATAAAAAAAAATCAATTTAACACTGGGGAGGGAGTCCTTAAGAATAACTTAGTTATAATTCAAGTTTCAGAAATGCAACTCTACTGTTTTATTTGACTGCTAGCCTCACCAGACAGGTGATTACATTCTAGTCATGTAATTGAGAAGGAAAGGAAAGTGGCACTACTTAGAGAACTGTGGTATCAAAACATTTCTGGAAAAAAAAAATTCCAGGGGTGCCTGGGTGGCTCAGTCTGTTAGGCCTCTGACTCTTGGTTTCAGCTCAGGTCCTGATCTCAGGGTTGTGAGCTGGGCTCTGTGCTCAGCAGGGAGTCTGTTTCAGAATGAGATGAATAGAAAGGAAAAAGGAGAAAGGGAGGAGTGAGGAGAGAAGGAGGAATTAAGAGAAGAAAAGAGAGAGAGGTCAGATGTGTAAACTCCCAATTTATTCTTGTTACTATACCATACTCCACCCAAAACTTAAAATGTTCCCTTTTTTTTCAGGCTTTACACTTGAGATTTTAATTTCAGGGCCATACAGAAAGACCCACTAGAATAGAAGCCAACTTACCAGGAAATCATCATCAAACAAAGCTCCATGGAGGCAAAGACCACATATATTTTACTAAAACTATTTCCTCAGGCCTAGCACAATGTCTGGCATAGAGTTGGTGCTCAAAAAATATTTATTGGATGAATATATATAGGCATTTGGGAAGAGACTAGGGAAAAGTGTTGCAGCTAGCCCATAAGAATCTGTAAGTCTGGGGTGCCTGGGTTGCTCAGTGGGTTGAGCCTCTGCCTTTGGCTCAGGTCATGATCCCAGGGTCCTGGGATCCAGCCCTGAGTCAGGCTCTCTGCTCGGTGGGAAGCCTGCTTCCCCCTCTGTCTCTGCGTACTTGTGATCCCTCTCTGTCAAATAAATAAATAAATAAAATCTTTAAAAAAAGATCCATAAGTCTTCAAATTATTTTCTATTTTTCCAAGAAAATCAAAACACCTCCTCAGCAAATGGATTACAGGAAAACTGTTGAATCAGACATTGCAGCATGAGAATTTGCATATATAAGGGAGAATACAAGTAGAGGGAATTATTCAGAATGTGAAGAAAATAAAACCCTTTAGTAAAACACTAGAGAAAGAAACTTATTTCCTCCAAAATTAAGATCAGTTGGTCAACTCTTCTAGGGGACACAGTGATCTCTCCCAACTGAGCCAAGTACAGAGAACACCCCAAGAATGAATGACTGCTTTAACCTGCTGTGTTGCACAAGGTCATGGGCAGATGTGGCAGACAAAGCAAGTGTGATGGAAAAAAATTAGTGGGAAGATCAAGCAATGGGTGAGGCTGGGGAAGCAAGCAGTTAGGGAATCTCACAGGGGGTCAGTGGGAGGGAGGTGTAAAGGATCTCAGTTACTGCAACATGGAATGGTAAAGACAGCTCTAGCCTTGGCACTGATAGACTTGGATGGGGGCACTTACGAGCCACGTGACTTTGGAGAAATTATTTATCCTCCTTGAGCTCTCGTTGTTTTTGATTTTGTTTTTAAGATTGATTTATTTATTTGTGAGAAACACATGTGGGTGCAAGTGGGGGGAAAGGCAGAGGGAGAGACTCTCAAGCAGACTCTGCGTTGAGCACGATGCCCAACTCAGGGGTCGACCCCTTGATACTGAGATCATGACCTGAGCTGAAACCAAGACAGGAAGACTCAATAGATTGAGCTATTCAGGCGCCCCAGCTCTAGTTTCTCTAGTTTTTCATATGTGAAATAAAGACAATGTTATTTGCCTTACAGTGAATATGTATATAGTTGCTAGCATGCAATAAGCACCCAATGAGAGCTACTTTTAAATTATTAGCATTAGCATTAGCAGTAGCAGCAGTATGTCAGCATCAGAGATCTCTGAACACACAAAGGGAAAAAATGGTTGCCCATCTCACTTTTGCATTTCTAACAAGCTCCTAGAGGGGGCTATGGGGCTGGTCTATGGACCACACACTGAGAGGGCAGGCTGGGCCCTTTCAAAATCTGAGGTCCTTCTCCAGAACCACAGTCCAAGATCTCCAAGTGATTCCTATGCACACTGAAGTCTGAACAGCACTAATCTAGAACACAGATTTTCTTTTTTTTTTTTTTATTAACATATAATGTATTATTTGCCCCAAGGTATGTCTGTGAATTGTCCGGCTTACACATTTCACAGCACTTACCATAGCACATACACTCCCCAATGTCCATAACCCAGCCACCCTATCCCAACCCTCCTACCCCCCAGCAACCCTCAGTTTGTTTCATGAGTTTAGGAGTCCCTTATGGTTTGTCTCCTTCCCCATCCCATCCTGTTTCATTTCTCTCTCCCACCCCCCACGACTCCCTGCCCTTCCTCTCAAATTCTTCATATCAGAGAGATCATATGATAATTGTCTTATTTAATTGTTAAATTAAATTGTTAAATCATTTAATAATTGTCTAACTGATTTATTTCGCTTAGCATAATACCCTCCAGGTCCATCCATGTTGT
>CM053608.1:38441363-38506804 GCA_028646535.1 Procyon lotor | reverse complement strand
CATTATTTTAAACCAGAGATGAGCAACTCAGTAATGTTACCATAATAAATAACTTTTACGTTTTTTTAAAGATATATTTTTTTAAAGATTTTATTTATTTGACAGAGAGAAACACAGTGAGAGAGGGAACACAAGCAGAAGGAATGGTAGCGGGAGAAGCAGGCTTCCTGCCGAGCAGGGAGCTTGATGCGGGGCTCGATCCCAGGACTCTGGGATCAAGACCTGAGCCAAAGGCAGACGCTTAACGACTGAGCCACCCAGGCGCCCCAACTTTTAAGTTTTGATAAAAGTTTGAGAAAATATCTCTGGATTGGGTAAATTATATCAAATATTTTTAAATAACATGAGTTGTCAGTATGATTGATTTTCAATCCTAAAATTTCAAAGGACAAAATGCGGCAATAAGAGCAGGAAAGACTTCCTGTGAAAGTGTTTCACAAAACTACCTCAGTGGCTTAGGATAATCAATAATTGTCTGCTGCATTATTTAAATTTAGCAGATGGGAGAATTCTTGAGCCAATAACAGTCCTGTTTTATGTAAAGAGTCTCACTTATTTAAAACACATGAAAGTACTTGATATTTTTTTAATGTCTTTATCTCCACACTGTCTGTAACATGAATGGAGCCCAATAATAATGTAATTGAGAGTGTACGTAATCTAATAAAGAATAGGTTGGAACTGATTTTTCCCTAAATCCTCTTGGAGAGGATGGGGTGTAGGCATCAGTTGGATGGCCTTAGAGGGGGCGCACTAGGCTTATTTACAGGGACTTAACACGGATGGCACCAAATGGATCTTCCTTTCCTCTTACCTTCACTCATTATGAATATATAATATTATAAAAAAGTAGGACCACTTCTAGGAACTAAAAAGTCTCACAACAGAAGTCTAAAAATAAAGGGTGTCATCTTACAATGGGACCTGTTATCTATCTCATTACTCTGTCTTTTGTCATGTTTTGGTATCATTTTGGGTGAATACTGAAAATAAATAAAGATACATAGATAGTCATCAGCTTATGGCACCCAGCCCCATACATACACACGTACAAACTACACACCCTTCACCCATTGGTGCTGGACTTAAAAAAAATGGTGTTTCTATTACAATTTAGCTTCCATCCATAGACATATTGAAAAACTCTCATTCATGTAAAAATTATCATTCAACGACATAGGCTTAAAGTTCACATAAATTTCACTTTTTTACTCCAGACATCTTGACATATGCAAGCAAAACTTCAGATTTTTCACTACATCCTTATAGCACTTGAACAAGACAGACGATAATAAACTAGTTATACCCAAATTCACTTGGCAGAAAGTTGCTTAGAGCACAATAAGAAAGGGAGAAATCCTCAAAGACAGCTCCCCTCCAATAAATAATCTCTTTCTGAGCAACGTAATTTTGTACCGAATCCCTCTGGTGGAAATATTTTTCATTTCTAGAGATGCCAAATTGCCTGTCTGTGTTCACGTGACACTCATGTTTTAGCTCATATAAATGAAAACCAGATAAAATGCGATGCTAACAGATATAAAGAGGAATTTCCACATTAGGGTACAAGGACGATAAGCATTTGTAAGGCCATGTTCAAAACACTCGCCACTCCCAAGTCTGCTGGTCTCCTTCCCTATAGTCATGGGAGCTGTTTGATCATTTTACTTTAACGTACAAGAGTCAACTGACTCCCCACTCCCTTTGCCACAGGCCTGCAAGCTTAGGATGGAAAACAATTTCGACATTCGCCACTTGGACTCCCGCCCTTAGCAAGCACATTTGTTGTTCATACATGGTCTTTTGGCTGCCTTCTCTCCCAGCCATCTGTTAAGAGAGGCATTGTGCCTGCTCAGATGGGGTGGTGCCACTATTTCTAAGAGACTCTCACAAAATATATGTGTCTTAACTACCTCCACTTCACAGATTTCAGAGTACTTTATTTACTGACCAAGATTACATTTTAAAAGCTAACGGAGCTGAATAATTAAGGGCTAAATTCTGTGTCCCGGTAACTTGTGAGATTCCTAAAAGAATTATTCCAGACTTACTTTCAACGGGTGGACAATGAAATTGAATGCTGCATTTT
Source organism: Procyon lotor (assembly GCA_028646535.1). Taxonomy (NCBI): domain Eukaryota; kingdom Metazoa; phylum Chordata; class Mammalia; order Carnivora; family Procyonidae; genus Procyon; species Procyon lotor. Next base: position 38,504,715 of record CM053608.1, on the reverse strand, counting down.
CCATGATTGAATACAGGATATAAATACAGCTGCACGCATCATTGCTTTCTCCTTTCATGTGACCAGCTCTGAGAAAACAACGACCATACACCTGTTATCCCCTCATCCTCGGGGCCACACATGTGTCATCGATTCACAGAGACTGTTTATGCACTTGGAATATTTGATTTGCGTATAATTAATTTTGGCTCAGTCTGCACGCGCCCCGATTATCATTAGCAAGGCCATGGTAGTGGTAATAGATCTACTCTATGAAATCCTCAAGGACAGAGACTGCCTTGCCAAAGAAGGCTGGCTGAGCCTTTTGCACCTTTCAGCTAGTACATTTTCGAGTTCACCATTTCCCCTCAAGGGTTAAAGGTCCTTCTTACCAGATTCTTAAGCACCCAGCGTGGAGTGTGAGCACATCTCCAGGTCTGTGTCAAGTTTCATCTTTCTGCTAGATAGGTCACCATGTTTTGCAGCCAGATTGTGTGTCCTTCTGCATTTGGCTGGAAACCATTTCACACTTCTACATCTGGATTGGAAAGCAAAGCTAATCTGGGGAGACAGCTTAACTAAGGGAGCCATACACCACCACCTCAATGAACTCTAGCCCTAAATCATACAATAAAGATTGCTGTTGTGTATGAATATGACCAGATTTCATCATTTCTAACTCTTTTTCCTCCAAAATTCCACTTAGAAAAGAATGATTTCTTAGCTGAAAGTAAGCATGGAAAATATTACCTAAAACCACGTATTAAAAAAATGATTACTAAATGCATTGTATCATGCTCCTGTTGAGGACTAAATGATAATTAGTAATTTGATTTTATATGGAAAGCGAGTTTATAATTTTTCCCCCAAGTGTATAGTAAGTGATGCAGATAAACTATCTCACTTGATCCAGGGAGGCTTTGGGGCAAGTTATGAGCAGCTTTGAGTGAAATAGTTCCCCGGTGTGAGGAGCATTCTGCACAGAGTGAGGTAATTCTGTAAGTGAAGTAATGAAGATCCAAAAAAGGAATATCTGGATGGAAAGGGCAAATGGCAGAAGGAAGTTCTCATGAGCTGAACGGGGGTAATGGGATAGGGAACACAGTGAAATGAGCTCACTGAATCTTTCAGGAGAGTGCAACAGGAGCCTCGTAACTGAGGATAAAGAATCTGACCCTACAGTCCCGTGTGATGGGAAGTCACGTTGGTTCTGTGAACTGGACTGTGGTATGGCAATCCAGGCCAGGCTTAGCCTGAGAGTAGCCTAAAGAATTAGTCACCGCGGGACAAGGACTAAGAAGGCAGACGGCTTATGGCAAACCTGAAGTGTTCTAGCTGGGAAGGGATAGGTATTGCCTTTGACACTAAGCTCTTTGAGTGGAACAGCATGTATATCTTGCTCACCATTGCACTTCCAGGCCTGAGTACAGAACAATAGTGTATAATAGGTGCTCAGTAAATCAGTTAACAAAACGAGGGTGTAAGAAAAGAGTTTCTGGTGATGGTTTGAAGAACACTAACATTCAACAATGGGATGGCTTTTATGTGTGAATGATGGTTATTATTACAAAGCTTCTTGAGTTGGGACCAGAGGTGGATGTATAACAAGCTACCTAAGCGTAAACTTCAGGTCCCTCACTTCTGTGCAGGTCTCCTTCCAAGATCCTAGAAGGCTCTAGCAATGTGTACATGTGTCATCTCTTTCTGTAAAATCATCAAAAGAAAGATAATTTAACAACACTAGATAAGACTACTATCCTTTTCCACTCTGACTTTCCTGGGATCACTCTGACCTTCATTTTGGGGGCATTATTTGCTTCATTATTTTGCTTCATTTGGCATTATTGCGTAGATACAATCCTTTTTGGAATCTGGCTAACAGAAAGTTGAATTGAAGATTCAATTAGCTGTTGTCTAGTGAGATACAGTTATGAAATTTTCAGTCATTTTCGAGTGTAACTAAGTCCTAGCAATACTCCTTCTGCCTGCGGGGATAGCTAACCCAGCATCGTGACACAAAAGGCCAGGAACAGAAGAAATATCAAACAAAATAGCCTGCTGGCAGAGAAAACTCTCTGATAGTATCCTATAATCTTAATACCCAAAGAATGTGCAGTAGAGGAGAAATGGGGTCTTAACTATTTTGAGGTAGAATCTATTTTTTAGAAAACTTTTCCTCTTACCTGATGTGTAAAATTGTAAGTCAAGTTTTCAACTTTCATTAATGCCTAATTTAAAAAGAAGTTATTCCCCTGGAGAATGTGCTCAGTAATGTAGTGCAGGGTATTGCAAATTCACCACATCTTTTTTTTTCTTTTTGATGGGAATCTCATGAAATGAACTTATTAGAATTTTTATATTGGTAGGGCAAAAGCTTTTGTCAAAACTACAAATAGTGATATGTCTGTGTGTGAATTTACGTATTTTATGTATCCCAATTGTCAATAATAAAAAAAGGACCTATAACTCATCAAGAGGATATAATAATTATTAGCACAGCACCTAACAATTGAGTCCCAAAACACATAATGCCAAAATGGGCAGAACTAAAAAGAGATGCAGACAATTCAACAATTGTTGGATACCTCAGTGCTCCATTTTCAATGATAGGACAACTAGACAGATGATCAACAAGGAATTAGAGGACTCCATTACCACATAGACCACCAGACTTAACACACATCTATAAAACATCCCACCTCAAATAGGAGAATACTCATTCTTCTCAGGTGCACATGGAACATTCTCCAGGAGAGAACATATGTTATTCCACAAAACAGCCTTGATAAATTTAAAAGTACTAAAATCATTCAAACTAGGTTCAATGACCACAACGGAACAAAATTAGAAAAGAATAACAGAAAAGAATCTGGAAAATTCACAAATATGGGGAACTTAAACAACATACATGTAAATAATCAAGGGGTCAACGATGAAATCAAAAGGAAAATTAGGAAGAACTTTTAGATAAACCAAGTGAAAACACAACACACTAACTCCCATGGGATGCAGATAAAGCAGTGCTTAGAGGGAAGTTTAGCATAAATGGCTGTATTTGAAACCAAAATTGTTTACTTTTTTTTTCTTTAAATACTTTTTTTAACTTTTAAGCAATTTCTACACCCAACATGGGGCTTGAACCTGTGACCCTGAGGTCAAGTTGCATACTCCGCTGACTAAACCAACCAGGCACCCCAAAAGTTTGTTTCTTTGAGAAGATTAACAAGATTTATGTAAGTTTAACTAAAGTAACAATAGAAAGAAAACTTAAGGTCCTAAAAATCAGGAATGAAAGAGAGGACATCACTACTGACCTTACAAAAATAAAAAGGATTATAAAGGAATACTAAGAACAACTGTTTGCAAACAAATTATATAACCTAGATGAATTTGATGAATTACTAAAAAGACAAAAACCGACCGACTAAAGAAGAAAATCTGAATAGATCTGCAAAAAATAAAGAGATTGAGTTAGCAATCTAAAAACTTAAAGGGGAGCCTGAGTGGTGCAGTTGGTTGATCAACTGGCTCTTGTTTTTGGCTGGGGTCGTGATCTGAGTCATGTCTGAGTCCCATGCCTGACTCCACTCTCTGCTCTGCTGTAGCAGTGACCAAACTTAAAATAAAATTAAGCCAGTGATTCCATTTATAATTCCAAAAAATAATAAAATATTTAAGAATGAATTTACGAAAATAAATTGAAGACTCACTGTAAACCATAAAACATCACTAAAAGAAATTAAAGCAAATCTAAATAAATGGGAACCTATCATGTTCATATATTGGGAGACTTAAAATCATTAAGATGGCAATAATCCTCAAGGTGATGTACAGATTCAGTGCAATCCTCATCAAAATCTCAGCTACTCTTTTTTCAGAAACTGAGAAGATTTTGTAAAATTCCTACGGAAATACAAAGAACCCAAGATAGGCAACAAAATCTTGACAGAGAACCAAGTTAGAGAACTCAGACTCACACATTTCAAAACTTATTACAAGACCATTATAATCAAGACAGTGTGGAATTGACATAAAGATTGATATATAAATCAATGGGCTAGAATTTAGAGTTCAGAAATAAACCCTTTCTTTTATGGTAATTAACCAAATTGGTTTTCTACAACACCAAGGCAATTCAATGGGGAAAGAACAATGTTTTCAACAAATGCAACTGAGACAATTAGATAACCATATGAAAAAGAATGAATTTGAAACCCTGTCTCACACCATAATAAAATATTAACTCAAAATGGACCAGACTTACAACAACTGCAGTCAACAAAAGAAAAAAAAAATAATAAATTGGACTACATCAAAATTAAAAACTTCTTTGGGTCAAAAAAACATGATCAAGTGAAAGTGTAACCCACAGAATGGGAGAAAATATTTCCAATTGTACAGCCAGTAAGGGATTACTATTCAGAATATATAAAGAACTTTATAGGGCCAACTGGGTAGCTCAGTGGGTTAAAGCCACTGCCTTCAGCTCAGATCATGATCTCAGGATCCTGGGATCCAGCCCTGCATCAGCTCTCTGCTCAGCAGGGAGACTGCTTCCCTCCCTCTCTCTCTGCCTGCCTCTCTGCCTACTTGTGCTCTCTTTCTGTGTCAAATAAATAAATAAATAAAAACTTTTTTAAAAAAATAAAGAACTTTATAACTCAACAAAGAAAATGAAATAAACTGAATAAAAATAAGTAAACTTCTTAGAAAGACATTTCTCCAGAGAAGATATATATATATATATATATATAAATGGACAACTAACATATGAAAAGATGCTCAATATCATTAATTGTTAGACAAATGAAAAGTCAAAATCACAGTGAGAGATCACCCAGTAGGATGGCTACTATAATAAAAAAACGAACAAACCACAAAATAACAAGTGTGGACAGGGATGTGGAGAAATTGGAAACTTGGACACTGTTTTGGGAATGTAAAATGATACAGCTGCTACAGAAAACAGTATGGTGTTCTTCAAAAAACCTAATTGAATTACCATATGAGCTAGCAAAAGAATTGAAACCAGATACGAAAGTATATATTTGTACACCCATGTTCATAGCATCAATATTTACAATAGCCAAAAGATGAAAGCAATTCAAGTGTCCATCAGCAGATGAATGGACAAACACAATGTGGTACACACACACACACACACACACACACACAATTATTCTGCCTTCAAAAAGGGAGGAAATTCTGACACATGCTACAACATGGAGGAACCTTGAGGATATTATGCTGAGATAAACCAATCATACAGATATTATATGATTCCATTTATATGAGGTATCTAGAGTAAGCAAATCCATAGACAGAAAGTACAACAGTAATTGCCAAGGGCTAGGAGAGTGGGAAATGAGGAGTTATGGTTTAATGGGTATCGAGTTTTGATTGTGCAAGATGAAAAGAATTTTGGAGATGGATGATGGTGATAGCCACACAACAATGTTGCTGTAGTTAATGCCACATAGATTTTTAAGTAGTTAAGGTAGTAGATTTTATGTTATGTGAATTTTGCCACAATTTAAAAATGGATCAGACTTAAACATGGTAGCTAAATTTAAAACTCTTAGAAGAAAACACAGGGGTAAATGGTCATTACCTTGGATTAGGTACTTTTTTCTTTTTTCTCTCCCTCCCTCCTTCCCTCCCTTCCTTCCTTCTTTTTCCTCCCTCCCTCCCTCCCTCCCTCCCTCCCTCCCTCCCTCCCTCCCTCCCTCCCTCCCTCCCTCCCTCCCTTCCTTCCTTCCTTCCTTCCTTCCTTCCTTCCTTCCTTCCTTCCTTCCTTCCTTCCTTCCTTCCTTCCTTCCTTCCTTTCTTTTCTTTCTTTCCTTCTGGCAGCAGGCAGGTGGGAGGGACAGAAAGATAACCTTCAGCAGGCTCCATGCCGAGTGCAGAAGGCCTGATTTCCCAACCCTGAGATCATGACTTCAGCTGAAATCAAGAGAGGGACACTTCACTGACTGAGCCACCCTGGTGCCCTGGTAATGTTTTTGTAATATGACCAAAAGCAGAAGTGTCAAAAGAAAAATAATAGATAAAATGAACTTAAAACCTTTTGTGCTTCAAAGGACAACATCAAAAAAATTTGTACATAAACCACAGAATGGGAGAAATAGTCATAGAAAATCATATATCTGGGCGTGCCTGGGTAATTCAGTGGGTTAAAGCCTCTGCCTTCGGCTCAGGTCATAATCTCAGGGTTCTGGGATGGAGCCCCACATTGGGCTCTCTGTTCAGCGGGGAGCCTGCTTCCCCCTCTCTCTCTGCCTACTTGTGATCTCTCTGTCTCTCTGTCGAATAAACAAACAAACAAACAAATAAATAAATAAATAAAGTCTTTTTAAAAAATCATATATCTGATAAGGGAATTGTATCCAGAATATATAAAGAACTCTTACAAATTAACAATAAAAAGACAACACAATTTAAAAATTGTGCAAAGTGTTTGAATTGGTAATTCTCCCAAGAATATATACCAATGGCAAACATGCACATGAAAGGATTATCTGCATATTTAATAATTAGGAAAATGCAACTCAAAACCACAAGTACCATTGCACAGCATTAGGATGGCTATAATTAGTAAGTTAATAGTAACAAATGTTGATAAGGATGTGCAGAATTAGGGAACCCTCATATATTACGTTTGTGGGAACATAAAATGATGTAGCCATTGTGGAAGACAATTTGGAACTTCCTTAAAAAATTAAACTGAACTACCATAATGACCCAGCAATTCCACTCTTAGGTATTTACCTAAGAGAAATTAAAATATATATCCACACAAAAAGTAGTATCAAATGTGAATAATCACTCACAGTAGCCAAAAAGTGGCAACAATCCAAATGTCTATTGACTGATGAATGGATAAACAGAATACGGTGTATCAATACAATAATACTACTCAGGCATAAAAAGAAAATAAGTGCTAATAAATATTACAACATGGGTGAACTGTGAAAACACTATGCCAAATGAAAGAAGCCAGACACCAAAGGTAACATATTGTATGTTCCCATTTATATGAAATGCCCACAACAGGCAAATCCCTAGACAGAAAGTTGATTAGCAGTTGCTAGGGCTGTGGGTAGAGAATGGCGGACTGACTGCTAATGGGAGCAAGTTTGTTTTGGGGTGATAAAAGTGTTCTGGAATTAGATATTGGTGATGGTTGAAAGGAATTGTGACTGTACTAAAAATTGCTGAATTGTACAATTTAAAAGGATGAATTTTATGGTATGTGAATTATATCATAATTTTTTAAAGTTTCTTTAAAAATGTTGTTTCACTGTTTTTTTAATTTTTTTAATTTTAATTCCAGTATAGTTAACATACAGTTTATATTATTTTAGGTGTACAATATAGTGATTCAATAGTACCATACATCACCCAGTGCTCATCACAAGTGCACTGTCTTCTAATTTTTATTTTCTGAATGCAAATGTATCTTTTAAAAAAAAAATTGGGTTTTTTTTTGGGGGGGGTTGGTAAGAAGCAATCTGATTGTACTGTACTTTGGTATAGTTTTTCATGTTTCTTGTGTCTAGGTTTCATTGCAATTCTGGGATTTGTGAGTTTATTGCTTTTATCACCAAATTTTTAAATTTTCATGCATTATTTGTTCACAACTTTTTCTCCTGTTACCCTGCCCCCTCCCTTTCAGGCATTCTAGTTACAGGTATATAAGGCTGTTGAAAGTTGCTCCCAAGATCACTAAAACTATAGAGTTATTTCAGGATTTTTTCCCTTCTTAATAATTACTTTTTTATTATCTCTTCAAATTTACTAATCTTATGCAGTTTCTAATCTATTACTAGTACCATTCATTGTATTTTTCATCTTAGACATTATAGTGTTCATTAAAAATTCCAGTTTTGCCTTTAAAAAATATCTTCCATGACTCTCTTAACATCCTTAGCTTTCCTCTTCCTTTTGGGACTTGTGAACTACAGTAATAACAATTGCAGTGTCCTTACTTATTAATTCTACCATCTGTGACATTTCTAAATGTCACATCTATTTGTATTCATTGGCTTTTCTTTCTTTTTTCTTCCTCTAAGTTTTTATTTAAATTCAAGTTAGCTAACACATCGTGCAGTATTGGTTTCAGGAATAGAATTCAGTCATTCATCACTTATGTATAACATCCGGTTTTCATCACAATTGCCCTCCTTGATGCCCATCCCCCATTTACCCCATCCTTCGCCCACCTCCCCTTCAGCAACCCTCAGTTTGTTCCCTATAGTTAAGAGTCTCTTATGGCTTGCCTCCCTCTCTATTTTTATCTTATTTTATTTTTCCTTACCTTCCCCTATGTTCATCTGTTTTGTTTCTTAGAGTATACATGAGTGAAATCGTATGGTATCTGTCTTTCTCTGACTTTTTTCGTTTAGCATACTCTCTAGTTCCATCCACGTTATTGCAAATGACAAGATTTCATTCTTTTAGATGGCTTTTCTTATGAGTCACATTTTCTACTTCTTTGCATGCCTAGTATTTTTTATCAGATGCTAGATGTGAATTTCAACTTACTGAGTGTTAGATAGTCTTGTATTCCATTAAACATTCTCAGTTTTCATTCTGATAGGCACTTAAGTTACTTGGAAATCATTTTGTCCTTTCAAGGCTTGCCACTAAACTTTGTCAGCCAGAGTTAGAGCAGTCTTCAGACTCAAGCAAGTTTTCTGCACTACTGAGAAAATACCCTTCAGAGTAGTCTGCCTGATGCTGTATCTATTACAAGCGTTTTCTACTGTGTTTGTTGGAACATGTATTATTCTGAATGACAGCTCCTAGGACTTCTCTACTTAGCTCTTTCAAGGTGTTTCCCCCTGAAGCTTCAGCCTGCCTATACGAATGTGCTGACCACTCTTCAGGTTTAGATGGTGGGCAGATGGACTTTGCAGTTTTCCCAAATTTTGTCTCAATGCAGCATTCTCCTCTCCAGTATTCTGTCTTGCAAACTCTACTGACCTTGGTAACCCTGAACTCCCAAGTCTTAAACTATGGGAAACTACTGTGGTCTACCTGGGCTCCCTTTCTCTGCAGAGTGGCCTGGAGAATCCCCAGGCATTCAGCTGGGCATGGTAGGGCTCCTCTGGTTTGTTCCCCATCTATTAAGAGTTGCTGCCCTGTGCTACCTGGTGTCCAATGTCTGAAAACAATTGTTTCCTATGTTTAGCCTGGTTTCTAGTTGTTTAGGTAAGACGGTAAATTCTGTCCTTGTTACTCCGTCTTGGCACAAAGTGGAGGTCAGGTTATATATTTTTTTATATTCCAAAGTCTATAGAATGGGCCCATTCGAGACTGATTACTGAAAATTATCCACACTAAATTGTATTTCTGAGAGTTTCTCAGGTGATTCTTCCCATAGTTAAGTTGTCAGCAAAGAAGACCAAGAAAAAGTAGACAAGAACAGCTAATAATAATGACAGCTAACATTCTTTTTTTTTTTAAGATTTTATTTATTTATTTGACAGAGAGAGAGATCACAAGTAGGCAGAGGCAGGCAGAGAGAGAGGAGGAAGCAGGCTCCCCGCTGAGCAGAGAGCCCGATGTGGGGCTCGATCCCAGGACCCTGAGATCATGACCTGAGCTGAAGGCAGAGGCTTTAACCCACTGAGCCACCCAGGTGCCCCAACAGCTAGCATTCTTACCGTACTTACTGTATGTCAGGTAATTTTCTAAATGCTTTATAAATATTAACTCATTGAATCCTTATAACAACCCTACCAGGTAAATGTTAGTATTATTCCATTTTGCAAATGAGGATTGTTAGTTATAGTCAATGAAAGCCAATTTGCCCAGGAGTCAGTGAATGTATGAGCTAAGATTCAAACCCAGGCAGCCTGTCTGACATCATAGTCTCAATTCCCTTGTCATAAGACATTTCCAGAATCAGAAGCAAATGTTTCACAGAAGTTAAGAAATTGTTTCAGGTAAGAGGGAATAGTCAATTGTGTTGAACACTGTTAGTAAATCAAATTAAGATGAGGATGGGAGGGGCGCCTGGGTGGCTCAGTCGTTAAGCGTCTGCCTTCAGCCCAGGTCATGATCCCAGGGTCCTGGGATCGAGCCCCGCATCGGGTTCTCTGCTCGGCAGGAGGCCTGCTTCTCCCGCTACCATTCCCTCTGCTTGTGTTCCCTCTCTCGCTGTGTTTCTCTCTGTCAAATAAATAAAAAATCTTTAAAAAAAAAAAAAAAAAAGATGAGGATGGGAATGTCATTTGGGATTGGCAACATGGTGAACATTGGTGACCTTGCCATGAACAGTTGCAGTTCCTCAGATGGAAAAATTCAGCTCATTTATAAGGTTTACAGAGTGACCAGGAGGTGAGAATTCTATACTTAAAATCTAGAATTTTATTTAATTGTTATACACGTGTGTGTGTGTATGTGTAGGAATTGAATAAAATTCTAGACTTAAGAAATTATGTAATGAATAAGGTAGACAATTTTAATCAAATTATAGTCAAATATCCATTAGTATATTTAAATTATAACTTGGACTAATCATAGAACTGGTATGTGATTGGTTTTCCTACCCACCAAACAGTATTAATCATTTTTTTATTTGACTTCTTACCTAGCTCTTTTCTTTCTCTACTTTTATCTTCGCATTTTGCCTGCTTTGAAATAGAGACCTGTCCCTCTGGCAGGAACACAGCCAAGTCTGTCAAACTGTGGCCCTGACTACCACTGAGGCATTGAATTCCCTACATACGTGCCTCTTAACCTGCAGGTTACTGTAATTCTGTGTGTGAATTTCTGGGATAAACATCACAGGCATTTCTTTCATTGGTGATAAATATCTAGGAAATCTCACTGCAATCTTGGCACAGTAAATCTTAAATCCGAATATATCCTAGAGTCAAATTGGATGTGTTATGCAGGGATTATAAACAAATTAGATAAGCAGTTTTGTTTTTGTTTGCACCTACGAGTTTTAAGAAGATATCTTATGTTATCAATGTATTCTTTAGATAATTGGCTGGTCCTATAAAATTCTACTATGTCTCTATTATTAAAGTGGCTGGTGGTTCCAATTCTTAAACTGGACTTAAAGCATGATGGATATGAAACTACACTTTCAGTAATAATAAACTTATTTTTACAGGTTAAAAAGAATGTTCTGAGTGAGGATACACAGAAAATAAACAAATTAAGCTGATATCACATTTATGTACAGAGATCAGCATACAATCAGTGTAATGATCACTGCCATTCTGGTGGAATCAGGCAACGGAGGGTAATTCTGGTCTAGAAATCTTTAAGCACACAGAAGATATTCATCCATTGAAAAGGACAAATTAGATGACTTGTGAGGTCTATTTCTTTTTTCAACTGAAACAAAAAGATAAACATCTTCCTTAAATATTAATCCAAGTATGATGTACTTTGGGATAAAACTGTAGAACTTGCCTGACCACTTAGTTCTGTAGTGTCCCTCCTATCGGTCAGCATGGCGTGACTCTGGCTTTGACTGTTGGCACTAATGATGATCTTTTTAAAAAGCCCATAAATTCATTTGATTGAGTATCCGTGGCACAGATCAAGTTTTGACTGGTAGAGCCAACTCATGCTCTTTCCCTCTGCTTTTCCTTGGCTCCCTGTCCAATGTTCCCATTGCTTTTCCCATAGAGAACAGTGACTTGCTCAGCTTCCAGCCCACATGAAGCAAGAGGCTTATTAAAGTCTAGATACAGGTTTGTTTCTAACAAAACCAATGCCTGAAAATGAAGTACTCATTCCATCAGTATCTGATGACAGAAAACAAGTGGTCTGACTAATGTTTTCATTAAGTTAACAGGTGTTTAATATCCTGAATATCACACGATGTGGCTTAATAGAAAGAACATAAACATAGAAATCAGGAGGGCTGGGCTTAAAGTCTGGTTCTGCTCCTTATAAATGCCTTAACGTCTCTGATCTTCAGGTTATCTGTAAAATTGGTATAACTGTGCTCATGCCAGAATGTTTTATGAGAATTAGAATGAGGTAGCATATGTAAAGTGCTTAGGTTTTAAAGAAAGGCAACTAAAAATAGTATGAAAGAGAAGAGAATAGGAGAGAGGTCTCGGTTAGAGGAATATGGTAATATATAGGTAAGAAATTATAAAGTGGTGAGAGGATTTTTTTAATAACCCACAGTTTCTGGGATCTATTCCAGTTGTAGGGATGAGAGGGTGGCGGCAAGAAAATGGAGTGATAAACAGGAGGGCAGTGGGAAGTGCAGAGCAGAAGGGGACCGTGGAGCTTTCAGATTTGAACACAGTAAGTTTAAGATACTCAACAGACATCCAAGTGGACTCAGGGAAGAGGCACAGGCTGGAAATACAATGAAGGGCCTCATCAGTATATGGATGATAGTTAAAGCCATGAGACTAAGTGAGATCACCAAAGAAGTACTTGGAAAAAGAGAAGAGCAGGGGCGCCTGGGTGGCTCAGTGGGTTGGAGCCTCTGCCTTCGGCTCAGGTCATGATCTCAGGGTCCTGGGATCGAGCCCCGCATCGGGCTCTCTGCTCAGCGGGGAGCCTGCTTCCCCCTTTCTCTTTCTGCCTGCCTCTCTGCCTACTTGTGATCTCTCTCTCTCCCTGTCAAATAAATACATAAAATCTTAAAAAAAAAAGAAAAAGAAAAAGAGAAGAGCAGAGGTCACAGGCTAAGCCTTCAACTCAGCCTTGGGAGCAACTTCTTTTGAAGGTCAGACTGATGAGGATATACCAGGAAAGGAGATAACTAAAACTGATTCCTTTTCTGAATCTATTTATATTTTCAATGCCTTTGAACAGAATCGTATTGTTGCAGAATAAATAGGGATTGCCATAAATTCTTTCAAAAAAATCTGCAAAAGAAACAGCTATTGTAAACTCTAGTATACAAATTAAAGGTATAAAGAATAAATGTGTGCATATGTTTTCACAGTATCTCAACTTCTTTTGTTTCCTTTTGTGAAAAATGTTTAATTTACAAAAAAGTTCAAAGGTACAAAGGATAAATCCTCAATATATGTTTTTATATCTTAGCTTCTTTTTCCTTTTCTTTACGGCAGAAGGTATATGAAGGCAAAAAGTTCGCCCCAGAGTTTGTCCTCCATGGCATCTTAAAAACACAAAGGCACTAATCTGTGTTTCGAAAGACAGGGCCTATTTCAACAATTTCCATTTTTCTAAGGACATTCATTCAAAAAAATTCATACGGTATACGAGGAAGACTTTATGTAATATAGTATTCCATAGCAGGGTGTTCAGCTTTCTCTCATTTGATTCCCTTATTGTCAACTATTCATAACACAAATGCTTTTTGTCCTTTTCTCCTTCTCCCTGCTACAATAGACCAAGTAATTAACTAAGTGAAGAGGCTGTCAATTAAACACTGATACTAATCTAGGCATAAAAGCTTCTTTAGGGAACATTGGTTTTGAACATATTTTCAGCATTATCAGCATTGGTTTTATTCAATCCAATTCTCATACAATCGAGTGCTCCAAATGTTTACATGCCATCCGGGCAACGCTTGCAACATGGATGACCCACACTGTAGAAACAGCGTTCACAAAGAATGTACGGAGAATAAGCTCTCTATTGTGCCTCCAAGGCCTATTTTTCCAGGAATAGATGTTCCATCATTAATTAATGTCCCACATCTTTAATGATAAGATTGTCAAAGACAATTAAGGAAATGATTACAAGTGTCCTTGGCAACTGGAATGCCCACTGATTTTAGCTTACTTTCCCTAAGTGTGGCTTAAAGGTCATTTCTTTGAAGTGTGAAGACTTAAGCATGCCTCGCATTGGTGTCATTACGTACAAATGTTACACAAAAAAAAGACATCTTTTTAGCTTGATTTCTTCAGCATGAATAAGAAGATATTTTAAAATAATTAAATTTTTGAGCCATTGCTTCAACAATTAACAAATTATCTAGTAGTAACTAATATCTAGTAGTAAATGATCTTTGGGAACTACTAGGGTTTGTTTATTACCTACCTTGTTAACCTGTCTGATTAATTCATATACTATACACTGTAATTAGCTTCCTTTAAGTGAATCTATCAGGGGCCCTCACTAGCTATCTCTTACTTTCACTTCAGCATGCATCCATTCTCAGATTTGCCCAAGCCTGCGAGCCTTGGGGCTTCAAGAAAAGCCTCCTCTTTCAAATCATTTTCAGAAACTGCGAAAAGTCTGCAATTTTACCCTGCTTTCAAGCTAATAAGTTAGTTAGTCTTCCAGTTTCACAGATGGTAGCAAAAGACATGCACCCTAGGTCAACATGCAAGAACTTCACAACTCATTGCACAGCGGCCAGCATTAGCACCTTGTCTCCCACACTTCTTTTCACCTCCCAAGTCCTGCGGACATGGGACGGGGTGCAGGTGGATGCTGCACGCACAGTGACTTTGAATCACAGCTGAAAAGCCCCACGTTTAGAGAACCCGAATCTTTTATAATGGGCGCCAAGCAAATCCACGTGACTCTTGCTCCAGAGGAAGAAACTGTCTTTAACATATTGGACAGGAAGCAAATCTGTCTTCTGCTCTAGAGGGAGACACTATCTCTCTATTTAAAAGCTGTCTCCTGCACAAAAATCCTTGTAAAGATAAAGGTAATCAGCACCTCTAGTTGGAGGACTTGCAGAAACATGAGAGGCCCGTGGAGAGTCTTCTCCTAACACCCCACTTCTGCCAGACATTAATTTTGGGAGAATGCCTGGCAGAGAAGCATTAACCATAATCACCTTTGAAGGAGGACTTCAAACTACACATGCTCTACTTCTCAGACATCCTGATTACCCTTTCCCCACCCGTTCCTAGCCCATTCCCCAAGCATGCCATTGCCTTCCTGATAATAAGACCTATGACATTTTCAATGGCTTTTCTTTTATGCTAGTCACACACACACAGAGTCATGTCTAATGCTCAATCACAGAAATTTATGACCATGCCTATCAATAGCTTATTTTCCTCTTCCTGTTCCTTCTAGCCCTAGGTTTCCATTTGCTTGTAACATTTCCAGCTATTTCCAAATTACTTATTGCATATATTCTGTATTATAAACTGCCTTCAAATATGTTAGGAAAGAAGCTGCTACATATTTTTAATTTTTTTAATATTTTATTTATGTATTTGACAGAGAGGGAGAGATCACAGGCAGGCAGAGAGAGAGGTAGAGAGAGAGGGGGAAGCAGGCTCCCCGCTGAGCAGAGAGCCCGATGTGGGCCTCGATTCCAGGACCCTGAGATCATGACCTGAGCCGAAGGCAGAGGCTTTAACCCACTGAGCCACCCAGGCGCCCCATTGCTACATAATTTTTAGAATAAGTATCAAATAGTGGAAAAATTGCACAGGCCAAAATAATATAACTATTTTTAAAAATTTCAAAAACAGATAATTCACCAGTGACCTCCCCAAAGATATTTCAAAGCACTTCTGCATATTCATTCATCTCATAGCTATTCCCCAAAGTACTCTAAAATATTGGAAAAGGTAAGAATAAGGGGGAAAAAAAGTAAGAATAAGGAATATCACAACAATGAATAAAATAGGTCAGGTAATTTTAAAATTAATATTGTTTCCTGATAATAATAGTAGCATATGGTTATTGTATTAAAAATATGAGAGTTATAAAAAAAATTAAATTGTGTGGACAATTATGCTCTGTGGAGCATAGCACCATCTGATAGGGTGTTAACTCTAAATGTAGTTCCATGTCAACCTTTATATCTGTCTATATTATTTACTTAAATTGTATCTGTTTAGATTTTCTACTGATTTTTTAAATTAACAGTTTATCATGAGCATATTTAAACTATGTTATTGGTGCTATCTGAAGATATAAGTTTTAATGGCCTCATATATTTTTGTATTACATGGCCAGACCATACATAATTTATTAAACAATTTCCCTATGGTTTACTATTTGAGTTGTCTGTAATTTTCCCAGTAAAAATTCTGTAGCACATAATCTTAAACTCAAATATTTGTCCATATTTATGATTATGTCTTTGGGATGGATTCCTAGAAATGAAATAACTAGGTCAAATAATTAGGTGTAAGTCTCTTGAAGCACATGGGTGTGCTGCTTTTCCCAGAAAAACTGAACGAATTTATACTTGTGCCAACTACAAATAAGAATGCCTGTTTCACCAAAACCCAGCCAGCACTGAGAATTATTTTACGTCTTAGATTAATGAATTAAAAATGGAGTTTCAGTGTTTTAATCACATTTCTTTTCTTACGAATGAGATTATTTTAAAATACATTTTTTGGTCATGTAAGTGCCTTCTTGTGGTGAAACATTTAACTGTTCATTTAGTTTCCTTTGTTCCCCCTCAGGAGAATCATGGTTTTTCTTAGTCATTAAATATTATTATTATTATTATTATTATTATTTTTAAGGACATTTTGCCTGTCTTATTTGCCATGAATACATTTTATAAGTTTTCCATTTTCTTTGAAAGTTTGTTTTTTATGTTTAGAAATATGAGACATGTATACCATCTATATATCTTATTATTTCTTGCATTGTTTTTATGATTTTAAATTCCTTGTCAATTCTGAGATGAGTTAGATATTTTCTGATACATTTTTCTAGTTTTGTGAGTGGTGGAAGTGTTGTGTTTTATGCTTAAATCTTTAGTTCACCCTGGGGCTGGACTCCCAAATGATAAACTAGCAAGGTTAGCTGAACTAAATCCAGCACCAGGAGAAAACCAAAAAGTAAACCTTGAACTTTAGTTTCTTTCTTGCAGTGGTGACTTCTACAGATATGAGCTCCACTTTTCTGGCCAAATCCTTACCTGATTCTGCCTCTTGGGCATGCTGTGATCTAGAGTCCGAAAAGTGAATTTGGAACAAAGGCAACAGCACGTGGACTATGGTATGGTCAGACATTCTCTAGCTCATATATCTCAACACACTTCCTTTAATCATATTTTTATACTCCTTCCAAGTGCTCAAAGCATGCACAGCAAAAGGGAGTGTCCCCTACCCCTTTTCTTTTTTTTGTTTTCTTCCCCTACCCCCTTTCTGAGGCAACTCTCTTCACCATGCCCTTCACTGAGGAAACTGCATCATGAATTTCTTACAGGTAGATTCTTATAGGTAGAATCTAAATTTCTTATGGGTAGATTTTGAGGACGCCTGGCATCAGCATGCCTAATGTTGACTTTGGAGTCAAAATGCCTAGGTTTTAATTTCATTTTCCTCATATAGGAACTGCGTGAACTTGGGCAAGTAAATTAACCTTTCACCTGATTACTGAGACACTCTTCTGCAGTGGGGGTCCACATGCAAGGAGAACACTGTCGTGTTCTAGATCTATCCAAAAGATCCATCCACAGACCTTTTCACTAGACCTCCTTGTCGCCAATCCTCTAATCTTGCCCTTTCTGACACCCTGATAGTGTGCCTAAATCATTAGCTATTGTTTACGAATTAATACAGATTTGTACCTCAGACCAATTGCCCTTCAAGAAAAGTGAATCCCCAGATATACAGCCATCTTCAAAAGAGTTTAGTGCAGTGCTTTTAAAATGTTGATGTACATACAAATCACTTGAGGATCTTGCTAAAATGAAAATTCTAATTTCAGCAGGCCTAGGGTGAGGCCCGAAATCCTGCAATTCTGCATTGTAAAAAGGTTTCAGGTGTTTGCTGCTGCTGCTGGTCTGAGAATCACATTCCAAGCAGGAAGGTTCAAGATACCTTCTTATTGCTTATCAGGCTCTATCATCATGATGTCTTAGGGGAGGGCAAAATTAACAAGTCCCCCAGTCAGGACTAATTTCTAGAATCACAATGTCGATATAGGCCTGAAGTAATTTGGTAAAAATATGTAGCTGCCCTTGCCACAGAAAACAAGCCACTTTTAAGATTATTGAGGATTATCATGTGCCAGAGTCTCCAATGCAACAACAGCTAGAATTGAAGTCACACTTGATTAAATTTGTCATAATTGTTCTTATTCTCTAAGATCCATCACTCAATTATTTCACAAGGTACTATCACCTGATTTCCTCAGGGGTAAATACTGCTTTGGTCTACTATTTTGTCAATTAATGGGAACTCCAGGGACTTCCACTTCATGCTTTCTATCAGTACTACTGTGTTACTCCACATGTTAGAAAAACAAAGACAGGAATTGAGATTCCAAAAAAGAATGTGAAGGTATATTCCAACTACACATTTAGGAACTGATGAAACAAACACCAAATAGCTTCATGGACTCTTAGCTCACTATGAGATTTATTCTCCACTTATTACCTGAATTCCATAAGCTTCTACTCTAAATGGGATAGCCCAATACAGGTACCATTCTGGGTTCCCAGGAAATAACTCCAAACTAGGGGTCTGTAATCCTCCAAAATTCTGGATAGTTCCTCTGATCCTAATCTAACCATCAGTATTTTCTGATTCTGGAAGTGGTTTCAGATCCCTTTCGGGAAGACCAGGAGGAAAATTTACTGAAATCTCTGAATCTGTCAGTTGACTCAGGTAATGACTCAAGTCAGTCTTGGTTCATTATACCTAGAGTTCTTTTGGTTATGAGAACTAATTTAGATTTTGGATGGCTATCTATGAAATTCAGTCTTAGTGATTAATTAGCTGCTATAAAAATCCCAAGCCTAATGCCTATTGTAGTACTCATACCCATCATGATACTTGAGGTTAAATGTTGATTCCCAGCTTCTTCTACCCCTGGACCCCATTATTCCAACTGAAATCTGAAAACATATTTTAAAGGCAGTATCACTCTTCCTACTAGCTTCAAAGTGGACTTTTCTAAGGAATTAGCCTTTGTTATCTAATGTATTTTTCCATGGCTTGATGAAGGGTGTGTTTTCTAAGCCCTCTCAGGGAATGGGATTGGAAGGTGAACTGGTTATATGTGATAAATCCACCTTATATTCATCTTTATATTCCTAATCATTTGTATTTCATCTTTTGCATTACAGCAAAGTTTGGTATCTCAAGTTTATTCAATTCAAACCACTATTGAGTCCACTTTTGGCTTACCAACTAAGCAAACAATTAAGATAACTCCAAACTGCTCACGCTAGAACACAAAATCCAAAATCTCTGTTAAGTGTAACTATATCAATAAACTCTAAAATTGTGTTTTAGCCTATCTGGTCTAGAATTTTTAGGAGCCATTACTTTCAAACTTCCATACTAGACGAGATACTTCCCAGGTCCTACCCAAAATAAATTAGAAAAATGTTACAGTTCTCTTAGAATGTAACCCTTTTCCTCCTGGGTTGGCTTATAATTGTCCCCTTGGAATGTGCTGCTATCTAGCTCTCACTATTGATCTAAAAGACACTGAAGGGTAATAAAGATAGATCATGTGGAAAGTTGGCATCCTCTTCCAAACTAGCTACCTTGGATAAAGTCATAATAGAGACCCTAAAAGGCAAGATCAGCCACCCAACAGAGACTACTTTTATTGGTATAGGAAGCTCAGAGGGATTTGAGGTCTGAGACACTCTAAGCTGTGCCATTTCAAAACTTAACCATTTCAAATCTCAGTAGTTCATTCTTTCCAACCAAGGCCTTTATTTTCACATGAAACCTGACAATACTGTAACATCAATCAACCACGTAATTATCAACTGCAGGATCAGAATCTCGTTTTCAGTGACATCAACTGGGTGACTATAAGAAGGAATAGTCTCTTTTAGGGCCAATGTAGAAACTTCTCAGTATGAATGTATATATGTATGTGTATATATACAAACATACACATACACATACACATACATATACATATACATATACATATACATATACATATACATATACATATACTAACCTTGTCTTGGGCTCAGAATTTAAAGGCCCCACACAGTCATTTGTTCTCGAAGTGCTCCAATGAAACTTTAAGTATTTTAAGTGAATTTTAAACTTTTTGCAAGGTTGTTTTGTTTTGTTTTGCTTTTGTTTTCAGAAATATGTTCTTCCATCAGATCTTTAGCATGGTGCTTCTACGCCCTTGTTCTATAGGATTTTTTTTTCCTACTGGTCCAAGTGGTTTGTTTTGTTTCTCTTCTTTTTTCTCCAATCTTTAATCATGTTTGAATGAAGAAAAATCTATCTGGACTTGGAATTTACTAACAGACAAAACACCAGGATTACCCTTAGTTCTTATTCTCTCTGTGGGGACTGATAAACTCAAAATATGCTGCCTAGTTTTATAGTGAGTATAGACCATGGTTATCTGAGTCATTATACAGACTATAGACTAGTATTGTTTCCATGTAATGACAGCCACAAATGTAAGCCACATACATAAATTTATATTTTCTAGTAGCCACACTGAAAAAGTGCTCAATAGTCATATGTGGCTATTACCTACAGTGTTGGGCAGTGCAGAGCCCAATAGTTGGGGAGTGGTGTGAAAGTTTCCATGCCTATATTCATCTGCAGGTAAATCTTTTTAATTAGCGAAGGATAGGTGAGCTTCCAATTGTTTTCTTTTTTTTTTTTTTTCAGTTTTTAATTTGTATTCATATACATTTTAAATTAAATTCTCCCCATAATCTAGTAGGTGAGATAAACATTTCCCAGGGACAACATTAACAGGACATATTCAAAGACATCTAGAAGCCAGAAGTAGAAGTGAGCTGGAAGTCTCCTTACCATACATAGTGTCCCCAATTCAGTGACTAATCTATATCTATAGGACCCTCAGTATCTCTGAGGCAGCTATTCAGAGGTCATGTCCTGCACCACTTTCCAGAACTAACTGAGCCATTCTGAACTCAGAATGGCTCACAGAATAGGCAATCATTTGTCAATTTTTCATTTGGAAAAAAAATGTCCAGGGGATCACCATATCAATTCCAAGTGTTTTGATGAAGCAGGATCATCAAAACACCCAGAAGTCCAGTCTTGTAGTACTTCCACCATTTTGTTTTTCCCTGCTGGACACTCTAGTCTAGTCATCATATCCATTCAGTAATTCTGTTTTTCCTCCAGGATGACCTTTGCCTTCTATTTCCACTTCAGAAAGACCTCATGATAGAGTGGTGTGCCACTGAGCCCAATATTGTTCTTCCTCAAGTCCAAATATCTCAGACTTTGGTTGTGGAGAACCTTGAAAGTCATATCTTGGCAGCAGACAGGGGTGAAAGGTATCTTTCCAGCTCCAGAATCTGTAGGCCAGAGTCAGGGGTCCTGGGGGGTATCACAGCAGGATAACTGCATTGTCTTTCAAGCTATTAAAACCAGATTTCTCGGGTTTTTATTTTTATCAAGAGCAGAGGCCACATCCTGACAGCAATCAGAGGTCAGGGCACAATTTCTCAGGTAGACTACTATTTTATTATAAAAAGATGTAACTCAGGAACAGCCAGATGGAAAAGATACATAGGACAAGACATGGAGAAAGAGCATGGAGCTTCCCTGCTCTTCAGGCACACCACTCACCCTGGTCTCCCCCTCAGGTTCACCAACCGGGAACCTCCCCAACTGTTTTTCCTAATCCTGTGCCTTCCCCCTCTATGGAAGGAAATAAAATTTCTGACCATCTTCTGGAAGTAGATTATCAATCTTAATTTTAGTGTTGATATGATTTTTTTATCTTTCTCTGTATATTTGCATTTTGTTGAAAAAATTGAGAGTCTGCATTTGAAACTCAGATAAAACTCTGAATCAAAAAAATTAATTTTAAACTTTATTGTTTTTTTCCCAATGGTACATCAAAGAAGTTCTGAAACAGCTAGAAAAAAAATTTACAGTTTCAAATAAAGTCAAAGCCTAATGAAGGATAATCACTCATAGTAGCAGGAGGTCTTTCCTATAATTTTCATGTTTCTGACAAATGTGAGTGTTTCGACAGTTTTTAAGTTGTTACTCTCATTTGTATTTTCTCTTTGGAGAGATGATGTGCAGTCATGCATCTAAAGGTTTTGCAGGAAGCTGAAAAATGTTCCCATTCTCTCCATTTGTTTACCAAACATGCTGCTTCACAGAAAACTAAACAATCCTGATGTTTCTGTTTCAAAAAGTGGCTATTTTACAAGAATGTGCCTAGCTTAGAAAGACAATTCTGTTTTTTTAAATGGTCAAGACTAAATACCCTTTTCTACATTAAGTAGACAAAATTAATTCTCAAAATTTCCATTTTACTTGAAGCTGAAATCTTCCTTTTAATGGACAACCTCAATAACTTTCTCCCATTATAAGAATTTCTATTAAAATATTTTAAAAAAATCTCAAAATGCAGAGAAGTCAGGAATAAAATCAGGATCAAAATGTCTAAGCTTGAGATGCTTGCAATATAAAAATCTACTATTAATTCCTAATTGTAATTATGAAAAATGCAAACTACGGGATTCCAGTAGTTTACATAATAGTCTTATGATGAATCAAATGAAATTGTTAACAATGAAATGCATTTGTAATATTTTTAATAACTAAGTTGTATTCCCTTGAAAAATAAATTTAACTGATTTGAAAACTTAGCCGAATTTAGTTACATTGTTGGTAGCCCATGTATAAATGTACCTAAGATCTTATACGTATAAAATACTAACAGTGATTTTTAAAATGAAAATGACATTAGTGCTTTAAAAATATAGTTGTAATGCATATTTGCTTCAACCATGATGCATGACCAAAAGGATCCTTGGAGAGGAGAAAGTTTTAGAAAAACCTATTTATTTTTCAAGTTCTTAATAACATCACTCTGAATCTTCAGATAGGACAAAGATACAAAATCCTGTCAGTGTCTCCCATTAATTCAGTGATGTTTGACTTTAATTTTGTAGGAAATTATGCATTTTAAAAATATGTTAATAATGATTTAAAATCTAGTACTAGCTAGCATTTATTGAGCATGTACCATCTATAGGGAGGTGTTCTAACGGTTTACATGTATTAATTTCTCAATAACCCTATGCTAGGTATGGCTATTATTCTCATTTTAGGAGAAAACTGAGGCAAAGAAAGATTACATAATTAAAGAACAATGGGTGAAAAACTGGAGGAGAAAACTGAGGCAAAGAAAGATTATATAATTAAAGAACAATGGGTGAAAAAATCTTCCCTGTTAAATAATATTCAATTAGAAAATGATTTGTTGTAAATGATCAGTGGCTAGGAATAAAGACCAAAAACCTTATGATCTCATAGAGTAGATGTCTTTCTAATTGGATGGAGGTTGAGAAGTAAGCCATTACTTCTGATGAGTACAAGCAGCAGTGGCAGCCCAGGAGAATCCAATGAAAATCCTATGAAAAGGTTTACAGGAAAGCGGACACCAGTTTTTTTCTTTAGCTCAGGAAAGCCAAAAGTCACTGGTAGGGAATATCTAGAACCAAGCAAAAGACCTAATGCTGTGGGGCTTAATTTTCCATGTCAGAAGATCCACTGTGGATAGAGGAAGCTCAGGAAGAATGTGAGATCTCGTACCTGGCACAAGAGACCCTGTACTGAAGAAATGTTCCATGACTCTCTTTCACATCTTATACCAACCCGACTCCAGTAACTGGAGAAATAAACTTAAGTTATAACTATTGGTGCACTTGTCGTAGCTCTCAATTGTCTGCATGTCCCTGTATTAAAATAATAAATTGTTTTTACTTAGTGTTTAGTGCCCTTTGAGTGAATGAGTAAGTTAATTGAATGACCTAATACAAGTAAAGTAATATTAAAGAACAGTTCTTGTTTTCAACATTTAGAGCTATCCAAGGATGAGAAGAATGAGAAATCAACACCTCCCATAAGTGTTCCTTCAGCACTTGACTTTGTTCAGAATGCAAGCGCATCTCTAATATTGTTTGTTTTAAATCACTTCAATTGGTCTATTCTGTTTACTTTGAACTTCTTGGAATTCCAAATCTGTAAATTGCATTCCAGCCAAACATCAATATGCTATTCACAGAGTAAAATCCCTCCAAGAAGAATGAGATTAGCTCGTGTTAGTGAGAGATAAGTCATTAGGACACTTTGAAGGTTGGTGGAATGTCTGGAGTTACAGCTCTTTTCAAGTACATAGAGTTCAACAATGTAAATTAATTTAACTCAGTGTACATTTATTGAACCCCTCTTATGAGCAAGACACTGTGAGGATACATACAGTTGTAAGTTGCTGCCATTAAAAAACTCATAATCCTAAAGAGTAAATATATCCAGTATGAAATATAATAGAAGGAAGAATGCAGTTAGTTCCCTCAACACAGGAAAAATAAGTCAAATTGGGACTAGGGGGCTGGAGAGAATACATGATGGTACCATGGTAGCCATTTTATGACTACTCAGGAGATATTACTGACACCGAGAATAGCAGAATAAGAGATAGCAAGAGCCTGTGGGTCATAGATGACATCATTGAGCTACTACCCCATCCAGCAACTACCTAC
Source organism: Procyon lotor (assembly GCA_028646535.1). Taxonomy (NCBI): domain Eukaryota; kingdom Metazoa; phylum Chordata; class Mammalia; order Carnivora; family Procyonidae; genus Procyon; species Procyon lotor. Next base: position 38,480,357 of record CM053608.1, on the reverse strand, counting down.
ATCTGGGCTTCTTTTTTGATTGGAAGGTAAAAATTTTAATCAATTTTAATTAAATTTAAACTGTAATTAAGATAATGTCTCTTTTAGTCCATCCTTCAGTTCTTGCAGCTGAAATCGCCCTACTTTTTTTTGTTAGGGCCCAGAAATCTGGCTGAGCTATAGTAAGAGTTGAACAAAGCATAGGGATTGCGATAAAAATAGAAAGGCAATAATATCTCAAGTATATAAAGAGGTAATACAATTCAACACCAAAAAAAAATCTGATTAAAATATGGGCAGAGGAGGGGCACCTGAGTGGTTCAGTTGTTAACCATCTGCCTTTGGTTTAGGTCATGATCCTGGGGTCCTGGGATCGAGCCCTGTATCAGGCTCCCTATTCAGCGAGGAGCCTGCTTCTTCCTCTTTCACTCCCCCTGCTTGTGTTCCCTCTCTAGCTATCTGTCTCTAAAGTCTTTTTAAAAAATGGGTAGAGGATTTGAATAGACAATTTTCCAAAGAAGACATACATATGGCCAACAGAGAGATGAAAAGATACTCAACATGATTCATCATTAAGGAAATGCAAATTAAAACTTCAAAATCACCTTACACCAGTTAGAATGGTTAAAATCAAAATGACAAGAACTAACAATTATTGGTGAGGATGTGGAGAAAAAGGAATCCTTGTGCACTGTTGGTGGGAATGTAAATTGGTATAGCCACTTTGGAAAACAGTATGGAGGTTCCTCAAAAAATTAAAAATAGAAATAGCATATGATTCAATAATTCCACTTTTGGAATTTACCCAGAGAAAATGAAAACACTAATATATACACCCCAATGCTGCTTAATGCAGCATTTTTACAATAGCCAAGACATAGAAGCAATCTAAGTGCCCATTGATAGACGAATGAATAAAGAAAATATGGTGTACACACACACACACACACACACTGGAATATTGCACAGCCATAAAAAAGGATAAGATCCTGCCATTTGAGACAACATGGATGAACATAGGGAGTATTACACTAAGTGAAATAAATCAGTCTGAGGAAGATAAGTATCATACGATTCCACTCATAAGTGGAATCTGAAAAAAAAAAAAAAAGAACAAATGAATAAACAAATAAAAGGTAGAGTCATCAAAAGAACAAATTGATGGTTGCCAGAGGTGTGGGGGGTGAGAGGTTGGGCAAAATAAGTGAAGAGGAGAGAGAGACACAGGCTTCCAGTTATGCAATGAACAAATCATAGGAATAAAAGGCACAGCATAAGGAATATAGTCAATGATACTGTAATAGTGATATAATGGGACAGATAGTAGCTACATCAGTGGTGAACATAGTTTAATGTGTAAACATGTCAAATCACTAAGCTGTATACCTAAAACCCACGTAACACTGCGTTTCAACTATACTCAAATAAAAATAAATAAATAAAGGGAGAGGACAACTCTGAAAATGGCCTTATAATGGCTTCTTGAAACAAATGTTTGCCCCCAAAATTTATCTATATCATTTTGGTTAAAAACTGATTCTACAAATGACCTATGAGAAAAGGCGTTTAATATATTTATGTATTTCCATCTTTAAAAAAAGAAAAGAAAAATATGAGACCAATGCAAAAAGGTAGGATGGAAAGGAATCTTTTGAACACCCAGGGTTGGAGAGCAAGAGGAACCAACGATGTCTGAGCTTTCCAATCTGATTGATTTTGTGTGTGACAGCTGTCATTGTAAGATAAGAGAGAAGGAATAGGTTTGAGGGCAGAAAGTGCTGAGTGTAATTGTGGTGTGGGGTTTAGAAAACAGGAAAATTTCTAACATCTAAATAGCTGTGAACAAATTATACCATTGTTTTGAGGCAATCAACATGGCCATATCCCCAATGGGTAAAGTAAGCCTTGTTCAATTCACACTAAATGTTGACATTTATCTAAAGTCGAGTTTGATATTGGAAAGAAATCCTCTTTCTGGTTGAGCAAAACAGATTGAATAGACAGACTGATCTCGGTTTCCTTCTGAAACCAGTCTAAAATGAGGGCAAAAGGATGAAAAGTGTTTAAACCTATAAGGGCCGAGAAAATGGGCACCTTTCTCAGGGAGCTACCTGACTGTGTTAACCCTCAAATTGAGAGAATGAATTAAGAAGATGGTGTGAGATTCTGGAATCAGGGCATCTGGCCCAGGAAAGAAGTGAAGGAAATTCCAGGATGATGAGGAAGGATGCCTGAGGACGGCAGCAACAAGTCTGAAGAGTAGCACCCCAGTACTGCTTGGAGCAAGCAAGGGGCAGCTAGTGGAATGTGTCTGAAAAAAAAAAAAAAAAACTTTAAAAAGAGATAGATTTCTCTGCTCTGTCATTTTCTGCTCACATGAGATCTCTCTTGATCTAATGCTCACATTGGATCTCTCTAATGTGACCCTCAGGGAGACTGGTATTCGTCCCTGTGAGCCCAGGAAGAAGAGAAGAATCAGTATGGTCAGTACAGCAAATTTCAAGTGTCCACAGCTGAATAATCAAGTTATAGCCATAAAAGCTTCCAGGAACAAATGGAAGCAGATGGCAGGAGAAGTGAGGAGTGGGAGGCAATTGGCCTGAGGAGTTGGAATCAACAGTAGGGGCCCGGGGAACCAGGAACTGCTGTATAATTTATTATAATAAGCCTTCCAGAGCAATTCATCTTTTAAACTAATCATATAAATAACTTTGATGAAAATGAAAATCGCAAAGAAAATGAAAAGGTAAAGAACACATCCAGAGAACTGGTTCAGATAAAAAGATAACAGTCACCCCCCACTGAACCCTTTATTCAATAAACCCTACCCTTCCACTCTGGCTAGCTGGGTGATTCAGCTGAAATGCTGATCTCCCCTCCCTGGGCTGTCTTGCCAAACAACGGAGAACACCTTCCAGAATACTGGAAGGATTTCCTTCCCCAAAAAAGCCCAGCCAGTCTCTCTTGGTGTAAGTGACAAAAACACACTCTATCTAAGTCTCTATTCAAAACTATCATTTACATTTTTGATCCAAGTATTCTGGTCACTGTAAATAATTCTGGAAATAAAATCAGACCTGGTTTAAGCCTGATGAGGCTCAAGGGGTAACTTAACTAAATTCTTGGGAGTATGTGACAGCCGAGTTGTATGCAATTAAAATGTTAAATCACACACGAACAGAATCTGTTTAACTCTTGTAAAAATAAATAAATAACGTATGGAAAGTTACCTTCTTCCATGAAGGGACCGAAAGGAACAAGGGAGGATTTCAAATCTAACTATTGCCTAATGATATGATTTTGCCATTGGAATTCTAAAATAACAGAGATGGAATGCATCTTAAAATTCAACCAGTGTAACACCCTTGACTTACAGATAGAGTCTCAGAGGGCCCGGAGGCAAAGTGACTTGCTGGGGACAAAAGACTATTTATGGAAAAGCAGAGAGTCCAACTGAGACTCGCTGGGACTACTAACAATCCACCTTAAGTGCTGGCCTCCATGGCCCCTGCGGACATGCTGTTGCCAGGCTGGAGCGTGGGGCTCCTGGCACAAAGGGCTCAGAAAGGTGGCTGTCTCAACCAGGCAGCTAGCGGAGTGCAGAGCAAGCACCGACTTAATGCACTGCACACAATGGCACTCGGACGTGTGTGCATCAGGAGAAAACTTCACAAGGGTTCTCAAGGCAGTAAAGTGCTTGGGAGCTTGTTTGAAAGGATCAGAACACTCCTACCTCTTTTCTGTTCCTTTCATGTGCAGCGTAGAAGAGCAGAGGTATTCTGTTTCCACTGTAGGTTTCTGAGCGGGAGACCAAGAAAGCTATTGATGGAAGCTAGTGACATGGCGCTTCAACAACGCAGCCCCAGCACAACTGTGGACGACGGCCATTGGAGCCTCCTTTTTAGATTTCTCACATCAGCTTCAAAATAGCCCCTCCCCAGTGCAAGTTTCAAATGTTGCCTGTAGACACGCTCCAGTGAAGGAAGTCAGCAGTTGGCAATGTGTGTACCACGCTCCACACTCATTTTCCAAGGTACCCTCTTCAACCATAACGCTAGCCCGGGTCCCTCCCTCTGTGTTGAAGTCCCCCCCTCCCCAAAGCACCGAGGGGAAAAAAACCATTCCTTTTGTTATGTATCCGTGCTGGCTCACTGCCCCTATCTACCAAATTCCCTGTCATTCAGTAAGTGCAATAAATATGTTTGATACTTGCTTTAAGTTCTCTGGCTCTTGGGAATGTTTCATTGTGAAGGGTTTTCCTTCACCTCTAAGGTAAATGAGCTTACCATAGTCCATTAAAATCGTCATTTTGTCTGCACACCACGGACAAACTCGGTCAGGTAGTGTTTCACTCTTATCTCTCTGTCTGATCAGAGAGGAAGTCTTGCTAGTCCCTCTTTAGCTGGAAGCTAATTATTGGCCTCAATCGCACAAAAGGAGATGCAGTTCTTTCCACACCTGAAGGCATTTGAGGTGCAATTTGTGTGGTAGTCGCAAGCTCGGCTAAAAGGAAGAGCTGCCTATTTTCCTAATCTGTCTGTTTGCATTTGCAGGCATTGAGAATGCACAGTAAACAAGCTAAAAAGCCAGATGCTTTCACAGGTTTGTATTGGACAATAACAACCACGGTAACAAAGAGGCAAAAAGCTCTTCCCAAATCTGTACTTTATCGACTGATAGGTGTTTGAGGATATTCTTAGGCAGACCTCAAATGGTCAGAACTCTCCATTTCCATGGACGTGGACTAAAATGAATATATCTGGAAAAAAAGGTTTTCATCTTTTAATTTCAAATGTTCTGATCTCATTTGAAAGCATGTAATGTACAGCATGCAAATATATAAGGTGCTAACCTTACAGTGGGTGATTATACAACAAGATATATTGTAAAGAGAAATCAGTTAATGGGTTTCTATAGGATTAGAAGGAGTTCTACCTCTCTGTGATGGCTTAGTTGTTCTGCTTGAAATTTGAGATGAATTAGAGTTGAGTGAAGTCCTCTTCAGCATTACGATTTCGTTATCTTGAGAATCTCTGTTTTAGAGAAGTATTTCAAATATATAAAAATCTGTGCAACCCTTGATCAGAATCTCCGCAGAGGAGGCCGGAGAATCTATGTTGATACAGAGTGATTGAGATCTGTGATGATATAGCTTACTACAAGGTGTTCGTGATGCCCAGATTCTGAACATTCCTAATATGCATCAGCAGTGCCTGCCATGCCCCTGACAGTTTGAGATGGTTAAGTGCTTATAAGAAATGAGTTCTGCTATTCACTGGCCATATATCTGTAGCTTTTAGAGTCCAGATAAATAAAAGGAAAAGTTGAAATTTTTGTTATGGCCATAAACTAGTTTGATTTATGTCTTTGTAACAGAAACAATTATAGATCAAATTTTTCTGATGAGTATTTCTTTAGGGATCTCCTCAGATGGTTCAGTAAGTATTCTATTAAAATTCCGAAGTTATGTGCCAGAAAACATAGACACAGTTGACCTCCGCCCAGAAAACTTTGATGGCTAGAGCAACCAACCAATTAGCTCTATTGTAAATACTTTGGTAAGTTTCCTGCAAATGGCTTAATTTTTGAACAAGAATATTATTAAAAGATGAAATGGGGGCGCCTGGGTGGCTCAATCGTTAAGCGTCTGCCTTCGGCCCAGGTCAGATCCCAGGGTCCTGGGATCGAGCCCTACATCGGGCTCTCTGCTCTGCAGGAAGCCTGCTTCTCCTGCTACCATTCCCTCTGCCTGTGTTCCCTCTTTTGCTGTGTTTCTCTCTGTCAAATAAACTATTAAAAAAAAAAAGATGAAATGACACAATAAATAACATTGTTTGGAATTATCTATAAAAATCCTAAATGATATCTACTTAAAACAATGATTTGGATTTTATATTCAATCTTGCTGCTGAAAGTCCTTATCCATCACATTCAGTTGCTTCTTTGGGTCTCTTAATAATCCTGTAACTGATGGGTAGAGGAAAATTCTTATCTCCACTGTGTTAACAACTACAAAAATTATATCCAATTTTTGTCATTGATTTAGTCATCAGTTCAACAAAAGTATATTATGAACTTACTATATGCCAAGCTCTGTAAAAACCTGTTGGATTGCAGTAGTGAATATTTTAGGTATAATTGGTGCTGTCCTCAGGGCACTGGAGGAATTGAATATATATGTATTTCAGGTTCTAGGATCAGAAGCTGTTCCTCAAAAGCATATTAGTTCTAATTTCTTACAAAGATATTAGGAAAAAGGCCTCAAAATAATGAGATCCATTAAACTCAACTTATATATAATTCCTCTCTAAGGAGGTAGTATCTCATGATAATGAACAAATTTTGCAGAAAAATTTAAATTGTTCTCAGTAATCTTACCAGTTAGGTGAAAAAGGCCACAATAATTATCAAGAGCAAAAGAGTTGTATATAAAGTCTCACTGTTTCTCATATAAGATGGTGGGTTTAAAGAGTCAGACTTGCAGTTTTTTTAAAAAGCAAGATGCTTTTGGATTTTGATGGATTATTTAGATTAACTATATTGAGTAGAATTGGAAAATTGAACTAATTTCATGGAAATGATCAGACTAGTGATTGATAGATGATAGATAGATAGATAGATAGATAGATAGATAGATAGATAGATTGATTTGGAGAAAGTGGCAGGGGGAAGAGGCAGAGGGAAAGAGAACCTTAAGCAGCCTCCATGCCCAGTGTGGAGCCTAAAGAGGGGGGTTGATCTCATGACCCTGAGATCATCACCTGAGTTGAAATCAGGAGTCAGTCGCCTAACTGACTGATCCACCTGGCACCCCAGACTAGTGAATAATTTTAACATAAGTTTAAAAAAAAGAGAGCTAAGAAAATAAATTTACAATTTCAAAATCACTTTATTGGTCCTAAGTATTCATCTTTTTAATGGAAAGATTTATAGAAAAATCACCATCTCAAGCATGAATCACACAAACTATCTAAAGTAATAGGTAAGTAGAAACTATAAAAATAATCAAAGCCTTGGATTTGAGTTTGTTTTTTCTTCTATAAAATAGCAGTTTAAGATTTTTTTCTCCCAGCAATGAGCACCATTTTGATTTGAATGAAACAATTTTAATAAGTTATTGGTTATTTTCATCCTATTTTCCCATCCTATTCTGAGGATATGATTTCTTTAATTATGAAAACTACAATTAATAATTCACATAAACACAGACCCCCCAAATGCAGGAACAAAGTGTGAAAATGTATTAAGAAAGAACTACAAGGACATCCTAGCAGATAGTGCTTTCAAATAGAGAAATAGAAGCTCCCTTCACAAAGAACTATTTGTGGTTTCACATACACATTTTGAAAGCTCCCAATTGTGGTTTCAGTAGCAAAATAATGAAGTGTCAATGGCATTTCTCCTCACTGTAAAGAATTAATTAAACAACCTCTATAGTGATCTGTTTTCTAATAGTGCCGTTTCTGACATGAGACCCTTTTACCTTGGTTCTGAATTACACAAATCCTTGTGAATGCTTTTGTTATAAATACTCATCTTGCCTCCTCACATGTGATGTGAATTTCTATAATCATAGGATCACAATTATCTCCTTACTCCTTTCAGAAAATTTGTATAGCCCCTTTGATAAGAGAAACTCAAAAGTGTTTTGCAAACATACCATTTACCCCAGCCAATATGAATCACTTCCCTCATTTTATAAGGATAGCAATATTACCTTTCAGACAAATTGTTAGGCAAAGGAAGGTCTTAACTCACACCCAGGGACAAGCTTGAAACAGCAAGAGGGGTGAGTTCTGGAAATCAGGTGATTTTTCCATTATCAAATACACCTTGCTTTATGTAATAGATGAATTTCCTTAAAGATTCTTATAAATGAAGAGAAATGAAAAGATTCTAATAAAGGAAGATTTGTTTTCTAATCAAATCAAACTTTAATTTATTCTGAAGACCTATTCCATAGCAATGAAGCCTGTTAATTACAGCCATTGAGTTTGCAAACATGGGGATAAAACACATACTACATATTTTAGAGAAAAAAATGTGCTCTGACTATGCCAGTGAAAACCTAAATTTGCAGGGTGCCTGGGTGGCTCAGTGGGTTAAAGCCTCTGCCTTCGACTCGGATCATGGTCGGTCTCAGGGTCTTGGGATCGAGCCCCGCATCGGGCTTTCTGCTCAGCCGGGAGCCTACTTCCCAATCTCTCTCTGCCTGCCTCTCTGCCTACTTGTGATCTCTCTCTCTGTGTCAAATAAATAAAATCTTAAAAAAAAAACAAAACCCTAAATTTACAATTTTTTGACACCTTGTACAAGAGTCATAGATTTCAATGGGTCTAGGTCAGGCAGGAAACATAATCAGAGAATGAGGCCAGGTATAGGACAGTAAGGCGGGGGTAGGAAGTAGGGCAGGAGGTGGGAGTTAGACACTAAGGCATGCATGAAAGGACATACCCCATGTAAAGAAGCAACTGCTGTTCAAATCTCAGACACCCTGTATATAGTATTTGAGAATATAAGCCCATTTTACCATATCTTTTGAGTTTTCAAGACACAGTAAAGATCCATAGGTTTATGAGAAATTTCTTGATATCCCAATATGAAAACTTTTAAAATCACTGGACAAGACAAATAGGCAATGCAATCTGACTAGACTGGACTGTAGGACACTATATTGTCATCTCCATATAGTAACTCATTCTGAAAAAAATGCAACCACCCAGAAGTTAACCCTTTAGCTCATGACACTGAAAGAAAATCTCAAGAAGTCATTTGGCCTAGATCTTCTATAAAAGAAGGTGTATATCAAAACTATTGAAGATGTTCATTCAAAGAACATTTACTCTTAGTGTCAACTCGTGCCTATTGCTATGCTAGATAGTAGAGATAGGACATTGAACGGGGTAATCCTCCCTATTTTGAGGAGGTTGGGAGAGAAAGCTGTCTTATCCCATGGCTTTATGGTTCCAGTACTCACATAATACTCTTGGTCACTGGTCCCTTCCCCTCACTATCTTTACCAGGGGAGTACAGTGACTTTACCAATTGGTGAGTGTTGAGAAGAACTTGGAAAAGTATGTGTTGGCTCCTCCTCCTTATCTGTCCTTGGGGATTCAGCTGCCCACTGTCATCTTCTGCTCTTGGCCTCATGTGGGGGAACAAATGATATTTTGAAGGGTACATTTTGAAGGATATATTTATTCTTTTGAAGGATACATTTATTTCAAGGGAGAGTTAGAAAACCATTTGCCTTCACCTAGGCTTGTCTTCCAAGGACAAGTTTTAAAAGCTAAAAAGAGTGAGAGTTCAGAGAAAAGTGGAGGAGAGGCAGGGGAGTGAGTCTAGAGGAGCCTGCAAGTTCTGATGGGTCCTGTAAACCATATCAAGGGATCTGGCTTTCTGAGGAAAATGAACAGAGCCTCTGAAGTATATTTAGTGGGAAAGTCACATAACCGGGTTTTTAAAGATCGTCTGAAAAAAAGGAAAGTTCAGTTTGGCCAATGTTATAAAAGGTTTCAAGCAGCCAGCCTGAAGAGAGAGAAGCTAGTTATTGTTATAGGAATTCAGGCAAGATTCCTATTGCAGACATAAAGAAGAGAGATTCAAGAAGTAAGTAGGAGAGATAATCATCAGGTCTCAAGGGACCTCAAGATCTCAGAATGAAAAAGTCTTTGGATCTAAGCAAATGTCTCTACCCTGCCCTCTGGCTCCTCCACTGCTGGTACTTCACTGGCTCCAAAGCTCAAGTCAGCAGCTAGTACACCTGAATATAACTGGTCTCTCCTAGCTTGATCAAACTGGTAACATATCTGTATTGACAGCCCTCCCTAAGGCTCTCAGTGGCACTGCCAATTCCTGAGGCTATTGTAGGTCCTCAGATATCTGAGGCTGGCTGGTACACCACAGCCTCTGTGAGGGCTCATTAGCCCCCATCATGACCAGTGCAATGGTTGCCATCGTAACTCTTTCTCAGTCCTCAGGCAGGGGATGGACTGTAGCTGCAGAAGTTGTAGAATCCTGCCACACCACTCAAGAAACTTAGAGTGGCCAGAAAGTGAAGTCCATACTCCACCAAAATAATGTTCCTTCTAACTTATCTAACTCTCCCCCTCTCAGAAATCTAAACACACCCTTAGTTATTTCATTCTCCTACCTTCAACTCCATGTCAGTCTTCTTTGATAGAACTGGGATTCCTTCACCTCCTCTTCTGGGCCTCCTTTACGTGGTAAACTGGTCTATACAACCAAATCTGTCTTTCAAAGTACAAGTGTCATCCAATCTCATTGGCCAGGATTTAAGGAAAACCGCTGAGGGATCAAGTTTTAATGAAGAAATCAAATGATCAAACATAACAAGAGCCAACATTTATTGAGTGTTTACAACAAACCCAGCGAGTACTGTTCCAGGCTTGATTTAACTGTCTTAATCATCACCATAAACCTAGCATATTCCCCATGGTAGAGGAAATTGAAGGGTTAAAGAATTGTGTAACTTGCCTGGGATGACACAACTACTCAGTGTAGGAGCAGAGTTTGAAACCAGGCATTCTGGATCTTTACCAAACACACCCCCCCCAACAAAACAAAACAGAACACCCAAACACCACAACTTTTAATGTGATAGATTTCAAACTAAGAAAAAAAATTAATCTAATAATCTCAGAATGGTGGTCAGTGTTTCAAATGCTCCTAATCACTCAAACTAAATTAGGATTATAAAGGGCTCATTTCACTTGGCAGTGAGAAAGTCATTATTGACCTTGGTGTTTTTAAATTTAGAGGAGAATGAAGGCAGTTACAAGGGGTGGAAGCTTAAGTGAGATTTGAGGTGTTGAGGAAGACAGTACAACATTCCTCAGGGGAAGTAGTTAGATGTATACACAGGATTGAGGGAGAGTTTTCCGCTCTCCTTTTTTTTTTTTTCTTTCTTTCTCTCTTTCTTTCTTTTTTTGTTTTGTTTTGTTTTGTTTCTTTGTTTCTTAACTTGGGGTGAATTGGGCATACTTAAATAACAACAGGGAAACAACCAGAAGAGAGAAGATGACCCAAGGTTAGAAGGAGTGGTGAGAAACCTCTCCAGATCTCATCAGAAGAGCATCCCCAGTGATCTCAGAAGAGGTTAGTTTTGGGGTTGAGATAAGCAAAGAGTAGAACATAAGTGTGAGGGTATGAAGGGAAATCCAGAATTCAGTGATGGCCTCGTTTAGAACGATTAGCCAAGATCCAGAAACTTGCCATGAGAACTGCACAACTTACTGGGTTAAAAAAATAAAACAAAATAAAAAACAACAAAAATACCTAGTTAGCAGACCAGCATCTTCATTTTCTTTGTCCTTTAAAAAGTGGAAGCCAACAGGGTTTAGAAATGCACATAAGAGTTTCCATTTGATAAAATACAAAGTTCAAGGTAGGCTTTGCTTTTAAAAGTTGTTGTTTTCATGTTCTAAAAGATCTAAGGCTGTTAAACCTAGTTGCAATATGCAAGGAGAAGGAAGCCACTTAAATACTCTTATAGTTCTACTAATGTAAATTTTGTTCAAAGTAAGTGCAGTGGAAAGCACTCCTTGATTTTCCCCCCAAAGCAGCATTTACCAGACAGAAAAAACACTGACCTTTAGCTCATATTGGGCAAAGGTTGTCATGAATTTTAGCAAGGCCTTATCAAAAATTTCTTGTTTTCTTTTCTTATTTTTTTAAGGTAGGCATATTGTTTATCATTATTATTTTCCTTTTAGCTTGAGGGTGATTTAAAAACATTGTCAATACAATCCAATGATGCACTGTAGGCATAATACATAAAGCAAACCAATAAGGTATAATTTACAAAAACTTCTCCTTCAAGTAGTTATTATCTGAGTTACTCATATCACTCTTAGCATTGATTGCTTTATATTCTTGATATTGGCATATTTTTCTAGGAAATATATTTCTGTTTCTGTCCCATCTCATACCTATTATACATAAAGTAGAAAAATTATAACTATTAGTTTAATGAATTAATTACCTATTTTTTTTAAAAAAATGCCTGCTCTTTTGTTTTGTGTTGTGTTCTATTTATAAGTTCCAGGAAGAAATCTCAGCCAGAGAGGAAAAGAATTTCCTAGTAAATCCCACAGAAATTGTACAATTTTCTCTGCCAAATAAATACTGCTCATACTCTAAGACTGTCTCCACATCTGTAGGACTGGTCATATGATTATAATTTTGCCTTTTCTTTTTTAAGTTGCAGTCTTAGAAAAGGTTTAACCCTTAGTAGAAATTTTAGATCTACAGTCATTTTCCAACAACAACCATATCTGCACATACTGAGGCCCGTTATATCTCAGGAAGAGCCGGCTCAGTGAGAACAGTGCTTTGCAGCTTCTGAAGTTGCCATGTGTCAGTATAAAGGGCATGAGGAAATCAAGATCTGCAGGTAGGCAGACCTACTTCTAATAACTCTGGACAGATCAATAAAGAGAACTAATCCATTTTCAATTCAAGGCATATGATGAGACCACCATGACTTTCCATGTTCATGCTAAAAATTCTGTCTTCTCCAGCAGTATGGCTAAATGATTATGTAAGTTTTGTTCCAGCAAAGATAAAACTCCATGTTTGACCTTGTGGGTCATTAAGTGTGAAGAATACTTAAATTGGTTCTTTCACCTGCTATTTTACTATGCTTGAATTTGGAGAATAAGCCAATCAGGAGCCAGGCAAGAAATGAATGCCACATTCAAATTGAGTAATTTGAGGAACATTTAATAAAGAGATTACTGACAGATGTGTGGGCAGGGTGAAAGGAAACAGTACTGCAAAATTGCGTGCTGTTATCACTCAAAGGCCTGAAGGTATAAGAAGATAGAGAAGTAACCAGAACTCAGAGACAGAAAGAGCCATTTGGAAGAGAACCACCAGATAGGAACAGCAGCCTTTGGTAAAAATGATGCAGTCAATTTACAACAACCTCACAGTGAAAGAGCACTCTGATCTCACTACCCTCCCTCACTTCTGTCTACTCCCAGCACCCCTCTTTATCCAAACCTATTTGTAAGTCGTTGGACAAGAAAGATTATTAATGCAGGTCAGAGTCCTAGGACACAAAGAGGGGATAGAGAGGTATTTCACACAGACACATTAGAAAGCTAAAATCCATCTCATCAAATCCCTGGTTCTACTAATTAGATGCACAGAAGTTGTAGAAGATGGGGTAAGTACATGAGCTAGCTCCAATGCATGTGACTCTTAGCAGCAGCTGGACATTGGATTCCATCATCTGCTACCAGCTTTGGGTGGAGGGCAGCTGAGATAGCAGCCACAGCAGAGCGCAAGTTTAAGAGCCACTTCCTGATCTCTGGATCACAGCTAGGCTCTTTCTAGTATGTACCTACAACCAAAGACCTGAGTTCTAGTCCTGTATGGTTTTGTTTCTGCTTAAAATATAGAGTAGTTTCTGTTTCCTAAATTGAACTTTGATACCTATTACGGCATTAGGTGAAAACACGTCATTACTTTGCCTCAAGGAGTTTTCATGTATATATTACTTTTCCACCTGTTTTCAGTCTTCAGTTGAGTTATATCTATGAATGCCTTAGAGGGCCCATTATTAAATAAAAGACAAGGACAAGGCTCATACACCAAAGTAGCCTCTAGATATAATTCTCTAATAGTTTACTTGAATGGCTTATGATAATCTGGTCTTAACTGTGACTTATTTTAAATAAATGTGAGATGTCAGAGATTTTTATAAAATGTGGGGGGAAATGTAGTATGTTTGAAAGAGGTGATTGTTGGCATGGATTTATAATGTATAAGTTATTCACCCATCCTTTATGTTCCTTGAAAAGGACCAGAATGTATACATGTTCTTCTCTATGGCTTTAAACACACACCTGCATGGGGTCAACAAACATTTCTGAAAGTTTAAAAAGAAAAAAAAGCTTTTTAATTGGCTATTCTGCATAAGTTGGGGATGCTGATGCTGACAATGCAGTTGAAATGAACTTGTTGATTACCATGGACATTGGAAAGTCATAGAATGGCAGAGACAAAACAGTATCACTCATCCTGCAGAGGCTAACTTAGTTTTCAGTATCATAGTAGATAGCAAAGCCAATACAGTTATCAAAATTGGCAGGCCCAGAGAAATCTTTATTACTGGTGAATTGATCATCTCAGAAAAGTCATATTTATGTTGTCTTATGAGGGTAGCAATTTGTTTTCACTGGAATAAACACACGCTCAGGATTTGGATTTACATTCCCTACTCATCATTTTCTATTTGCATCATCATCAGTGCACTTCCAGAATGCCTATGTATTACCAGGGCATCTCACCCAATATTGCTTTCATTTTATTATGAAAGAAATATAGAAATTACCTGAGGTCCATGGGATTCACTATTCTTTTTATGCATCATGTCATCTAGAAGCAGCTGCCCCAAGAAAATGGAGGAGTGACCTATTGGAGCTTCAATTATTTTACCTGAGAGATAATACATTGTGAGATTATAGAGTGTCCCGTAAAATGCAGGATATTCTCAGGAAAAAGCATCCTTTTAGTTGATTTATCTTATAGGAAAATATGTGATTCTGTTTCTCCTATTGTCAGAGTACGTCAATCAGGAACCAAAAGTGAATATAGGAATAACATCTCCTAAGATTAGAGCTAATGATCAACTGAACAAAGTTTTTGTTACCTTATTTTAATGTCTATAGACATTGGTAATTTAAAGAAATAAATGTTTCCATTAAGAAACTCCCAAAGTAATTCTACTGAACTAGAACGTGAGGCTTCCAGTTAGTTTTTTTGTGTGTGTTTTGTTTTTTGGTCTCCTCATGCCACTGGGCAAACGAGCATTAAAGGGGTTATAGTAAAGACAAGAGTGATTGATTCTGATTATCAAAAAATAGGGTTACTTTCCCTTGCTGGCAGCAGAGAGATTAATGGAATCCAGTAATGACAGACTGCAACCCCATGTAGAAAGAATCATCCAGGGCTCAAATTCTTTAGGTATGATGATTGGTTATCATCATGGCAGGTAAGGAAAACCATCTAGGTGAACTGTAAGATGAAGGAAAGAAGAATCTGAATAGTAACTAGATGAATAGTTTTAAAGTTATGTTCTTATCAGAACTATAGCTTGTATTTATATCCTTCTTTACTATGTATTTATATATTTTTATTTATATGGCTTAATAAATGTTTTTTTCTTTCCTTTTTTTCCTCCCTTCTTGTCTTTGGAGTGTGCTGTGGGTTGCTGACTTACACTTCATTTCATGAGTTGTAGAACATTAAGACACGATGAGACAGAATTCAAGAGAAGTGGACATTACTGCAAGATTCTGAACTTGGAGATGGGTACTGCAAAGCACGAGCTCTTAGGTTATTCTACTTTGAGGAAGAAGTGCATGGCATTGTAGTATGTGGGAGACTTTCCCTTATGAAAGTAAAATATGGGCAGGAGGTCATGGTAGTGACCATTTTTAAGGTCTTTCCTTCCTTCTTTCCTTCCTTCCTTCCTCCCTACCTTCCCCTCCTCCCTCTCTCCCACCCTTCCCCTTTCTCTTCTTTTTCTTCTTTCTTTCTTTCTCTCTCTCTCTCTTCCTCTTGCCACACATTTAAACCAATTCTTATTTGGAGAAATTTTTTACTATATGAGTCTTGGTGAAAATTGAAAGATCAAAAGTATATTTTCTGCTCTTAGTTCTCTGACAACCAAGGAATAGGCTCAAAATCAAGACTTGGCCAATCAGACGTTACTACTTTGGGACTTTGAATTTTCAGTGAATTTGACTGACCATGTGTCAGCAGCACAGGATTTGGCAGGGGCAGCTGTTTCCAGCTGCTGTCTTGTATCTAAAGAACATGCACAGACCATATGGTTCTGCTGCCCAGCTGTTGGAGCACTTCCTGGTTTCTGCTCAACTTGCACCTACTCTTTCTGTTTTGTGACTTACGTGAGCCTTCCCATAAACTTCTGATTAATTTCTTTCTTACTCATCAAAGAAGAATTGGGTTTCCCTGCAGATTACTAACAAGCCATCTCTACCTTAAAATACAAACACTATAAGGCATAAATTATTATAATGACACATGAATTACCAATTTTTTTTACAAATGGGGAAGCTGAGGTGCAAAATTACTAAGTGGTTTGCTCACAAGGCAAGTAAGTGGTGAACCCATAATTTGAATTCAAACAGTTGCCTCAAAACCCATAGCTTTCATTCTGCTCCATTCTGCCTCCTTGTTTGGCTTACTTTATCACTGACATATTCAGTTTCCATAAAGAGAAGAGCAAGGATTATCTTTCCTTTAGGTTACAGCAAAATGGCTTTTCTCAGAACCCATAATCCTCACTCCCTAGACTACACATTGAGCAAATTAGCACATATTGCCTTTGACTTCGTGTTTTAGTGGTGTTGGAAAGTAAGTTTTTAATCTCTCCCTTGTTTTTATCTGAGTCTTCTCAATTAGCCCAGGCATATCTAGAAGGTAAATGAGAAATTTCCTTTTTAGCCAAAATGCCAAGCACATGACAACATAGTATACATTTTTTGATTCATTTGTCTTGTCTTCTCTTCCTCAAACTGATTTTAATTACTGTTTTAATCTATCTTTACATGAATTAGTTTGGGTTACAGTCCTAATAATAGAAAATAATTCTGACTGCTGCTTTATCATGTAGTCCTTAAAAATAAATGTCTCCCTTTAATTTCATGACCAACTTATCTCAAGTAGGTCATTTGGCTTCTCCTCATTTGGCTTCTCCTCAGACACACTCATTTCCCTTGTTCATTCCTTCTTGGCCTCCTCTGTCTGTTTTTTCCTCACATTTAACTGATGAACTTAGTTCCATTTATATGACAAGAGATGTTGGATGAGAAATTGTAAAGATCCTAACACAACATTAGACCTACCTATTTGTATACACGCCTTTATATTTTGCCTTTCCACCTGGACATGACTCCTGCCTTAATTATCATCTGACTGAAACCACACGAGAGACCATAAACAAAAACTATCTGGTTGATCCCAGTGAATTCTTATACTTGAGAGCAATACTAAGGGCTGTTATTGTTTTGAGTCACTAAATTTGGGTTGATTATTGCACATTAATAAAAAACTGATCACAACAATGCTAAAATTAACAAGAAACATAGAAGATGTATATGAAGGAAACTTTAAAATTATACTGAGGAACACAAAAGGAGACTTGACTAAATGGAAGTATGTGTTATGCATTGACAGAGAGATGCAATATAAAAATGTCAATTTTCCCAAAATTAATTCATAAATATTAAATAAATCCATTAAAATACTTAAAGGCATTTTTTTAATAACTAGAAGAGAAAATTTTAAAACTTATATGGAAAAATAAACTTTCAAGAATAGGCAGGGAAATTCTGAAGAAAAAAATTATTTTTTAATACTAGAAAATATTAAACCATATTATAAAGCAAGAGTAAATGAAACAATAAAAAAAAAGAGTAGGGGCGCCTGGGTGGCTCAGTTGTTAAGCATCTGCCTTGGGCTCAGGTCATGATCCCAGGGTCCTGGGATCGAGCCCCGCATCGGGCTCCCTGCTTGGCAAGAAGCCTGCTTCTCCCGCTACCATTCCCTCTGCTTGTGTCCCCTCTCTTGCTGTGTTTCTCGCTGTCAAATAAATAAAATCCTAAAAAAAAAAAAAAGAGTAAATGAAACAGTGACATACTAGCACATGGATAAATGGAACTGCCAATTTGAGAGAATGTGTCTATTAAGAAACCTAGATACTCATGAGAATGTATTATATGATAAAGATGACTTTGCAAATAGTTTTTAAAAATGAATTATTAATAAGCTGTGTTTAGATAACTAATACCATCTGGAGAAAATAGACAATCTTCACTCCTTATCCTCTATACTAACATATATACAAATGTATATAACTTATATACATTTAAGATGGATTAAAAATTAAAACAAAAGAGGAAAATACAAAGGTACTTGAAACAATCATAAGAGTGCTATATATCCCAAAGTGAAGAAAACATTTCTAAATAACAAAAGTCTTCATAGCCACAAAAGAACAGACAAATACAATAAACTATTGAAAAAAATTTAACTCCTGCCTGAGGAAGAAATAAATAATGTCTAAAGACAAAAAATAAACTAAAGACTATATAAAACGTATCATAGGCAACAGGCTAATTTCCTTCATATTTAAAGAGTTCCTTTATATGGATAAGAAAAGACACAAATCAATAGAAAAATGAGCAAAAGACAGGAGTAAAAGGTGGCTCATTAACACATGAAAGGATACTCAATCTCTTTTATAAGAGAAATGCAAATGACAACCACAAGATAACCATTTTCACCTAGTGTTGGCAAGGATATGGCAAAAATAAAAAGAATTCTTGTATATTTCTGATGGTAATATAAACTGGTGCAATTTCTATGGAAGGTAATCAGTAACATCTATCAAAATTAGGAGTGCATGTAACGTTTACCCAACAAGTTCACTTTCATGGGCATTGCCTCCAAGAATTCCATCAAGTTCTCATAGGAAAGAGCCAAAATAAAAACTGCTTTGTGCTGCATCCTATGCATTTTAACAAGTTATATTTTCATTTTCATTTATCTCAAAATATTTTTAAATTTCTTGAGACATCATCTTTAACTATACTTATTAGGAGTGTGTTATTTAAACTCCAAATATTTGAGGGTTTCCCACTTATCTTTCTGTTATTGAAATCTAATTAAATTCCATTATGGTCTGAGAACATAATTTGTATGATATAGTCTTTTAGACTTATTAAGATGTGTTTTGTGACCTAGAAGATGGTCTATCTGCTAGATATTCCATGTGAGCTTGAGAAGATGTATATTCTGTTGTTAGATGGAGTAGCCTAGAAGTGTCATTAGATAAATTTGGTTAATGGTGTTCATGTCAACTCTGTCATTATTGACTTCTGCCTGATTGATCTATTAATTACTGATAGAAAAGCCCTGAAGTCTCCAACTATAATAGGACATTTTTCCATTTCTTCTTGCAGTTCTATCATTTTTTGCTTCACATGTTTAATATTCTATTGTTAAGTGAATACATTTAAAGATTTTGATGTCCTCTGGAGAACTGACCCTGATTAATTATTATTCCTTGTTCTGAAGTCTGCTTTGTCTGATATTAATATAGCTTACTCCATTTTTTTCTCCTTGTATGTCTGTCGTCAAGTGGCTTCTTCCAGTGCTTATAGTCATGGTAGATTAGGACCTACCCTAATGACTTCATTTAAATTTGATCACATCTATAAAGGCTAAACTGGATTACAGATATAATCAAGGTACTGGCAGAAAGGACTTCAAAATAGCCTTTTGGGGAACACAATTGAACCAATAACAAACTCTATGGCAACAAATGTGGTAACTCAGATGAAATTCCTTGAAAGACACAAAGAAGAAAGAGAAAAAATCATGTGATCCTATGAATTGATACAGAAAATCATTTGACAAAATACAACACCATTCATTATAAAAAAAAATTCTTGGCAAACTAGAAGTAAAGGGGAACTTCCAAAGTTAATAAATAGCATCTACAAAACCTGTACCTAATAGCATACTCAATGGTGAGAAACTGGCCTCTTTCTCCCTAAATTTGGAATAAGGCAAGGATATTCTTCTTCACCATTCATATTCAACATCATAAATCTCCCATGCAAAAGAATTCCAAATAACTTAAGTAGATGTTCTACTCTCAAGGAAAGGGTACATACATCCCTACCCCTTAAGTATGGGTTCCACATAGCGACTTCCTTCCAAAGAGCACTGTGTGGAAAGAGGGGGAAAAGAGTAACTTCAAAGTGGAAAAGTGTGACAAACACCACAGGGTAAGAAACCAATGTGGAGGCTATGCCCACTGTCAACTATATCCATTCTAATTATGCATTTGGACATTGGGAAAAATAACCACTATGAATGAGGATGCACATATGCTCCCACTCTAATTTAGAGAGTCACGAAAACACTTCAGTTACCTAAATATCAATGTCAGCTTGAACTCTGAGCCCAACAGTCCCTGAAATGTTTGCATATTCTTCTTCCCAATATATGGGTTCTACGTGAATGACGCTAAATCCTTTTGGGGAGGACTGGGAGATTCATTACAGTACATAATTGTTATGATGTTGCAGGGTCTTTCCTCCTTGGGATCTGGCCTCTTTTAATCAGTGTGTTCTGAATTGGAAACTGGCTCAGGTTCAGAGCAACAGCTTGTTAGTCTTTTACTGAAGCTGCTGCCCTCAGCCTCCTAATCATCCATCCTTGATTTCTTTTGGTTACATAGATTGAACAATACCTCTGTTAGATGCCCATCTATCTTTCTTCCCAGGATGCCATATTCTATCAACCATCTCCATAGCTCTTTGTGGTTCAGATCCCTCTAATTGTCACTCTGACTTTGCTGCCTATTATACATGCCTTCATTCTGACAGTTAAATACTGCCTCCTGGTCTCTACTATTTGAGGATCCCAATATCTCCGTTGTTACTAGCGAGTGCAGCACCACCTACCATCTGCCCTGTCCTCCAAAGTAGAGCACCAATGAGCTCCCAATGATGCCAATTCATTCTCCTTACTGGTCATATTGGATTAAGAGTCCTCCAATACGACCCTATTCTAATTACCTTCTCCATTAACCTACTTCAAATTCAGCCACATTCTGAGATACTGGTGGTTAAGTCTTCAAGATACCTTTTCCAGTGTGTTGGGGGAAGAGAGGGAAGGACATAATTCAACTCATAACAAGGAGGAACTGGTGGAGAAGAGGACATAATTAAATCTGACTCTAAACTATACCTTCCATTTGCCCCTCACCCCCACTGATTTCAAAATAAAGCACGTCTGAGTTTGATCTGGTTTACATACTAGGTTTTTGCCCAAGCATTAATTTGAAGGAATAGGCCCTAAAAATGAACATTAATGGCCTAGATAAACTTCTAGATTAACCAATAAAGCCTCTTGTTCAATAACTCAAGAACTGGGGTCATATGACCTAGGGTCAAATCCCAACTTAACAAATTATTGCTTTCCTATCCTGGGAAAGTTATCTAATTTTTTTTTTAAATTTACCTTCCTATTTGTAAAGTAAAATAACTAGTCCCCACTTTAGAGGGTTGCTGTAAGTATTAAATATAATCCAATGAAAGTGCTTAACCCTATTTCTAGCACACAAAAGTGTTCTGTTACTGTTAGCTCTCCTAAATATTTTGTCTCCAAAATTTGTAGTGCCGTGTCAATAAGAATAAACTACAAGAACTCTAATATGGATATGTTAGGTAGCAGTAAAGAGTCAAGTACATTTCTACATGGCAAACTTAAAAAATAAAATCAGAGTCCCTGACCCAAAAAAGAAATCCAGAAGTTTTGGAAACTATAGCCTCCAGGCATTATCTCATTCTATTCCTACAGCCAGATTCCCAACAAATGTTGAAAAACACTGGGAACATTCTGGAAACGAAGGGGAAATCACTCCTGTTCCCATGGAAGGTAAGTCCCCCGCCCCTCAGGGAGGAGACAGTAGGTAAGTGAGGAGGCAGTGAAAGCTGGCACTGGGGTGAGACAAGTGAGGGACAGAAGGCAAAACATTTAAGGTGGGGTCCACTCTCAGGGACTTTGTGAGGGCCAACCCTGTGATTGCATGACCCTGAGAGTGAGAGTCTCTTCTGAGTTCAGGAACCACAGAGGTTTCTGCATACACATATGAAAGTGTGGTCTTAAATATTAAGACAGAGAAAGAAAATGCTTCCAAAGAGAGAGAAAGAATGTAAAGCTGAAGAGAAGCCCTTTATCTCAATAGTGAAGAAAATGAGGCCTGGGGAAGTAAGTGATTACTTCCAGCTCACACAGCTGGCGGTGGTCAGCGCCAGGATTGGAACTTACTCTCTTCCCTGGCAGAGTTCCTTCCACCGTGACACTCAGACGCTATGAAACCATCAAGGGAGGGTGCCAAGAATCCCAAATATTTTAGATGTGGAAATAAAATAAATTTGTTAGGAACTTTATAAAGCTGTAAACTTTAAAATAGGCTACCAGTAGTAGAAAAAAATCTTTAAAAGGCATGTGATTCCAGATGTATTAATGTTCTATTAATGGGATAAGTCATCCTTTTACTCAATCACTTTATCTATGTCAGTACAACAGCAGGGACATGGTTCTGGCATTATAGAGATAGCTACTAGTAGGTAGTGCAAACCTACCGCTATATGCCAGGAGCTGCACAGGGATTATCTCTCTGATTTCTCTGAACACATCTCAGAGGTTGGTATTATTCTTTCCACTGTTACTAATAAAGAAATAGCCAGAAAAATAGTAAATCACTTGCACAAATAAATAACGAATGACAGAAAATTATGATTAAAGTTTTATGAATTAAAACACTTTATTAAAAAATTAAGGTCAAGAACAAAGAAAATACATGTTAAGACTTTTTATTATTAAAAAATAAATGCTGTACATAGAACACCACTCACTGAGGAATAGAATAGATTCTAAGACATGGTGTAGTTCCTTTGTTTTGTACTGAAGCGCAGGCATCTTAGGAATATGTTACCAAACCTGGCAACTTAATCCTTTCTCTGCCGCTTCTTAAAGTCAGTCTTCTTGTTGGCTTGAATTAGGCCATGGTAACAAAAACAAAGGCTCTCCTTAAGGATTTCTGGGTAAAGCAGGGCTGAGTTATGTGACAAGGTTAACCAGGTAATTCTGTGTTTTGTCTGCCTAGATTTCCTCCTGACACCAAAATCGGGTGCAAGTGACTCAAAGGAGAGACTCTTGAAAAGGATTGCATTCCTTTTCAAAACACAGAATTCATTCATTAAAACATGACTAAAACTAAAACATGACTATAATTTTTGAATGAGTAAAATTTTCAAAATTAGCTTAGGTTTTGTCTTCTTTAAATTCTCAACCCACAGATGGAAACAAACAAAACAAGACAATAACATCAAAAGAAAATAAAATGCCAAAGGTGATCAACACAGTGCAATTTATATCCCCTGGTTCCCAGGTCGTGACAAAGAATCACTCATGATCTCCTAAACAGTCCTGATAATTATAACAGCTTAAAGTTAATATGCTCTAATGTCAGGTAATGAAAAGATAAAGCATGAGAAACCTACTTTTCAAAAGAAATCAAATATAAATGGTTACTAAATGAAACAAAAAAAACGAAAGTTTTTTTTTTCTTTGACAGAGAGAGAGAGAGAGAAAGAGATCACAAGTAGGCAGAGAGGCAGGCAGAGAGAGAGAGGGAAGCAGGCTCCCCGCTGAGCAGAGAGCCCCATGCGGGGCTCAATCCCAGGACCCGAAGATCATGACCTGAGCTGAAGGCAGACCACTGAGCCACCCAGGTTCACATAAAACATAAAAGTTGTTTTAAAAAATAAATTTGGTAGATTTTTTTCGTTTACAGAACATTATGTGATCATTGTAAAAATTTGAAGCATAGAGGAAAAGAACTTAAAATTGTACCCTTTAAGTCCACAACTCATAGATAACCACCCTTGACACTATGCTACATACTGAGAAGAATATGTGGGAAAATTATGGAAAATTCTGAGACATAAAAACTGAGACCAACCTCATGTCAAATGATAGGGAGTGAACAATGAAGTCAATATGACACCATTGTAATATGAAGTTATGCCAACATTCGAGCCAATTTTTCAAGAGATATTTAATGACATTGGCAAATTTTTATGACCTAAAAATAAATGTAAAAATCCTAATATAAAATTTCACATATAGTATTATGCATTGGAATGTTCATATATTCATATGTCAAAGTCCCCAAATTTGTATGTCGCAGTCCTAACTTTCAATATCTCAGAATATGGCCTTATTTGGAAATAGTGTTGTTGTAGATGTAATTTGATGAGGTCATACTGGAGAAGAGTGGGCCCCTAATCCACTATGACTGGTGTCCTATTAAAAAAAAAGAAAAAAGGAAATTTGGGAACAGACATGCACACAGAGAGAACACCATGTGAAGATGAAGGTAGAGATCAAGGTGATGCTTCTACAAGCCAAGGAATACTTCAAATTACCCACAGACCACTAGAAGTGAGGATGGAGGTAAGGAAGATTTTCCCTCACAGCCCTCAAAAAACCAATCCTGCCAACACCTTGATTTTAAACTTCTAGCCTCCAGAACTGTGACAAAATAAATTTCTACTGTTTGCCACTCAGTTTGTGGTAATTTCTTTAGAGGACCAATATTTTTATTATTAACTGAATTTTGCTAATAAGGGAAGTTGTGTGTGTGTGTGTGTGTGTGTGTGTGTGTGTGTGTATGACTTTCTCAGTGACCCTTCCTTGATGAAGGATCACATCTTCCCTAGTGATCCTATCTAAAATTGCAAGTCTCCCCCCATATATTTTCTTGCTTTATTCTATCTAATTGCAATGGTCAGTATCTAAGCCAATTGCCTGAAGAGCTGATGTAGCTGACCACTCACCCTGAGGGCCTGAGATGGATGGGTGGTTGGCATGTTGAGGGGCAGGTCACTATGGAACAAGCAGATTTGGAGAGACTCAGACAGCTTGAGGCTTAAGGAGAATCCCAGGAAGTTCTGCTCTGCCTGTAGTTGCATTTCCCTCTTGTGTGGTTTGGTTTATTCCCAGCTGATTGGCAGTGGGTTCTTGGAACCATGGGACCACTTCTGAAAAGGCCCTTCCCTGAGAGGATCCATTCTTCAGGGCTCAGCTCAGAAGGACTTTCCTACTTGAAGGCTTTCCCAACCACACCAGTGAGAAGTAAGTCCTCTGGGATCCTCTTAGATCTTCGTACAAATCATCCTTACAACTGCTTGGGTTATGTTATGCTTAAGTTCCTTGAGGCTAAGAACATATTTATACATTTAGTGTTTTCCTTGTGGTCTAGAATGACACCTTCTGTGCTTAATAATGAATAAGTCTTTGAAGTAGGAATCATGAAGGGGTTATTTGATGTCATAGTCTAGAAGTGTTTGGTTTTATGAAACAAAAATCCATGGGGAGAAGTTCATATTAAAAAAATATGTCTACTAGAAAGATACAAAAGAATCTCATGGAACACAATTGCAGCATTGCAATCTGAGTTTAGGGAAGAATCAACATTTTCATTAAGCTCCTGTCTGCACTCCTCTCTTCCCATGACTCTGTAGTTCTCTCTAGTTTATCTGTGGTCTCTCCCCTCCTCCTTTGCAGACCCCTCAAGGATCTTTCTTCTCCTTTTTCCATAAGCTTATGTACCATACTACCTTGCTGTGAGGCAAAATCTGGCCCAAACCTGATGCCATCTTATAATCCAGGATTTCACATCTTTCGTCTAACTACACTTTCTCTAACTTCTTAGAGGTTGTCAAGGGAAAGAATATGATTGCCATTGGCTAGCTGTGGTCAGATTAAGGCAGAGGCTTTAAACACTAAAATGATTATTATGCTCCCGTGTATAATGAAAATTATTCTAAACAAATAAGTGTGAGAAAGTCCACAACATTCTGATTTTTTCCCCAATGACTACTTCAATTTAAAAAAATTTCCAATAATAAATTTCCATAAGAAATGTGGTTCCCTCCATTTTGTTGGAGGTCCAGTCATTACCTGCAGGGTAATCGGCCTGGGAGGCTGTCTAGACAGGAGGATATCCAATATCTCCCTGGCCCAGACTTACATCTATGCTCCAACCAGCCTTGACCAAGAAACAGGGCCATGTGGTGAAGAAGGCTACCTCTCCAAAGGTTGTGAATCCAGGGAAGTTCACTTAAAATTTTTTTTAATTTAATTAACTTATTTATTCATTTTAGAAAGAGTAAGAGAGAGCGTATGAGCAGGAAGGGAAGGTCAAGGGAAGAGGGAGAGAGAGAATCTCAAGCAGGGTCCATGCCCAGTACAGAGCCCAATGTAGGACTCAATCTAACAATGCTGAGATCATGACCTGATCCACTTATAAGTACCTTCTTGGCATCATTCATTCATGCTATGGAATAGGATGTACTTCTGTCTACTGAAAAATGTCATCATCAGTTATAATCTAATTTTTTGTATTTATCATAGTGTTTTACAATCCAATCCAAAGGTTATTACTGACTTCTTCTTATGTTTTATCTCTGTAACCTTCAAACTGATTGCCATGAACACTTGTCTTCACATTTTCAGACTAGATTTTTATTATTTACATTATCTTCCCAGTTTATAAATGTTATTTCTCTCTTCGTTTTTAACTAAGTAGAAGCAAAACCTGTCCTATCTACCGCAAGTATGATATTCTTGGGATATGAAATCCCTCAACAAATGTTTTTGGAAACATTGAATATAATGCTATAGATTTGAAAGCTCATGATAATAGGTGTGGTAGGCAAAAATTATAAGATTCACGGTCTCATTCAACTAAATACTAACTTAAGTGCTCTTATGAAGGGATTTTACAGATGTAATTAAGTACCTAATTGGCTGTCCTTAAAATAGGGAGATATTCTGGGTGGGCCTGACTTAATCAGTAGAATGCCTATAAAAGAAGGCTTAGGTATTTCCTGAGCCAGATTCCAAATAGCAGCTAGGTCTGTAAGAGCTGGGTTTCGCCTTTCTCTCAATACTCACTTTTGGACTAATGCCTATGGACAACAGCTTTGACCTGTGCATCCATGGCATTCCATCCTGCTTGTGATCTTCCCTTCCTATCTGCTGCCAGTACTATGAAATGCAGACTTGCTAGCCAGCCCCCATAGTTATTTAAGCAATTCCTTATAATAAATTAATAGATACATGCATATATGAAAATACATATACTAATATGTATATATATCTTTCTATTGCTGGAGAGAGACATATGGTGTGTCAAGGAATTAGATCGGAGTCTAGGAGCTGAAAGCAGCAAGCAAATGAGGTCCTCAGTGCTACAACCACAAAGAACTGAATTCAGCCAATGACCTGACTGAGTTTGGAAACAGGTTCTTCCTTAGAGCCTCCAGATAAGAACTCAGCCCATCCAGTACCTTTATTTCATCATATGATACCCAGAGCTAAGAACCTAGTCATGCTTCTGACATATAGACCTTTGAGCTAATAAATGGAGTTGTTTTAAAATGCTACATTTGTGGCAATTTACGACATAGCAATAGAAAACTAATACAGAAATACTGTAAATACTATGTTTGAGCATCATGATAATACTCCAAGGAGAAAAGTTCCAGCATGTAGTAAACAAGTGTGTTTTTGTTTGCCCACCATCCATTTCTTCTTTTTATGGTTATCATAAAGATCTGCCCTTCCATTTGCATTGTGATTGGTACGAAGTTGACCCCACCCTCTACCTCCAAAAGTTAGCACATGACCCAAGTCTGGCTAAAAACATTCCATTGGAGCTTTCTTTGGAACTACTGGAAAAGAGAAGTTCATTTAAGGAGAAAGCCCAATAGATAATAATACTATCACCAGAAATAGAGACTAGGAGATGGAGATAGTCCTAATCCTGATATATCATCTGCCTCAATATCCAGCGATACAAGAAAGTAGAGTCCCAAGGCTATTCAGTTATGTAAATCAATACATTTCCCCTTTTGCTTAAGTCAACACTGAGACCCAAAAGAAGCAACCAGGTGAAATCTGTAACCATAAGAAGTCTGGAAAAAGTACAGCTTATTACAAAAAAAAAAAAAAAAACCCTCAAACCCTACATTTTCTAGTGTACAAGGGTCTAAAAGAACAATATAAACCACAATTCAAAAATTTAAGCCACAGTCCAAAACTGAAGATAAGCATGGGTGGCTCCTGTTCTAGGAAAGATTATATCCGAACATGTCTTCTTCAGGGGAGCCTTGGTGACATCTCCCACTGGGTCGGGTACACCTGTTACAAGTTTTCAGGGCACATACACATCCCCTTCTGTGGCACATTGCTATGATAATCATCATATATTTGCTTACAAAATTGCCTACTCGATGTCTGCCTTTCTGAGGCAGTCTAAAGTTCCTTGAGGGAAAAAACTATGTCTGGTTCATCACTCTATTCCTGGGGCTGCCACAAGACAGGTGCCCAGTGATAATACTGGTTGAATGAATGAGAGGGCACTAATGTCACTGGAGCTCATAAAAGAAAATGTTTTTTCTTTTTTTTTTTTAAATACTTTATTTGTTTATTTGACAGAGAGAGAGATCACAAGTAGGCAGAGAGGCAGGCAAAGAGAGGGGGAACCAGGCTCCCTGTTGAGCAGAGAACCCGATGTGGGGCTCGATCCCAGGACCCTGAGATCATGACCTGAGCAGAAGGCAGAGGCTTTAACCCACTGAGCCACCCAGGCGCCCCGAAAATGTTTTTTCTATTTGAGAGATTTTGTGTATATTGTATGTGTTTGAAGTATGAATTAGTTGTGCTTAATATAAGTGAATTTTGTTTCATCACCAGAGAAAATCTTGAGATAATCTTATACAGATTGGCTTCAGATTTTGTTCCAGAGACTTAACTGAAAGTAAGAGCTAACACGTGTAAACCATTTTACAAATTACAAAGTACTTTTCATATACTTTAGCTTCCTTAATCCTCACAAAAGTCCTAGGAGTGAGGACCTCAGGCACAAGAAGGCTAAATGCCTTGCCCAGGGTCACACACATATCGTGACATGGAGTCAGGCACAAACCCCGGTCTCTGGACTCCAAATTTAGTGCAGTTCTTCTGAAGATAATGAGCTTGCGAGTCCATATTAATTCTTTCTTAACATTAACCATTTCGGTATTATTTTAACCTGTGTGTGTGTTAAGTAAAGTATGACAGAAAGCTGAAAAAACAGGGAGCACACTGAAACTCAGTTGTCGTAAATGATAGTGTTATATTTTATATTTTAGCCAAAAGTGTGAAGCCAATATGCATTCAAGTGTGAGTGAGTGTGTGTGTGTGTGTGTGTGTGTATCTGTGTTGTCTTAAAGTGGAAGAAAAAGTCTGCTTAGTTGTCGAGATCAGTCAGAATTTCCCAGTCATATTTAGTCTTATCCCCATGAAAATGTTTATTTTTATTTTGCTTTTGTAAAGACTAGTGTATTTACATTCTACTTTATAGGAAAACTAAATTATCTTTTAGGATGGAATTACTTTTGGGTAATAAGCCATTGCTTCCTTGAGGTTGCGTGGTTAAAAAAAATTGTTTATGGGGGTGGGACCTGTTTTCTTCCTCTTATAATTGTCATAATCCACCAGAAATAATATGTAATTCTGTGTAGCTCTACGGCTGTCCCACAGATGGATGGTATAATATGTCTCTGTTTCCTCCAACTCTAATCACAATCCCCCACTTCTGTTTTCTGCACTCACTCACAGTCCCTGTAAATGTCACTTGGTAATGTATATGAGTGTGCATGGGCAGAGAGGCAACGGCATGCTCACATTCTCCTGCCAGTGATGCACTGCCTTATGTCATAAACAGTAAATCCTTTATGCTGAAAGCCTGTTCATTTTCACACCGTTCGCTTGTTCACTAACAGTTGTCCAGATTTTTAAATTCAGCCTCTTACACTAATCCTGCAACTGCTGGTCCCAGACAGGTGCAGGGATCAGGCTGGCTCAGTTAAGTAAAACATCTGGCCCGAAAATGATAATAGGCTCTTTTTACTCCCTCAAGTCATAGGAGGAATGCGAAGTTTTCAAATATTAAATCACACAATTAGGCTTTAATATTCACATAAACATACACATTCCCCTCCCCTCTTTCTGTTCTGTCTCGGTCTCTCTCTGTCTCTCCCTCTGTCTGTCTGTCTGTCTGTCTGTCTCATACACACACACACACACACTCACACACACATTCACACACACGCGAGAAACACCACTACTTATTTTATAAAACAAGTCTTCTAAAGGGCAGCCGAGGATCTAACTCCGATCTAACATGAGGGTCTAACTCGGAGTGGACAACCTTATATCAGCTTCATCTCTAGGTTTCAGCAGGTACTGTGGCATTGTTCTCATAAAGACCGAAAGATAACTTTTTGCAAGAAGCTCATCACTAGTTTCAATGACATTCTCAAGTTTTATGACTTTATGAATTCAAATCAAATTATAGATGATTCAAGATAAGAAAGATGATACCTGAGGATGGGGTTCTCTGATGGAAGGCCTTTTACCTCATTGCTCCCACTTAGAATCCAGACATGGGCTATAGGATAAACTCCTGACATTTACCATTCCTCCCAGCTCTATGTGTGTGTAGCTGTTATGATTCCACTGCTGGGTAGTGGCAGAGATGCTGTCTAGTTTTCAATAGAAAATGTATGTATCACAAGGATTCCTGGCTTTCAGCGAAGTTGAGAATTTCAATTCTATCAGATGATATCCTGATACAGGTGATATCCCCAGGTATCCTTTCAGGGCTGAAGAAAATATTTCTGCATTCTTGGCCAGAGCTACCCACTAGAATTTTTACCACCATCTTTGCCTAGTGAAGAACAGTGTTTTTATGAATCCAGGTCAGCAAAGTTTGATTAGGCTCAATTGTAAGGGAAAGGTTGGATAAGACATTAACATGACAGCTCTGAGCAGAGTCAATGTGAGAGCAATAGAAACTGAAAAAGTAAATTTGCCTAGGGCTGGCCTTCCTGACACCAAGGACTCGTATCTAATTGTGGGTCCGAATGCAAAATGAGAAGGCAGGAATTCTGGTTCAAAAATTAAGAATTTCAAGATGGCAATAGCAGAGCATTAAACCAAGCACGGGGGCCCATGTGAATGCATAAGTTATATACCACAGAAGCTGGTTCTTCTGCCGCCTACAACCCCATGATGTATCCACCAGACTGTACACTTTGAGGTAATGAGAGTTACTTTTCATGTCTGGATTCCCAATATCACCCGGCACAGTGCCTGCCCCACTTTCATTCTCTGTACATGTAGGATGACCTAGATATTAGTAGGGAACTTAGATTTTAATGGTTAAGTAATTGGTTGGCTATTCTGAAGAGTGTGTCACTCCTTGAACAAGCAACCTCGGCATCATCTGAGAATTTGATAAAAATGTAAATTTACTGGCCTCACTCCAGACCTATAGTATCAGAAACTCTGGGGGTGGGACCCAAGAATCTGTATTTTAACAAAGCCTTCATTTGAGAATACCTGGATCAGGGAATCATAAAGGCAAACTTTAACAGGGCAGTGGTAGGAAAAGGTAGGAGAAGGGCTGAAGGAGAAAGAAAAAAAATCTTTAGAAGGCATGACTCTCTAGATATAATGACTAATTGTTGACAAGGAAAGGACCCTGTAGGAAAACTCCCAAGTTTCTAGCTATAGGGACTTCTTACTGACATGGGAGGAGAAGGGTCAGGTCTTGGGAAATAGGAGGGATTTAGTTTGAGAATAATTGAAGACCTAGAGTAAGATCCTCACTCTCCATTCAAACCACTTGAATTCAAATTATTTCAAAGTTATTTCAAATGGGTATAATAGAGTTAGTATTACTTCAATCTGCATAGACACACACCCCCATTACTTTTGGGGTACCTAGTCCCCTACCACAGAAGGAAATAAAACACCTGGAGTGGCAAGTGGTGAGAAAGGTTGGTTGGAACCAACTGTAACCACTGGAGGGGGAAAAAAATCAAGAAGACAGAATAGGCTGGGCTGAGGGAAGAGGAGACAGGAACTCTATAGGCAAGGTAAACAGAGTATATCAGCATATACTATATCATAGTACATCATACCATAAGTTATTTTTATATGTATTATATGAATAAAAATAGAAAACCAAAATGAAATAGTAGACTAAGAGAAAATATCTGCAAAACGTAAATCAAATAAAGAATGTGCAACCAGAACATATAAAGAACTTTCAAAACAAAATAATAAATGATCCTTTTCAAAAATGGGCAGAGGGGTGCTGGGTAGCTCAGTTGTTAAGTGTCTGCCTTCAGCTCCGGTCGAGATCCCAGGATCATGGGATCAAACCCCACATCCGACTTCCTGCTCAGTGGGGAGGCTGCTTCTCCCTCTCCTATTCCCCCTGCTTGTGTTTCCTCTCTTTCTGTGTCTCTCTCTGTCAAATAAATAAATAAAATCTTAAAAAAAATGGGCAGAAAAATATTTCAAAAGAAGAGATACAGATGACAAATAAGCACATCAAACTATGTTCAGCAGTACTAGTTACTAGTAAAATGCAATTGAAATACAATTAGATACCACTACAGACCTAATAAAATGGCTAAAGGTAGAAAGACTAATAATACCAGATGATGAAATGATAATACCAAATATTGATGCAGAACAAGAGAAGCTCTCATAAATTACTGATGGAAATGCAAAATGGTACAACTACTTTGGAAAATAGTTTGGTAAGGTCCTATAAAGCTAAACATACAACCCAGAAATCCCACTCCTAGATGTTACCCTAGAGAAATGAAAACGTAATATCCACACAAAGACTTGTATATGACTACAGCAACTTTATTCATAATTACCCCAAACTTCAAATATCCTAACTGTCCACCAATCAGTGAATGGATAAACAAATTATAATATAGTCACACAATGGAGTAATACTCAGCAATATACAGGAGCATACCTACTGATACATACAACAGAGTTGATGCTTAAAAACATTTCATACGACAAAAGCCTGTTCTCTTCAGTCAAAGGGCCAGGAAAGGGGAAGCCTAATAAGACAGAAAGATTTTAGACAATAAATGTTCTACTCCAGCCAAACACCCAGCAAAAAACCTTGGTCCCATCTCCACCTATGCTAGCAAAGGTTGAGTAAATAGCCTACACTTTCACCTTCCGCAGACTGTAATGAAGTGTTCCCTCCAACACTCTACAAGGGTGGCATCAGAGAAGGCCAGGTAGGGAGGCAAGACTCTCATCTCCACCAGATAGTATTGAGGCCCCTGCCCATGGTATCAGTGGAGACCACATGGAGAACCTGGACTTCTACCCTCAGGAGGCATTATTGAAGTATTCTTCCCTTTTTCTGCTAAGGTATTGTCAGAGAAGGTTTTGTGGTGAGTTAGGACTTCACCACCACTCAGTGATAAGGCCACCCCCATCATAGGATCAATCAAGACCAAACAGAGAGGCAGAACACCCACCCAGCAATAATGAGGAGACCTCCTCTTGGAGGCCAAGTGGAGAACCTGAAACTCTACCTCCACCTGACAGTAACAAACTGGTCAGTCCTGTTCTCCTGGCAAAATAGTGTCAGAAAAAGCCAGCTAAAACAGACGATCAAGAGTCTTGTAACACAATACAAAAAAGTCAAGGTTTTAAATTAAAAAACCATTTGTTATATCAAAACCCAGAAATACATCTAAAAGAATAAAAAAAGACAACTCATAGATGCCAACACCAAGATGACATGGATCTTAGGGTTATTAATGACCATATACACATATTTAAATTCATCAAGCTACAAGGAAATGGAGTGAATTTCATATAAATTTACCTCAAATTGGACTTAAAAAGGCAAACTCGAAATGCATGATATTTAAAATTATTTTATTTAACAGTTTAAAAAAACTTTTGCTGGGATGCCTGGGTGCTCAGTTGGTTGAGTAACTGCCTTGGGCTCAGGTCATGATCATGGAGTCCTGGGACTGAGTCTCACATTGGGCTCCCTGCTCGGTGGGGAGTCTGCTTCTCCCTCTGAGCTCTCCCCTCTCATGCTTTCTCTCTTAAATAAATAAAATCTTAAAAAAAAAAAAAACTTTTGCTGATTGAATATATTTCATTAGCAGATTGAATATATTTCATTACCTTTGAAAAACTTTGGATTAATACTTTGTAATATAACAATTCCAGGGTCTTTCCAAAATTCAATGCATTTCATTAAAATCTCTGGCTTTTATGATGGTCAGCATTTGTCAAAACTAAATATAATCATCAACTCTGCCACTTTGCACTTGTACTTGCCTTGTCACTATTATCTTCCCCCTGTATTTAGGGATTTTTATTGGAGGCGGCAAGGACATTTTATGTCCTTGTCCACTTTATTTAGTGACAATTCAGTAATACAGTCCCCACATCCACTTAATGCAACTATAGCAAAATGACCTACAAGTGAATAATTGAATGGAAGTAGCTCTATTCTCCGCCTCTCTGCTGATGAAACTCTGGTCTTTCCCTTGGGATACCTTGTATACCTAATGTAACACATAGACTGGGCAAGTGTCCAGGTGCTTATTTGTGTGTTAAATACTAGTAAAGTATATTGATTGTTTTTAGGTAAGATTTTAACATAAATATATTTTTCCACACGTCAATGCACCACCACACTGGAAACCACGAAATTAAACCATAAAAACAAAACAAAACAAAACAAAACCCAGATATTCTCCAAACACTCTGTGACTTACTAGAACATTGATCATTTTGAATTGGATAAGATTATATTTTGAAGGGGAGGACTTTCTGTCCATCTATTTTTGCTTTGAAAGTTTATTTCTTTGAACATTCTTCCATGAGGACCTAAGGTGTCTGTGTGATAGATTATGAGATAAGTCTTTACAGTATCTCTTTCCACATTTAGTTGTATCTATTAAGACTCATCACTTTTTTGGTCAGAAGAATATAGCTTCATATAATATGTTCCTGAATGATGTGTGCATATTCCATTCCACAAAACATATTGAGGCCACACAATATTCCTAGCCATGAAACAGCAGTAGAATCATGGAATCCCCAAGCACTTACAACTGGAACAAATCTTAGAGGTCAGGAGTTTATAGCACTTTGTCATTGTCCATGTTTAAGTTCTAAATAATGATTTTGAGGTGAAAGGCCCTCATTTAAGTGAAAGCTCTCAAATAACCCAGTCCTCAGACAGCATGAACTTTTAAATCATCCACAATCTATGCATAATAATTAGTCTAATATTGTACATTTGTTTCTGTTCCTGTACTTATTTCCATGAAATCGAATATATGGATTTTTCCCCTTTGGCAAGTCAGCAATTGAGAAAAAGAAAAAAGGCAGTGGGGGGATTCCAACCTCTTAGTGTTATGAAGTATTTTAACTGGAATGTTTCAGTTGTAGCACCCTGGGGAAAGCTGGTCTCCAACTTGAGAGTGTGAAGTATTTTATGAACAGTGTAAAGAAAGCAGATGTATTGGCAAGAAAGCTTCTGCTTCTCCCAGCTGTGTTTTTTTTTTTACTCAAAAACAAGAGAGATACCCCCAAAGCAACTGACTTTTTCAATGTTAGATATAATATTATTCATCTATTAATTAATATAACTTTATATATTTCAACAGATAATTATAATGTTTATTACATATTTCAAGCATTTAAATATGTTATTTCTACTGGTGGGCATATTTTTTTTCATTTTCATGCATTTGCTTTATTTTTTCATTTTTATGCATTTACTTTAACCATAAAAGATAAACTCCTACTACACAGTAGTAACATAAAATGATCACATGTATATAACCAAGACCATCTTCTAAATCTCTAATTTCGCAACTTGGTATTCCAATTTTTCAGTTATACACAATTTATTTACCTCAAATTATAATGTATGTGTGATTTTGAGTTTCATCTTTTAAATTTATGTTATTTCATTCATCTAAAATTGATATTTTAATGAGAACATGGTGGACCATTGCCTCAACACCAGCAGTTTGCCTGACAAACTCTTTACCTTTGGGTATTTAAATACAAATTCCTTTATTTCCTACCAAATACAATTACAAACAGCATCCAAATATTCCTTTACTGCTTCCAGTCTTCTTCTAAGGTGGAAGTCTTCAATTTCCAATCAGCTCCAGGCCTTTTGCTAACATGGATCTGCTGGTGATAGGAAAACCCAGTGCGTGCAGCTACAAGCCAAGTTCTGTGAGGGAGACCTGACAATTGTCCCAATTCCTTTGTTTTTACCTCCTTAAGATAGACATTATGGATTCTAGGTATCAATCTAGTTTTGTTTAAGAAAAGCACAATCCAAACATATCTTTTGATTATCCTGCCCTACCAGTCTTCATCTTTCAGTTGGGTCACTGCCTACCACCATCCATCCCTTTCTCCTGGATGGGCAATGGGATTCCTCAAGCCAGTTGAGGACTGTGCATTATTTTGGCATGTTTTGTGGATCCTGGACTGCTGCTGCTTCAGAAAGGTGATTAAAGTAATGATGAAATATCAAAGTGAGAATATTCTAGACATATACAAATATGGAACCAGAGCCTGTAGGAGACAACAGAGCTAAAGTTCTGAGACACGTGAGCACAAAGGCATGAGTTCAAGGCATGAGAAGGCATTGATGGGGTGAGAAGAAAGGAAAGAGAAATAGAAACAAATAAACTGGAGAGGTTGGAGCATAACTAGGAAAATCCAGTGTCATTTGAGCCCAGAGAAGAGGGCCTTGAGATGATGATTCACTGTGTCAGATGATTTTCTGATAGTCCACATCAAATAAACTGACTTCCAAAAGAGATATCTACTAATGACTTTAATAGTTGGGACATCTACTAATGACTTTATGTTAATTTCAGTGAAGTACTTGTAAGTACTCATGTAATTCTTCTACATAGGGATGTTGAAGGAGAAAGAAAGGCATTTTTTTTTTTTATTCTTTCAGGCAATTTTTTATTCTTTCTATGAAAGAAAAAAAATAACATTCAAAAGTTAGTTATCTGAGTGAAGGAAACAAAGCCAGAGCTGACAAAAGTGATTGAATATTTGCTCTGATTCGCCTTCTCTAGAAAGCCCTCCTTGATACCTGAGGGACACCATTGGGTCTGTTCTTGAGCCTTGTGGCACATTGCCCACTGTCCTATAATCAATGACTGACTGGACTGAGTTAGACTCTGAATCACTCAGAGGCAGGGCCTGAGCCTCATTTCTCTCTTTTGATCTAGCAGTGTCTGATCGAGGGAAGGACTGCATTAAATATTCATGTAATAAATGAATGAGTGACATGCCTACAGATTGTCATGGGGGAAAACAAAGGTGTCAATGCTTACTGGCAAATCCTAGTGTGTTTTATGCAAAGCCTTTTTTAACCATAATATACACATTGCTGGGATTATTACAGTTGCTCAAATTTGATAGACTCTTTTGTGAAAGATCTTCATTTGTATTCACACACATAAAAACAAAAACCCACACCCACACATCAGTAAGTGCTGAAACTAACCAGTCTATTTTCCCCTTTAACTGGCAGTATTCACAGTCACTTTATTGTGTGAAATAATGTTGTTTCCTCCTCCCTTTATGTGGCTTATGTCTGACCTTCCATTAAAAGTTGCTTAGAAACTGCTCAGTAAATAGTCAGGGGTGCTCCTCACTGACAACTTCCTTTTGTGACTTCTCAGCTATTCTATCTGTTCGTTCCCTTTCCATAAGTGTTTTTAGGCTTCTTTTCATCTTCTTTCAACAGACAAGACTAAAGCCCAACATTTTCCCCTCCATTGAAAGGAAACATTGACAGCTTCTGAAGCTTTGCTCTGCTGCATACAAGCCGCCTCCATACACCTGCCAGTTAAGGGAAGAGTAGATTAGCAAAGCCTCCTTGGGCTTTTGATTTTTATTAATGGCTCTGCACAGTGTGCTAAGCAAGTCATAAAGTTAAACAAAAATCACAAAAATGTAAAGTCCATGATGCCCACTGAAATCAACCAGCCTTGGGGGACATGGAATGGGAGGCCATAGGGCTTTCTTTCACGAACAGCACAGATTAATTCACAC
Source organism: Procyon lotor (assembly GCA_028646535.1). Classification (NCBI taxonomy): domain Eukaryota; kingdom Metazoa; phylum Chordata; class Mammalia; order Carnivora; family Procyonidae; genus Procyon; species Procyon lotor. Next base: position 38,442,728 of record CM053608.1, on the reverse strand, counting down.
TCTTTTGTGAATAAAAGCCAAGCTAGAATCTTAAAACAAAACTCTACAATTGCCAAGAAATGGGACTCTCCCCAAGATTGCAGCAGGCAGAACGAATCACTCTTTCTCCTTTCCTCATTCAACACTTTTATTGATGTAACTGATCAAGTCGAACTGCACACCAAGGACATCTCTGAAAAGGAAGATGATTCAATGCAACCTTTATTATATATCTACTATGGGATAGGTAATATTCTAGAATCTAGACCCTGGGTAGCAGTGGGAAAGGGGAAATAAAATAAAAAATAAGGAAGGCACAGTCCTTGGCCCCAAAGAATTCACAACAATGGATGAGGAGAGGACTCAAGATACATTGCACAACTCTAAAATCCTATCTGTGCTATGCTGGCTCTATGAGCAAAGTATTGTGGAAGCATTGGGAACAGTTCTATGAATCCTACCTGGGAAGGGGGAGAGAAAGTGGAGCTGGTCACAGAAAACTTCATGTAGATGAGGAACTCAAACTAAGCTTGCATAAACGGGATTCTATGAGGTAAAAGACATCATGGAGACTTGACAGGTATGTGTGGAAGAACAAAGGGGAAGCACATCCTTTTTCCTTGTGATTTGACCATGGACCATTGATTGTCAGCCTTTGACCCAGCTAGCAGAGACAATTTTTCCCTCACCTGCTGCCTTCCTTTGTGGCATTGTGGGACCTGGGTAAATCATTCAGATGATATATATTTTGCTGGTATTTTCTGATCTCCAAACGAACACAGATAATATGACTGTGAAATTTTTTCAGGCTTGTGAGATCACGGATCATGTTTACTGAAAATAACTATGTTTGATCAAGTCATAATTCCCCAGAAAAACTGAAGAAATATAATAATCAATTTAAAGCCCAGCTGTTGAGAAATTGTTACACAAGAGCACCTCACACTCTTGGTGTTGCTTTGTCATTAATATATAAGCAAAGTTGGAAATTCAAGGTTAAATGTTGGCTTTTTATGCCTATAATTCCAAGTCTCTACCATTTATAACAGAACTTAAAATAAATAGGTAATTGGGAGAAGAGTAATCTGAAGTGAATAATTTTCACAACCTCTCTAAGAAGATGAGTGAGCTTTGAGAAGCCCTGTTATTGAATTCTGAACACTTTATAGAAACCAATGCTAGGGAGACTTTATTCCAGTATTTTCATCACATATTAGTGTTCTGCTGTTTTGTCAAATACAAGCTAATACCAGGCATTTGTCTATCTAAAATTGAAGACAAAAGTCACATAAATTTGGATGAACACAGCATTCTCCAAAATGAAATGTGGACTTTTTTCCAAAAATGCTCATGCTTTTATTTAAAACCCTGCTTTCTCCACATTAA
>CM053608.1:38423881-38440863 GCA_028646535.1 Procyon lotor | reverse complement strand
CTTGTAGTTAAACTTGGTCATGGGACTAAGACCTTGCCAATGAGTAGAAGTGGTGTGCCCCTTAAGGATGGCTTCTTAGGACAATAAGGAGCCTTCCTTTGGCCAGTTGCACCCTGATATGATCCATGAAAATAATCCCCTAAGGAATGGCAGGAAAATTAAATGAGAAAAACCTTTGTTCTTGAATAACCATGTGGAAGAAAAAGATCCACTAACTGGGATCACTTTCCCTGAATTTGCACATGAAAATTAAATAAACTATCAACTATAAACCACTAATATAGTGTTAGTTTCTTTAGCAATCAGGTCTTATTCTGTCTAAGCTTCACATTTGAACTACCGATAAATCATACAAATAAACACTCCAAAAATTGATCAAAATCATAGCCCAGGGAAAAAAAACCATTTTATTCAATGCATTATTTTCATATATCAAGTAGGTAAAGTTAGGGGTCTTTTGTCTTCAGAAAATGTTTATATAGTGAAAAAAAGCACAAAAACCAAAACTGTAATTAGACGCTACTCTGAACCCCACCACTTTGGAAAAGCAAAAGGAGCTTTTTCACTTGCTTATATTTCATAAAGAGGCTTTGACAGATCAGATTCACACCTTGTTTTAATGTGGCTCTTCCAGCTAATTTGTGAATACAGGCAAAACAGAAATACAAGGGTAATCTGCTTGGGTACTTACAACTATGTGTTGATATCAGTTTCAATGTCTTCATGTTTGACTTTCCCATTTTTTTCCACCTTTTCACATAAGATTAAGGAATCCATCTCATCCATAGATAATTAGAATTATTTTGACCCAAGCGATAAGTAATATTTTGGAAATTTGTGCAAATAAGAAATAATGATTATTTACTCTAACCCGGGGTAAAGTCAAAAGTTCATCTCCAGATGGTTGCTGAAATGGCAAATAGCCCATGTTTCTCTAAAATTTTTTATTTGTAACAACTTAGTACATAAATTTTCCCTTTTTTTTCCCATTCCTGGTTTGGTTCTTTGCTCTTCTGAGGTGTTGAAAAACCATCAGAGCAAATATATAAATAGATCCTAAGAACTCCACTATCAAATCTAAATGGTTAACCAGTAATTAGAGATCCAAATGGAGCTCAAAAACCTTGCTGGGTAAGTCAGGAAGAACCTGGACATCCTTATGGTCTGTAGATTTTGTTCTTTATGCCTTTATTGTTAGACTTGTACACCATTTCCTTGAATGCCAAATTTAGGCATCCTTCCTAATTAATGATCTTTTCAAGCCCTTTTCAGAAGCCATTGGATTTTGATTAGCCCACAAAGGAAGGTTTTCTCTCCTGGGCACATATTTCTCTGTCTCCTTAGCAGTTAATTGAGTACCAGAATAATGGTTTCCTTACAGGGAGGCTTACAGGCTCACAGAAGGGTTGATGCCTCTTTAGTCTCTGGGAACTGTAGTGACATTCAATAATGCTTGGTAAATTTAAGCTGAGAATTAGAGACCAAACTGATGTATTTGGACATATCTCAATCTGATGTTTCCTGAGCAGCTGGCTAAGTGAAAGGATATGTATGCTGCTCAACGCTTGCTTTTTTTCTAGGTGAATTTTTCATTACACTCCTATTCCTGTGCCTCATTACCACATAAAAAGAGCTAGAAATAGCTGCTTCTTTGAAAAATTAGATAATTGCTATTTTTACAGCTCAAACTTTCCTGTGCAAAGCACATACAAAAATCCCCAAGTTCTCAGGAAAAATTGGTTTATGTGCAACGTGTGTGTGTGTGTGTGTGTGAATATCCTTCACTTAATATCATGTAGTCATGACTATATGTTCTTTTAATATCATATAGTCATCCAAGTACTTGTGTCCATTAAGTGATGAGAATTAAAGAAGTCCAAAAAAAAAAAAAAAAGAATTAGAGAAGTCTAGTATCTCTTTGATGTATATCTTAGACAATATGAGGTGTCCCTGGCTTAGCACCACAGCAAAGCTTTGCTCTGCCTCTTTACTTATGTGTGTGTGTGTGTGTGTGTGTGTGTGTGTAGCTATATCTAAATATTCTATCTCTGCTCCCTTCTTAAACCCCACTGTATAATAATAAAAAGGATTTTAAAAATTAATCCACAAATGGGAAAAGAGGCAACAGTTAAGATGTGCCAACAACATTTGAAAAATGAGAAAATGAATGGATAAATGGGCATTGTCTTAGAACAGCTGAAAAACCTAACTGAAGTGCTAAGAGTGAAATGCTGATGGAATGTAAGCCCCAGGAAGGTTCAGAACTTGAATCACCAACGACTGGGAAAGGCACTACAAGTGAGTGGTAGAGTGGAAAATTGAAGGATCTTGTTGAATATCTGTATTGACTCGGTCCCTTCCCCTGCCAACCAGACATCCAAGTACCTCCAAGTACCTGTCCTTCTTTACTTTGGCAGAAGGGATTTTATTTTATAGAGACTCGAAACAGAGAGTAGCTACTTTAGTGAAAAAAAATAGGATAAGCTAAGCTTCAATAATACTAAGTTCATATCCCAAAGGAAATAAAAGAAGCTATTGAAAATATGGAGCTATAACAAAATACCATAAAAAGCATAATTTGAGAAGGGTATTAACATTTCTATCTTTAAGGAAATAATTATCCAAATATTTTTCAGCTCATATACTTATTTTGCCCTGAAAGAGTGAAAGTATTATAAGAGTTTCAACCATGACTATAACAGTTTTGTTTATGAAGATCAATATTTAAAGTAATATCTCAGTGGTCATACTTTTTCAAAGGTTTTTAAGGGATATGTAAGCAAAACATCTGAAGATTAGCCTTTGAGAGCTAATCCCTAAGGTGGGTAGAATTGCTGACCTAAGAGAAAATTGTCCAAATTTTCTTGGCAGTTAGTCTGGAGGACACTAGCCATTAGTAACACAGAGTTTTTTATCTAGTAACTTCATTCAGTTTTCAGAGAATTGTACAACCCCCCCCCTCCCCAAACTGAATTAACCTTAACTCTCTCTAAATATTTTTCTGATGCACTGAAAATTTATTTTTAATCTTTAAGACACATAGAGATATATGTCTAATACACACATGGTAGACATGTGCTCAAATACAAATTTCATCTAATAGGAAAACCTATTATAGATATAATCTGTAAGCCTAGAAGAAAACAATGTGTTTTTTCTCTACAAATTACAACATTCTCAAACAAAACAAAAACAAATCAAAACATCTCATTTGACTCAAATGCACTGATATCTTTTGCATTTGTGGGAGATCTCATAGGTTCCCACCCTTCTCCCATCAACAGTCACCATCCCAGTGAATGCTAGCATTCATGATCCTACTGCAACTGGCTGTCAGTGAATTTTCTCTCAGACAGTATACAGGGCAGCTAGAAGTGCCAGACGGCGTGAATCTTCCAGTTACAATGCTCAGTCATCAATAAGAATTGGAGAATTAAATTCCCCAATTTCCTTGCTCTTCAGGTAGAATAAGGAAGTTAGATCCGCTCTCCCAAACTGCCCCAAGAGTACTGCACCCCAGCAGCTTCATTACTGTTCAACAGGTACACTTTATTGTCTCCTTTCCCTTCTCTGTCTCACTTCCCCACTTCCCAACTGAGTGGGAGGCATTCCCCAAGATCAACGCCCAAATAAGCTACTTGCTCTCTCATTTTTGTCTCAGGGTTTGCTTTTACAGGACCTCACCTAATATCAGTACTTTACTCTCTGAAAGGAAAGTATTTCTTTGTTTGCTGATTTTTAATTTGCACCTCACAGTGACACTTGTACATTTAAATTTTATGTTTGAATTTAGTTAGGTTAAAAAGCTAGTCAGAAGGGCGAACAAGTCTATAACTCTACAAATCCATTAGAAAATGTGAATGACCATGAACATAAGAAAGAAAAATCTTTTAAAGGGGAGAAGGTTAATGCATTGCATGACTGGCAAGATTTTCTAGGACCCCTTCATCAGGGTAGCCTGCCTCACTTGTCATTACCATGAGCAAAGTTCTAATTGCCTAAAAGTCAAGCCTAGAGGCATTTAAGAATGGATAAGTGTGGGAAAGGTAACTTCCTGCTGAAGAAGCTTTGAAGATATGCGAGATAGAGTTTGTGCTCTCTATCAGCTAGTGTCTGTCCTAGAGAGTATCATAAGACAGTGTATGATTGATTTCTTACTTTGTTTCAGAAAAGCTGTAAGGTCATCAAAGAAAAAAAACAAAATTTCAGAAGGTCTAAAAGTGTGAGTAAATTTTTTTTTAATGTCTACTGTTGTAGTAGGGAATAATATTCTAAGAGTTACAGATATCAGAAAGTCACTGAGGTAGCTAAGTACCGTATGGTTGAAATACCAATCGTGTCATATTTTATCCAGCTGGCATCCATTCCCATAACCTCCCACTCCTATTCATTAATCCATCCCCATTTTGTGTCATAATGGTGGAATAGTAAATCCACATCCTGCCAACACAAAATGTCATAAAAGTACAAATGAGACCAAAACTTGGTTGGTCAATAGATAATTACAGTCATTCAGGATTATTTTGGCATAAAGCCATGCACATTTTTATCAACCAACCATTCTCCTATTGCAAAATCATTCCTAGCTGACTCCAGCTTGTGGTGGAGATTGAATACCTGAAGACAGAACACAAGGGAATCGTGATACCCAATATAGTCACCATGAATTAGGGGTTTTCTAATTCAGTGTCACAGAAGTACTTCACCATCAATGTTTTTAACTGACCTGTACAATAGGGGACTTTTCTGTGAGCTTTCACATACCCAGTGCTCAGCACAGTAAAACTGACTCTTAAAAGGCACTTCATAAAAATTCATTTAATTTAATTGAATGTGTGAAACTCTTATTAATAGTACCATTTGTTAATAAGATTGAATACATGGTGAATGGGTTTCTAATATCTTTTATAAACAAATATATATGTATTTTTATTCCCTTTGACTTTTTTGGAGGGGGGCCTGGGTGCAGTATACTTTATTGATGGTACATAACAAGGTAGGGCTTCCCAACCCCTCCCCTTCTTCAGGAGATCTGGGATGGAAACTGTTCAATGACCATTTCATTGATCCCCTTTGACTTTTAGATTAAATTTTTATTAACTAGACTTTCTATAATAGTTCCTAAACTTTGAACAATCAATACCCACTCATTTTGAGCATTTATTATGTCTTAAGTAAAATGCAAGACACCAAACAACAGTAAGCTATCCAACCTAAATTTAATGATAATTTAGACTTGCTCAGTAGATAATGTTTCAAGTTTAAATCATGTGTTGTAGAGAAAAAAATTTGAAACCAAGGAAGAATGTTGAGTCTATTGACCTTGAGTAAAATTTCCCAATTTCATACCAAGAATATAATGGTGCTGACCTGAGTGAGAAATGCCTGACATAGCTTTCTTGTCCATTCTCCCTTAATACGATGTTACTAAGCAACACCTCCACATAAAACAAAGTACGTGGGATCAGATTTGTGCCCATAACTCCTGGCAAAGACTACAATATGTAATAATGATGAATTGTGCTTTTCACTGATCTTATACAATATGAGAATTTTCTTTTTGAGACATTTCAAGGTGACACTATCTCTGTATGTCTAAGTCAGTTGATTCATCTCTGAAATACTCTACTGAAAATTTTCTCAGTAGCCCCATATAACCTGGTTAAACAATGAAAAACTGAGAGTGCTTAGGAGTCTCAAGACAGGAGGAAGGTAGAAAAAAGAACTAAATGAGTGTTGAGGATGACTTTGTGCCAAGTATGATGAAAAGGCTGCATGTTAATTATTTCACATAATTTTCACATAAGTCTTATGCAGTAGGTATTACTATCCTGATTTTACAGCTGAGAGAAAACAGGAATTAAATAGGTTTTGCTAAACTGGACTGAGTTTTTAATATGCCTTTGGAGAAAAACACATAGTCTCTTCTCTTTACTATATTTTAATGTGCAAAATATAATTATTTTGTATATTTTGTATATTTATTAAGTAATATATGGATTGCTTTATTTTTTACACCCTTTACACCCTTGTATCCACACAACCTTTGGTAGTGTCTTCTCAAACTGACTCTGACCTTGGTCATTTATTTGCCTTAGCCAAAGGGAAAGTAGTAAACATTTTGCAAGCAGAAGAATAACTTCAACTTTATTGAAGAATAACTTGCACATTTTCTTTTCCTCTTTGGCAGCAGGTCATCACCACAAAAACAAGCCTGGACTAATATGACACTACATGGAGTAGGACTATGACATTCTAGACAGGGCCATCACAGAATATTCAGCCCCCAACAAGTCAACTAGTATGTACATAAGCAAGCCTAGCCAAGATCAGTGGAACTCTCCAGACAAAATGTTGACTTGAAAGAAATAATAAATTGCTTTAGGTCTCTAACTTCTAGTGTGTTTTATTGAGCATGAGCTGATACAAGCACCCACATTATATAAGATAATTTCCAAATTGTGTACAAAGAAAATTACAAAGACATGATATCTACTTTCATGACTCTTCACTTAAGAGCATGGAACATCATTTCCTAAGCACATATTTAAAAATATAGGAAATTATATATACATATGTGCATGTGTGGTGTATACACATGCTGAATATATTGGGAAATTAATATTTATTGTCATCTTTTCAAATATTTTGTGTACTTATGCTATGTTCTAGGTAGGCACTAGGGTTGAATAAAGCAAAAACTCTTCCTTCAACAAGCTCATAGTCAAATAGTGGAGACAGACAGGTACACAATTCCAAAAGAGTATGATAAGTGCTATTAGACATGTACTCAAGGTAGTATTGGAGCCCAAATGTGAAGCTTCAAAAAGGAAATGATCTGAGACAGACACTGAAGGATGAAGAGAATTTTGAGAGAAAAATGGAAATGAACATTCCAGACAGAACAAATAGTACACACTAAAGTACATAATGATGAGAGGTTTTGGAAAGAAATGAGTATGCCAGTAGAGTTAGGGATCTAATGTGTCAGAAGAAGCAGTAATGAATGAAACTGTAAAGGTAGGTCAAGACCAGACTGGGAGGAACGAGAGTCTGAACTTTATCCCAACAGGAGTCTTTTAGGGGTTTGGAGTAGAGTAGGTGACATGATCAGATCTAAATTTTAGAAAAAAAACTACATTGGAGAGACTGGATATTTCCCACTTCTTTTTTCCAAAACTAGGTCATCAAAGACTGGATTCAGTAGTCATCTCTCTAAGAAAACATTCTTGAATAACTTTATATTTTTAGGATTATTTTCTTCTTGTACTCAATTCAATGTTATATTTAACCTTACACTTTCCATAAAAATATGATGGAAGAAGCACTACAAGACTTAGTTGGCCTGAAAACAATGATGTTAGGTAGTCAACCTTAGCTTGTGAATGTGGGCAAATAAACCTCTGCCATACTGCTAGGCTCTGCTTTTTTACACCTCACTCACTATTTTATACTCCATTATCTTTCCTCATGTATTGCTTTGTCTGTTGTGAAATGCTCTCTCTAACCTCAGAAAAGAGAATAAAATCACATCAAAGTTTAAACATTCCCAAATCAATGTTGATGTAGTTGATCTGGAATAAAGACTAACTGGAAAGATACTCTCAGGGAAGGAAGGAAGGAAGGAAGGAAGGAAGGAAGGAAGGAAGGAAGGAAGGAAGGAAGGAAGGAAGGAAGGAAGGGGGAAGGGGTGAAGGGAGGGAGGGAAGGAGGAAGAAAGGGAGAGAAGGAGAAAGGAGTTCTGAAATTCACAAAACAGTTATTTGAGTAAAGTATAGTAGTATTTTAAGAAAAATAGCCCCAGATTCTCTTTCTCTCTTGTAATTCAAGATTTCTATTGGCATTATAAGCATTTCTTTCAGGTTTCTCTGTTCTCTGCAATGACCCAAGAAGAATTCTCTGGTGTTTTTGTAAAGTGCTCTTGATTTCTGAGGCAGGCTGTGCTGGAAAAGATTAAAAGGTCTCTGCAATACAACCAGGGAAGCATTGCCTTCAGTCAAGAGGAAGTTAGTCGTCCAAAATCCTGCCTTAGAAATGAGGGGGCATGTGTGAATGTATTGCCTTTGATTTACTGGTTAGCTTCTTTCTGTTACTTTAGAGGGCCTGGTAAAAGTTCTCTTGAACTATTGCATCAAGGAACTACAAACAATACTGTCATCTTTAGAGATTATGAGGACCTCAGTGGCTCCTAGAATGAGGGTCTAGAGAAGATAAGATGGGAAACCTATAGCAGCCAATTCAAATCCAAACAGAGAGTGAGGCAGTGAACATAAATGGGTGAAATTGAGCAAGTAAGGTTAGTGGTAAACTCCAATATGCATACTCAATCAAGGAAAGAACCTGCTTCCCTGCCCAGCAGATAACCAGACAGGAATATAGGTTGCCAGATATTTCAATTTGGGGGGCTGGGTGGGGGGTTAGAGAAATGGAAAGTTTGAACATTTTTCTATAAAGAATTTATTTATTTATCTGACCGAGAGAGAGAGATCACAAGTAGGCAGAGAGGCAGGCAGAGAGAAAGAGGGAAGCAGGCTCCCTGCTGAGCAGAGAGCCGGACATGGGGCTCGATCCCAGGCCCCTGAGATCATGACCTGAGCTGAAGGCAGAGGCTTTAACCCACTGAGACACCCAGGCACCCCAAAGTTTTGAACTTTTATGTAAAATATTCTAGTTCTTAATGTTGGAGTTTAATTCCATTATTAATCATAATGTTTAATATATTATGGAATTATAAATAATTCCATTATTAAACATAATGTACCAAGTAAGTGGTATATGTGAGTGAGATGTGACCAATAGGCTGCCTGATTTCCACCTTTCCCCTCAAGGGCTAGATGACAAATAGGAGATACACAAGGAGGAGAGAAAGTCCTAATAATGTCCAAGATATCCAAGATAATTAAAGACCCCTGAGTTTATGAAAGTCAAGACCCTGTCCTATGGTAAAGTGAGGCACTTTGGAGGACCTAGAGTTCCAGAAATTTAGGCAGGGACTTGAAAAGCTACCCGAAGAGTTATCCAGCAGAATTTTCTGAAATAATGAACGAAACTCTCCATATTGTGTTGTCTAATATGGTAGCCACTAGCTACATGTGGTTATTGAGCACTTGAAATATAGCTAGTGTGGCTAAGGAACTGGATTTAAATTTCACCTTCTTTTAAGTAATTTAAATGTAAATAGCCACACTAGCTATAGAAGCTATAGAAGCACAGCTATAGAAGCTCCAAATGAATGGTCCTCAAACTTTAGCATGCATCAGAATCACCTGGAGAACTTGTTAAAACATAGATTGTTGGGCCTCCCTAGCATTTCAAATTCAATGGGTTAGATTGAAGATTCCAGAATTTGCACTTAAAACAAGCTCTGAAGTGATTCTGATGCTGCTAGGCCACACACTGAGAGCCACTAAACTGTCAACCAACTTTCAGATTACCAAGACAGAGTGTGGTCCCAGAGAGAGAACCACTGACACCTATATAATTACTGTTTTAAACACACACACACACACACACACACACATACATGTACACAGGCCATGAACATTTTTGTCCTTTCTTGGAAAGGATGAGATTTGCTTTTAAATCAGAACATAGTGCATGACTGCTTGTGTGGCCCTGAGTCTTAGTTCCACTCCAGCAGGGGGCAAAAAAGAAAATCCTATATCATCATGACCAAACTAGACACCTGGCAGAACCCATATGTCGGGAAATTTGATTATGTTTTTTCTTACAAGGCGTAGCATCAGCAAAGTGCCTAATTTATCCTAGGAATGTACTATTAAATATCATTGTAGGTTGACTGCAGTCTTCATCCCTGGAAAACACATATTCAGGCCAGGGGGAAAAAAGAGAGGATCCTTATCCTTCTTCTATCCTCTTTTTTGGTCTGCTATTGTAATATATTCGAGGAATTTAGAGACATGACCTTTGTGTCTTGGTTCTAATATTATAAATGGACTTATTTTATTTTTTTTTAAATATTTTATTTATTTATTTGACAGAGAGAGATCACAAGTAGGCAGAGAGGCAGGCAAAGGGAGAGGAGGAAACAGGCTCCCTGCTGAGCAGAGAGCCGGATGCGGGGCTCCATCCCAGGACCCTGAGATCATGACCTGAGCTGAAGACAGAGGTTTAACCACTGAGCCACCCAGGCGCCCCAAAATGGACTTATTTTAAGTGGGAGAATAACACCTGACAGGTTGGCGCATGGGGTGGGAAGGGGTCTTTCAGACTGCTTCCATATTTCTTGACGAGTACAATAGTTTACTTCCTTGAAGGTTAGCATTAACAGAAGTGAAGTATTTTTTATCTTATTATCTAAAGGGCATTATTGGTACTCTTTTCACCTGAAAATTGATTTTTTCATCCATTTTGGATGACTCATTTTCAAGGAAACAGCCTGTGATAAAATACTTTAAAGTAAACCATAATCATAACATAATATATCAATAATTCAGATGGAAAGATTACACCCTTGCCATGTGTTGGAGACTGATTGCACGTATTTTCCTAATGTTTCATGTCTCCATATATCCACACTCATTGGCATTCTCTTCCCATGCTGACTCTGGAATTCGCCATGAGTGGCTTCAGCCAATGGGATGGTAGCAAACTTGACATAAGCGGAAACTTTATAAAGCTTTTGCATATTTCCAATTCTCTTCATATTCCTATGCTTTCATAATGATTGTATGCTCAGGGCAGTTTGCTACAGGTGTGACTCGTGGAACAAAGTCAAGTCCTCCTGATTGCCCCAGCTGTAGTCCTGAATACCGAGAGAATTCAGCCAAGATGAGCAATGCTGCCTGGTGAACCTGCTGTTGACTACAGACTCTTGAGGGAGTTGAGCTGACTGCACGGACTAACAGAACAGCCAATCAGACATATAGACCTATGACAAATAATAACTGATTGTATTATGATGATAAGTTTTTGGGGTGATGTGTTTTATAAAGTTAACTAATACATCGTGCTTCCTTATTCCAGTAACAGTTATGTAATATACCTAGGATAGATGATGTGGAAAGAAGTTACTCATTATATACATTTACATTGTTTGACTGTTCTTATATTTACTTCAAGCTTTCATCATGAAATTTATCAGAGAAGAAATTTTAAGGAAGAAGGAAGTTAAAAATCCTTATTTCATATCGGAAAGGCATCACCAGTCTTAGTAAATCCAGTGAGATTTTATTCACAAAGTGAGGATGGTGAATGGGAGTTGATTTTAACCACACGATCACTGTCCTCGAGATTACCCTAAAAAGAAAAGAGAAACTTCCATTTCAGATGCATCCTTCCATTCTCTCTGCCAGCAGGCTATTGCTTTCCACTTTACAACCTCTACTCAGTTTGCAGTACAAATTGGACAAATTGTCCACCAGCATCAGGTAGGCGGCCTCATAGTGTCTTAACAGAACCCCTGCTGATGTGCATCTCTGTTCTCTACTCAGCTGTCCCATCCTGCAGCTACAGTTCTAAAGTTACAGGACAGTTTCTAACTTTGTGCCTGTCCCAAGGCATCAGGACCAAGGCACATGATTTGTAATTTATGAGGACACCCACAGAGCTGTCACTTGCAAGGCAGGTGTTGAGAAAATGGCAAGCAGCTCTAGGAAAGAAAAGGACTCTGATCTCACCCCTGAATAATGGTCGCTAACCTAGTCATGGATAGAAAGCGTTGACATAAGCGAGCTTTAAAAATAAAGCGATGGCTCATCTTGCCGAAGGTACTCTGTTTGTCTCTAGGCGGTTGAATATAACAGGATTTAAGTAATCTATGAAAAAGTTGGTTGTAGTATTCATTGTGAGGCTGACTGCATGCTTTTGAACTGTGCTATGCAATATAAACTACCAATTTCAGGAATCCTACAGATAAAACAGGCAAAACAAACTTCAAACTAATAATCCCAACAGGATGCAATGAATAAAAATCTTCCAATATCCCTAAATGAAATGACACAAAATGGAAACCAAAACAATTGAGCTCAAAAGTTAGATGCAAAGGAATTGCAAAAAAAATAAAATAAAATAAAGGAAAAGAAAAAAATATTCACAAAGCCAACTAATATTTTAAAATTGAGTAAACTGTATCAATGTGTTAGCTGCTTAATATTTTTGTGCCAACTGAGTTTGATCTCATTGCAGCTTATTTCACATTCTGATTTCTGGTAATTTTTCAAAGATTAATACAGAGTGACCTAATTTTAAACTAATATAGATGGTAGTAGAAGTCTATTTATAAGTAAAAATAGAATGAAAGTCTCAAGGCATTTCCAGAGCACCACAAGACGCACGTTGCAACCCTGGATGGAAAGAATATCAGCTAGGAAGCAATATGAGCTGTGAAACCAAATAATGTCATGGTGAAAAGGCTCCAAGATTTTAAAAATACTGCTTACTGATAGGCAGCTCAACTTTCCATCTCAAGTCTGAGCGTTCCAGGGGGATGTCTGTGTTACAATGCAAGTCCAGCGACTTCACACCATGCAAAAACCACAATGAACTTAGAGACTCAAATATCAGGCTGATTACTGGTTGCAATTGGAGCTTTCACACTGGCAAAACTAGGGAATTTTTTCCCTTCCTTTGGTGAGGACAGATCAAGTTGGCAGGTATTTCCCATTACCACATTCTTAAAATCTCCCTTCCAGATAAAAGTTGCATGCTAGCATTCACAGCCCACATTCTGCTTATAGATTTCTGTATATTGTCTGTTAATAAACAGTCAGCAAACCACTAAATGACATAAGCCATTGTGTCCCGCACCCTCCCACCTCTGTAATAAATGATCAGGCTGAAAAGAACAGTTAAGGAGGTTCTGGACAACCCTAAGCCACTTTTTTGGCATGTAGCCTGGAAAAACTCCTGACAGAAAGCTTGTCTGGTGCCCTTGGCAGAGACCCACAAGATCTAGTAAAATGCCAAAGAGGAGGCACCATGACATCAAGAGGGAAACATGCTATAAGGCAAAATGGCTATACCTGGCCAAAGGCAACTTTAGAAAATTATTATTATTGGCTTGTTGGGTGATTGCAATGCAGGTATAAAAACATGGACACTGCATTTTCTTGTTGATTTTTGTTTAGTGGTTTCATACCAAATATTTCATTTGGCTCTTTTTAACAAGTGGAAAATAGAATCTTGGTGGAAATTGAGGGATCTCTCTGGGTTGTCCTTTCCCTTCTAAACCCTTTGTCTTTCCATCAGACTCTTTCTTGTGATGTGGCTGAAGGACTAACCAAGAAATGACTGGGAACTTGGTAATGGGAAACTCATACTAATATACAGATTAGTGGTTTCTTGGATTCTTGTTTGTTTGTTTGTTTGTTTGGGAGTTGTTTGTTTGTTTGGGGTTTTTTGTTTTTGAGTTTTTGTTTGTTTGTTTGTTTCTTGGATTCTCGCAAAGAAGGGAAAGGACAGCTCTTCTCTCCCACCCATCTACTCCATCCCACAGACAGCTGAACCTGGAAGTGTGACATGCTAAGTGGGGACTGAAGGGAGGGAGGTTTGTCCCCAGCACCCAGCTGTTGGAAAATCTTGAAAGATGGACTGGCAAGCAAGTATTTTAGAAAGCGTTGAGTTTCATCAGAATTCATGTTTGTGAGCAAGTATCAAGAAGTTTCAGCTCATGGGAATGAAGAAATAATAGAAGATGATGGAAACAGTCATGAGCTTAGACTCAGAGCTAAAATCTCTGGGACCCATCTGCAATGTCTGTTTTAGATTAAGCAAAAAAAGGGCACATTAAAAACCAAATCTTATAGCTTATCACATTGTTTACTTGTACAGATATGATTATAAGAAAATAGCTCAGATATTTTGATTTGTCAAGGAAAGGAGCTAGAGACAAACATCTTTATGTTTTTGGTCTTACAAACCTGGGCATGAATCTAGCACTTACTGATTGTGTGAATTTGGGCAAGTTACTTCATGTCTCTGAGCCTAATTTTCCTCATCTGAAAATAGGGGGGAAATGCTTACTGTTTGGTAATGCTACAAGGAATGAATTGAAATAGCATACATGAGGCACCTAGCAAAATGGCAGTCTCTTTTTATTATATAGATTGACTTATTACTGATGGCAAGCTGTCCTTTAGCATGACTTGGTATATTGATTTAACAAATATTTATTTTCTATCTGCTCTAGGTTAGGTATCCTTTAAAATAAGTTCTTCCCTTCCCCCAAAAAAAAGAAAAAGAAAAGAAATCTAATATTAGAGAAAGACTCCAAGAGAATTTCTGGCTTCATCCAAGACATTTTGTCTTTGGAATACATGAGTGAAACAATTAAATGCATAGATAAGATACATTCATAAAGGCAGTGTGAAAAAGGGAGTATATGCCTAGGTGCCAAAACCAAACAATACGGTTCTAAATGTTCAATATTTATTTAGTATAGTACTCTAAAAATATGACAAACTTTTAGCTTTCTTAGTATGTGTTATATATTTTCCCACCATTCTTAGTGTATTTTATTTCAGGACTTAAAAGAATTCTCTCATATTTCATCAGAATGGTAATACTTCCATTTGAACTTATATAATTTAGATTGAAGATTTTCCTCAAGTTTTGCCTCCAACATTTATGTTTAAAACAGCAATGCGAGAGGCACCTGGATGGTTCGGTCCCTTAAGTGTTGTCTGCCTTCAGCTCAGACTATGATGCCTTCGGCTCAGGTCATGATCCCAGGACCCTCTCCTGGGGCATCAGGCCCTGTTCAGTGGAGAGCATGCTTCTCCCTCTGCCTGCCACTCCACTTGCTTGTGCTTGTGCTCTTTCTCTGTCTCTCTCTCTTCCTCTCTCTCTTTCTTTCTCTCTGTCAAATAAATAATTTTTTTTAAAAGGGCAATGCTAAGATGCACATCAGTACTTGGATTTGGAGCCTAAAGTAACTGGATTCCAAATTACCTAACTTCTTTGACCCTCAGTTACTTTAATTGCAAAATAAGGATAATAATGACCTCAACAATATTGTTGTAAAAATATATGTTCAACTGTAGTGAGAATGAGGAAGATATTACATAAATATAAGCTATTTTGTCATTGTTTCCATTGGTTCATACTTCTCTCCATGTTACCCATATTGGGGCAAAAAAAGCTCACACATTTCCAGTGATTTATGTTGTATAAAAATCTCTTACCAAAGACCCATATAACTTGATTTAACTGCAGTGGATTTAAACTTTATTTGAACAAATTATCTTCAGTCATGACAATGTTATGAACATCTAATGTCTAGAAATTAGCAGTAATTGGGTTGAATAAATGAACACTATTTTAAGTAAAATTTTCAACATTCTTGCTTTCTAGGTCCTTTAAGTGACTTTTCCTTCCAAAAATTAGCTTAGTCATATCAATGAGAAGCCTGAAGATTTTTCAGACTCCTCCAGACAGCATTCCCTTTACCATGTCATGTACTATGAATTTTTTCTGTATGTATTTGTTCAATAATATGTCTAACTTATCTTACCTTTGACTCATCCTTGTATATTTGAAAGTGGACTCTAAATATTTTGTTCATTTTGCTTTCCCTTTTTTGGAATCCCCTTCCTTTTACTTCTGAAATATCTTTTATTCAGAAATGTATAACATGTTGCTTTCAGTTTTCCATATAATCAATTTCTATTTCTTTTTTGTCATATTTTGGTGCTTTTTTTGACATCAATAAATGAATGTATCAGTTGGCTATAGCTGCATAACAAACGATCCCAAGACTCAATGGCTTAGAACAGTAATCATCTATTATAGCTTATGCATCTCTTGGCTCAGCTGAGTGTCTCTGCTGATAGAAGCTAGGTTTGCTCATACATCTACAAGTCACCTGGGGAATCAAGTGCAGTAGGCTCAGCTTGCCCATTATCTGAGGATTGAATGGTGGCCCTGCTGTAAACTGGATTTGGCTGATACAACTTGGCAAGTGCAATTCTAGTCTATGTGTCTCTTATTCTCATGCTAGACTAACACAGACAGGTTCTTTTCATGGTGATGGGAAGTACAAGAGGACAGGTAAAAAAAAAAATACCATCTTTCCTGAGGCCTGGGTTCAGAACTGGCACACTTTCACCTCTGCCCTGTTCTTTTGGCCCAAACTAGTCACATGCTAAACCCAAAGTCAAAATGCAGTCAGAGACACTCCTCCCATAGTTAGAGGACTCTGAAAGTTGGCAAAGGTTATGAATACTAGGAAGGGTGAAGAATTGAGCCCAATAATTTAATCTAGCATAAGATCCCAAAAGATGTCAAAACAGCATTTAACCCTTCCAGAACATCAGATAGTTAGCATTTTGTTCTCAATGGCCATTTTGTAATGCAAGGTGAGAACAGGAGAAACAGCTGCAGGCAATTGTAGGATTTCATAGCCAGTGTAACACTTCTCATTATGCCTGGCAGAACATTTACAGCAGAGATTATGGTCCTGTGCAGTCTTTTCTGTATAATAACATCATTTAGAAAGAGTTTGGTTTTCTAACTGAAATTATATTGAATTCTAATTGCTCATGGTTCATTTTCAGTAAGTCAACTTTTGGGTAACATTTGAGAGATAGAATCTTCTGAATGGCAAGTCATTTAGCTAGCAAAGTTAGGATAGATGAGGCTGACCCTAGTTCTGATTGAACCCAAATACTAAATGTGGTATACAGATAGTCTAATTAACATTATACAACTCTTTTATCAATACTGGTGTCACATTTCAGATGTCTGCACCCTCTAATCTTTGACCTACAACTTGTATCCTCGGTGTGGATGTACTATAAGCAAATATGGGACCTACGATATTTAAACAATCAGCACCATCATGCAAATGAGTACTTAGAAGAATTAAACAATAAGGTTCTAGAGTACTAGGTGGTTATGGCTATATAGTTTTTAAAATTCAAGCATAAACATCATGTCTCCTAATGAAATTTATAACAAATAGAAAGAAATTGAAAGGATGTGTGTGTGTGTGTGTGTGTGTGTGTGTGTGTGTGTAAGAACAG
>CM053608.1:38365871-38423381 GCA_028646535.1 Procyon lotor | reverse complement strand
GAGCAAAGCAAGATAGTAAAAGAGTTTTCACTCATCTCCTTTCAATACTAATCCTCAAACAAACAACAACTAAACTCAGAAAAGTAGCACAAAGTATCTTCAGGAAACTTTCTCTTCATTGGACCTCAGAGGACAAAATAGGGAGGTATCAAGAGGAGAGAAAAGTCCCAAATGACTCAGCTGAGAGGAAGAAGGGTAAATCTACTTCATGTGCCTGTGGGAAACAGGGAATGGAGTAGGTAACTGAGGAAGAGTGAGCTGATCTTGCCCTTGCTCTGGAATGCTTGTCCCCTGATCTTGCCATGGCTAATTCTTTCCAATCACATCTCCATCTTTATATCATCCCCATGAGACTTTTCCTGATATCCTATTCCCTACACTATGTTGTCATCCTCCCACCACATCATCCTGGTTTGTTGTCTTCAAAATACTGGCTGCTGTCAGAACTGTAGAAGAGTTATTGGTGTATTTGTTTACCAACCAGCCCTTCTGCTACATCAACTCAATGACAACAGGGAACTTGACAATCTTGTTCAGTCTTCATCTCCAGCACCTACAATAGATCTGAGCACATAAGTGCTCAATAAATATTTGTTTATATTTATATATTACCCACACATAGTCTTCTAGAACTTCTAAGTAATCTTTTAGTGCAGAAAGACTTTTTGTGACTGTAAGCTCAGTTTAAAAGATTATTTTCATCTTCTACCTGTCAGACAGACCACATGTAGTTTGTGAGCACATTTTTTTAAAAAAATATTTTTATTTACTTATTTCAAGGAGAGAGAGAGAGCACAAGCTGGGAGACAGGCAGAGGGAAAAGGAGAAGCAGACACCCTGCTGAGCAGGAAGCCTGATGTGGGGCTCGATCCTAGAACCTGAGATCAAGATCTGAGCTGAAGACAGATGCTTAACCTACTGGGCCAACCAGGTGACCCATTGTGAGCACATTTTAAGAGGCATATTAAGACACTAGATAGTGCCTGGAATAGAGTTAGCAAGATTGGAAACTAGATCCTCTGGGGAATGATTGAAGAAACAGAGCATGCTTCTCTCTCTCTCTTTTTTAAGAGTTTATTTATTTTTTGAGAGAGAGTACAAGCAGGGAGGAGGGCAGAGGAAGAGGAAGAAGCAGACTCCCCACTGACCTGATGGAAGGGAGCCTGATGTGGAGTTCGATCCCAGGACCCTGAGGTCACATCCTGAGCCAAAGGCAGATGCACAACTAACTGAACCACCCAGGTGCCCCAGAACATGCTTCTCCCGATGTTGAAGAAAGAATTACCTTGGAAAGAATACATTAACTATTTTCCAAAATTTAAAGATATATAATTCAAAGGAAAAATGAACTTATTATATGTCGCTCCTGAGGACAATACTGAGAATTTGGGGAGTGAAATCCCACCCAATAGGTGAAGAAATCAAAGAAAATTAGACTAGTTTTAAAATTACAGCTGCTTCCAAAAGTAGTTCTATAATTCAGATCAATCAACATTTTTGAGCATCAGAATTGCCCAGAGTACATGTTAATGGGCCCACCTGGAATATGAAACAAAATGATCAAGTTATCCAAACTTTTTACTTTTTTATCTTAAAACAAACGACTGTTTTAAGCTACCATAATTTGCCATGCTTGGCCCCACAATGTAGAAACATGCTTGTTCTCTGTTGGTGAACTCTGTCATGAATGGCTTTTTTGTCCTATTCTTGGTATTCTCACTCCAACTTCACTATCTGTTTTTCTATTTTTATCACCATTACTTCCTTTCATATTTCACCACAATGTTTGTCTTCCCACTTAAAACCCTTTGTTTTTGGAGAAACTCTGACTACCTTTCCATTTATGCTGCCTTGGGCAGCATACTGGAAAGGTCTTTCCCAGGTCGTGTAGGATTCATAATCCTCTCTCTGTATTATTTCATGGGTAATGGCCCTTTCTCGATCATTCTTGCCTCTCTAAGGGGTACATTTCAGGCCCTTAAAATTTTGCATAAATCAGTATAATGATAACATATGAATAGAACTTTCCTTCATCATTTTAGAATGGTATACAATGGGTAATTATCACAGATATGGCTAAAAAAATTGATGCATAAACAGTGGTCCTTTCCTCAGCATACACCAACACATAACCCAGCTAAGGAAGAACTGCATACACACACAAATACAGGAGAATAGAAGTTCTATCTTTAAAATGGTGCACACATAAATTACAAGTCTGATTGACCAATTAACTTTAAATATGCTATATTTAGGAATTTTTAATGCAGAGGTGTTACGTTGTATTTGCTCAACCATATCTGGATTGTGAGTGACTCATTTTTTGTATTTTTTGGACCAAAGTAAGGTCCCCTTACACAAAATACTTCTTCTTCCTAACATTTATCTCACCTGTAATCATTTGTTTAATATCTGTCTCTCCTACTACACTCTGAGCTTCATGATTCTGGGATAGTAGACAATACTCTTACCTTGTCATTACATTAAAGCCATACCCACACCCAACACATTCTAGGTACTAAATAAATATTTGCTGAGTGAATGAAAAAAACATAGTGTGGTACAAACATGGTATAAAATATTATTTAATTATAAAGTCTGCTTTTAACCAACTGCATATCATTGAGCAAATCACTAACTTCTCTAAGCCTCAGTATTCCAGGAGCAACATACCTGTTCTTCTTCCAATGCAGAAAAGTCATGATAGCTGAACAAGTAAATACAAGTAAAAACACAATATTCAATATTCATAGATAATGCTCTATAAATATGACATCAAAGGAATGTGTCTGTCTTGTGCATCTTGTTTGGCCTTAATACATTGTGAGCAGAAAAAAATATGTTTACATTCCAAAATGTATTACTCCAAAACTGCCTCTCTATTCCTTTAACACTGTGTTAATTTTTCTTCCTAGTATTTATCACTACTTGTCACAGAATATTTGTTGGTTGGTTGATTGGTTGGTTGGTTGGTTGATTGGTTGGTTGGTTGGTTGATTGGTTGGTTGGTTTATGGTCCATCTCCACTACCTAGAATGTTAGCTCCTCACAAGGAGGCATTTTGTTTGGTTTACAGCTGCACTCATAGTGCCTACAATAACACCTGGCAACATAGTGTGTTTTCAGTGAATGTTTGTTGAATGAATGGATAGAATTGATAGATACATGAGAGTGGGTGCCATGAAAGACTAGCAATCAAGGATCCACAAACTTTCCCTTGGCTGTTGCTGCTGCATTTATAGATAGTGAGTTATGGTGCTGCTGAGGCACAAGTCGACTTCTTGTTCCTCATTTCATCTCCCTTTCAGTTGCTTAGAACCTTTCAAATCCCAAGTCACATAAGGCATCCTCTTACTCGGAGCATGACATTCTTGCAGAGAACGTCAGAGCAGGTGTCTTTGCTCTCCTTTAACATTTCTCTGCCGTGCCTTATAACTCAAGCTCCAGTGGGAGCATTCAACCCTCCTCCAGGCTTTCAGAACTCTTTGGGAGACAATTTCTCACTCTTGCAGAGCTCCAGCCACCCAGCTGGGTGGCCAAAAAACAATACATTTGATCCACAAAAAGCAGTGAGTTTGGAATGTCTCCCATTACTGGGAGTCAAACACAAAATCAAATTGACTAAATCCTTCTGGAATTCCACAAGACAGCAATTTTCCTAAATCCCAGCTCTACCACATTTGCTGTCTTATATGGCTGCAAAATATAAATTCTTTAACACTTCTTCCCATTCAGTCATTTAGTCCTTTGATCCAGGTTCGAGGGGAGCAGGGACTTTGAGAAGGAAAAAGAAAAGACCTGTATAATATTGAAACAAAGCTGTAATCATTTTTTAAAGTTTTCTTGCTTGAGATACAGACTTAAATAACCTATTCTGGATGAATATGGTTATAGCACACATCCTTAATTTAGCTTTACGGTCATTTTAGATTTGATCATTCTTGTAGAAATGATCAAATATTTTCTAGTCTCTCATAGTTTGAAATTAAACCCTCCCTCTGTCCTCACACCAACAAACACATAGCTCAGTTTTTTATTTTTTTTAATTTTTTTAAAAGATTTTATTTATTTATTTGATAGAGAGAGAGAGAGATTGCAAGTAGGCAGAGAAGGAGAGGGGGAAGCAGGCTCCCTGCTGAGCAGAGAGCCCGATGCGGGGCTCGATCCCAGGACCCTGAGATCATGACCTGAACTGAAGGCAGAGGCTTTAACCCACTGAGCCACCCAGGCGCCCCTATTTTTTAAAAAAGTGTTTTCCTTGCCCCAATTTTTAATGATCTATAATAGCAACTGTTACAGTCAAAAGAAGATTCTTTAAATAGAAAGTGCTTTGTCCTGACTAGGGCAGACAAAATTACATTAAAATTACAGCTGGCTTTCACAAGCCAAGGGTTGTGGCTTGGGCAAAAAGTCCTTCACTACTCACTTCTACTTCTTACCCATCTTCCTTATTTCTGCCCTCCTCTCTCCTTCTCCAGGCAGGGGCTGGGGCTGCAGTGTGGGTACACAGCAGCAGTGAATGGATGTGTATGAGTCAATGAATGAATGCCAGCACTTGCAGGGCAGCTGCTATCAGTAGGAGAATGCAAGGTACATGTGAGTTTAGTGATGGATCTGCCAAATAAGTCAGTCCATTTGCCACTTTGAATTTAACTCAAAACTGGATCTTACTATGCTTAAAACATCTTTAAAATATTATAATGTGATGTAACACTGAAATGAAAAATCCTATGCATTCTAAAGCACAGAAGTAGTGTGATGGTAAATATTTACAGGGGTACAAGGGAACTTCATGTTTTCTCAGAAAGGCTGCAAAAGACAGGAAACATAAAAGAAAAAATGATGTTGGATTTTATAAAAAGTTACAATTTTTTCTGTTCAAAAGACACCATCAAAAAATAAGAAGGCAAGCCATCGGGTGAGAGAAGATATTTGAAATATATAGATGTGTGTGTGTTACTTTGAATAAAATTATTTCAGATAGATGATAGATGATAGATGATGATAGATAATAGGTAGGTAGGTAGATAGATAGATAGATAGATAGATAGATAGATAGATAGATAGATAGATGGATGATAGAGATATCTTAGGAAGACTTGTATCCAGAATAGTAAGACAAGACTTCTAAGAGTCTGAGTAAAGAAAAGAAGATATACAAAAGGTTAATAAACATTAAGGAAATGCAAACTAAAATCACAATAAGCTACCACCACATACATATAAAATGACTGAAATTAAAAATACTGACACTACTACATTTCAGCTAAGAGATGGGGCAACTTGAGTTTTCATATCCTCCTGGTTGGAATGGAAAATGGTATAATCACTTTGGAAAGCTGTTTAACTGTTTAAAATTAAATATGTCCCAGCCATTCCACTCCTAGATATTTATCCCAAAAAGATAAGAATATATTTCCACACAAAGATATGTGAACACTTATAGCACCTTTATTTAAATAGCCAAAAACTGGATGCATTAAGTTTCCTGGAGCTGCTGTAACAAATTACTACCAAGTGGTGGCTGCATGAACAGAATGTTTTCTTCTCTCACAGTTCAGGAAGCCAGAAGTCTGAAATCATGGTGTCACCAGTTGGTTCCCTCTGGAGGCACTAACGGAGAATCTGTTCCATGATTTAGGGTTGCTGGGTAGTCCTTAGCGTTCCCTTGGATTATAGCTATGTCACTATAATCTCTGCCACTGTTATCACATGCCTTCTTACCTTTCTGTCTCTGTGCGTCTGTCCTCCTCTCATAAGGACACCCTAAGGAGCCCTAAGATTTAGGGCTCATCATAATCCAGTAGGACCTCATGTTAACTAATTTTACATTTGCAAAGACCTTATTTCCAAATATTTCCAAATATTCTGAGATTCTAGAGGTTCAGGTTTGAATATATCTTTTCAAAGATCACAATTTAACCCACATCATTGGGGGAGAAATGTCCAACAACAGGTTAATAAGTAAAAAGATGTGATGTATCTGTATAATGAAATTCCTACCTAACAATAAAAAAAGTTGACACGAACAACATTTGAAGAATCTCAAAATCAGGATGAAGTGAAAAAAGCTAGACCCAAAAAAGTACATATTGTATGATTCTATAAATTCTAGAAAATACAAACTAATACACAGTGACAGAATCGGACCAGTGGTTGCCTGGGCTGGTGGCTGAGGGAGAGATTGAAAAGAATCCTGAGGAATCTCTTGGAGGTTAGAGAAGTGTTCCCTATATTGATGTCAAAACACATTAAATGTTTGTTTTAATTTGTACACTTTATTAGATGTAAATTGTACCTCAATTATAAAAAGAGAATTGGGGCTGCCTTTCAAATGAAGGAGTTTAAGTTTTAGCTATAGGTAATTTAACGTTTAATTCAATGAAATAAAGAAGAATTTATCCTAAGTTCCTCTAATTTATGCCTATGTTTGAAGTAGCCCAACAGAGGCAACTTGAGAAAATCTATATACTTACATCCAGATTCCAAAATAGCTACTCCATACAATGTAAACTGATGCTCAGTGATATACATACACATATAGAGAGCTCGTGTATAATGTATGGCCTCACCATCTCTGGTTTTGCAGGGATATATAGCCTATATTCTCCTTACTTCTTTCCTGAAATGCTGAACTTCTAGTTTTAAATTTTAATTCAAATACTATCTCATATTGGAGATTCCCCAAAATCAAGCCTAGAACAAGCTCTAAACAGCACACACACAGGCCATCTTGTTCAATAGCGTAACAACTCTAAGAAATAGTTTTCTTTCCAAGTACATTCATGAGCACATCATGAAAGCAAAGTAAAAAATTGACTTTGACCTAAGAAATTTATTCTCCTACAGCAACAGGTCAGTGAGAAAATCTGGGTCTAGACCACCTAGAGTGAAACAGATTTCCTCAAATAAATACACATCCCAATCCAATCCAATATTTTGCTCCATTTACTCTGGCTGCAACTTCTGCCTCACTTGTGCACTCTCCCATTGACTCTCTTCCCATCAGATTCCCAAAGAACGGGCTTCCTCTGTGTCATAGGAAACTGGTGACTTAAATTACTTGGTCATAATTCTCGTTTCCAGAGATCTAAGAGTCTGTTTGACATGGCTAGAAGGCTGACAACATCTCGGCCCAAACACTGGGGGACTGAAATATCTACATGTGTTTCAGATGCCTCCGGAGATCTGGGTAACTGGCAATCAGATCTCTGGTAAATATTCAGCCGCTCAGGGCACCTGGGGTGGCTCAGTCGTTAAGCGTCTGCCTTCAGCTCAGGTCATGATCCCAGGGTCCTGGGATCGAGCCCCACATCGGGTTCCTTGCTCCGGCGGGAAGCCTGCTTCTCCCGCTACCATTCCCTCTGCTTGTGTTCCCTCTCTTGCTGTGTTTCTCTCTGTCAAATAAATAAAATCTTAAAAATATATATATATATTCAGCCACTCAATCAGAAGCAAGATCATGTATGCGCAGCACTAACTGAATTTGTACTTCTTTATTCTGTGCCCATGGTCCACAAAGTCTTTCCCAAATTGCAACTGGACACGTTTTATAAAATTATTTTATACTATTGAGATTATGTCTCAATAGTGGTACCTATATCAATCAGGTTGAAGTTGGTTTACCCCAATCTTCTAGGACTCCCCAAAGGCCCTTGATCTAAACAGCCTGCTCAATTTCAATTTAAAACAAACAAAAAATGAGGCCAAGAAGCTCACACTCTAAGTGTACAAAATAACAAATTTACATGAAATCTTACTTGCTTAGGTCCCATTTTATTTTCATGAGCAAAAACCCAAGTTTTCTGGAGACAATGGAAGTTCAGATTTCACAATCCTGTCTTTCCCCATTAATTCCACTTATTAGGCAGGTGGGTTGTGTCACCCAGTAAAATGGACTAAAATTCTAGTCCTCCCTCCAATGTCAATATTTTTGAGATGAACGTTGCCATTATATTAATAGTGTTTTATTTAATTACATAATGGCTCTTTCCCCCAGCTGAGTTTTCCTAAAGTAGACTGTAAGAATGATAGATATGATTTTACAGAGTATAGAAATGTTCACATTAACTTATTGATCTTCACAGTGGTAACATATTGTCTTCATATTGTTATGTAGACAAATTTGCCAGCTTAATATCAATAATAGTAATAACAATATAATAAATTGTCCTTCAAATAGTTATCTCTTTGTTTAAAAATTTTGTCACATTCTAGGGGTCTGGGGTGGCTCAGTGAAGCATCAGTGAAGCAAAGTAAATCAGTGAAGCATCTACTTTTGGCTCAGGTCATGATCCCAGAGTCCCGGGATAGAGCCCCACATAGGACTCACTGCTCAGCAGGGAGTAAGCTTCTCCCTCTGCCCCTGACTTCCCCCCCCACGACCGCTTGTGCTCTCTCTCTCTCACTTGCTCTCTCTCTCAAATGAATACATAAAATCTTTAAAAATAAATTAAAATAAAATATTCTGTCACATTCTGTAGGAAAGAAAAGTTTAATAATAACCATGTCATTAAAAGACACTCAGAAATGCAAATCACAATCTTTTCCAAAAGTATTTTGACAGAGTATTTAGTATTTTATTTTAATGTCTTGACTGTACTGGAAATTTTAAGGAGAGGTTTCTCTCTGTGTTCACCAGAGTAGAATGGGCAGTACACTGCTCTCCTGACATCTAGAGAGCAACTGGCCTGGACAACTTATGGATTAACCGGTTAAGCTGACAGTTGCTGTTTGTCTTGGTTTTTATTTATTAATTTATTTTTTTTAAGACTCAGGAAGTACTGACATCATTCTGGAAGTATAGAATTTAATTTCACCAATAAATCAAATTGGGCTCAAGCTGTAACACTGTCACATCTACTCAGTTGGGCAGACAATGTGCCTCAATGAACTGATAACAAGATATAAAGCTTTTCATTTCTAGGTCCATGCTTTTAATCAGACCAGAGCCAGCACAGGAGAGACTAAAGCTGCTCACATTGTTGCCCAAGACTTTGCAGGTCCAGTGCCAGGAGTCATTCTCAGAATCAGCCTGATGAAAATCCACGTTAGCAGAACCATGAAGATAGCAAGGTCAAGTGTTGTGCCTTCATAAGTAAAGGTCCAAAGAGTTGGGTGTGGTCAGTAGAGATTATGAAAGAGTCAGGAGTAGAGGATCTGAAGATAAAAGAAAGCTTCAAAATACCCACCCTGGGTCCTGGCAGAAAAATGGCTATCCTCACAATGGAAAGTCCTACTTGTTTCTTCTTTAACATCAGGAGTTGGTGATAAGCATCTAAACAAAGGTATTAACAGATGTAATGCTTATGTGTCAACTTGGCGAAGCCAAATACTCAGATATTTGGTCAGGCATTATTCTAAAGGTTGTTGTGAGGATTTGTTTTGTTTTGTTTTAGATAAGATTAACATTTAAATTAGTAGTCTTTGAATAAATCAGATTACCCTCTGTAATTTGGGCAGGCTGCATCTAATCAGCTGAAGGTCTTAATAGAAAGATTAACCCAAAAGAGGGAATTCTGCAAGCAGATGACCTCTCGACCACAAGATCAACTCTCCCCTGGGTTTCCAGCTTGCTAGCCTACACCCCAGATTTTGGACTTGATATCCTCCACAATCATATGAACTAATTCTCTAAAAATCAATCAACCTCTCTCTCTCTCTCAATATCTATATCTATATTATATTATATCATATCTCCTGTTTCTCTGGAGAACCCTAATAATGTATCTAGGTATAAATATTTAAAATGCATGTTAATTCTGTGTACTTTTCTTCTCTTGGCTTATTCCTCCCTTGCTCATACTATACCTCACTTTGGTAGAAAACAGAACGATTAAAGATATTTTAGATAATGGGACATGTGGGTAGTTCAGTCAGTTGAACATCTGCCTTCAGCTCAGGTCATGATCCCAGGGTCCTGGGATCAAGTCTAGCTTCGGGGCTCCTTGCTCAGCAGGGAGCCTACTTCTCCCTCTGCTCATTCCCATTCCCCCTGGTTGTGCTTTTCCTTTCTCTCTCTGTCCAACAAATAAATAAATAAAATCTTTATTTTATTTTAAATGTTTTAGATGAATCACATGACAAGAATCATACTTCAGGAAGCTAACTCAGACAGCAATGTGGATGATGGACTGGAAAAAGATTGGAATAGTTGGAATAGAAATGCCAATAGCTCGTGTTGTCCAACATGGTAGCCACTAGCTACATGTGACTTTTTTAATTAAATTTTAAATTAATTAAAGTTACATAAAACTGAACAGTCATTCCTTAGTTATACTAGCCAACGTTTCCAGTAGTCATTTAGCCAGGCAAACCTAGTGGCTACCATATTGGAAAGTATAGATTATAGAATATCTCTATCATTGCAGAAAGTTCTAGCACAGAATGTAGCAAAATCAGGAGGGCCTCCACTCTGGCTATAGCAGTAGACAGGAAGAAATAAGAGAAAGTAATTTTCATTGAGTGTTCAATATGGGCTCAGCAATATACTGTTTGCTTAATACTTCTTGTCTCAGTTCATCATAAACTAAACCAGACACATTGTTAGGCACATGTTCACAGAAGGAAACTGAGCTTCAGCAGTTTCCTGCCCAAGGAAAACAAGACATTGACAGAAATGAGATATAAATGGAGGCAATTTTAACTTCAAAACCTCTCATGGACATAGACAACTGCTTCTCCAGATCTGAAAAGAGAACATTTTAAAAATAACAGAATGTTGGGGCGCCTGGGTGGTTCAGTGGGTTAAAGCCTCTGCCTTCAGCTCAGGTCATCATCTCAGGGTCCTGGGATCAAGCCCTGCATCAGGCTTTCTGCTCGGCAGGGAGCCTGCTTCCCCTCTCTCTCTGCCTGCCTCTCTGCCTACTTGTGATCTCTCTCTCTCTTTCAAATAAATAAATAAAATCTTCAAAAAGAAAAAAAAATAACAGAATGTTATGCCAAACTTCCAATCGGAATCCTAAAGCCATCACACCCCATTCATGGGCTTTCTCTCTGACAACCACCTTTGAACCTCCCTAAACCTATGACACAAAAAACACTCCACAAGTCCTCTGACACTTGAAATTCTGAAAGTTCCCTCTGACTAAATTAGTTATCCTTCCATTACTTCTTATTTCTTCAAACCTGCTGTATTGATACCTTGTCCGTTGGGGCTGCTATAACAAAGTGCCACGGACTGGCTGGCTTTTAAAGAACAGAAATGTATTTATCACAGTTCTGGAGGTCAGGAAGTCCAGAATCAAAGCACCAGCATAGTTGTGTTCTGCTAAGAGCTCTCTTCCTGATCCATACCTAGCTCCCTCTTGCAGTGTCTTCCATAGTGGAAGGGGCTGGTGATCTCTCTGGAGCTTTTTTTTTTATGAGACACTAACAGCACTCAAGAGGGCTCCATCCTCAGGACCTAAGAACTTCCCAAAAGCCTCACCTCCTAATACCATCATCTTTGGCAGTTAAGACCCAACCATTCAGATTATAGCAACTGGCTAGTCAGTCTCAGCTGCTACAGCGAACAAAGCCTCCCAAACTCAGTGATTTAGACCACTGCAATTCTAGGTAGCCAGTCTACTTAGTAGCGTGTTGACTAAGTATGTTAACTATGTTACCATTCTAAGACAAGACTAGGAGGTTGCATAAGAAATAAAGAACAACAACAACAACAAAAGAATGTAAAAGAACATACTGTTTCCATCATCATTGAGAAAGTCTTGCTAAGGAAAAAAAGAATTGGCTGAACTAACCAGTGCCCTTAGTGATACCAAAAAATCGATTTACGTTCTGGTGCAAGCTCCTTCTGTTGTCTCAGACTGAGAACAAACTGGTTTTGGATAGGCAGGGGGCAATCAATCATGAACAGCTTATAGATCAGCTTATAGACTTGTGGATTTTCTAGGCTTTATTATTATTCCAAAGGCATGATCCTATGGTCACTACCAATGCTCTCCATTTTGAGCCTTCTCAGAATCCACTAGTTACGAATCTCTCAAATTCCCTCTTTTGTCCTCTGTTTACCACTTCCAAACTAATGAAATATTTATCCATTCTGATACAGCCTCTCTTTCTTTCAGAGTAAGAGGTATTTCTGTTCTTTTCAGATGATAATCTTTGCTCTTGAGATCACATCTACCTTCTAAGTCCTTCAACATTTTGATTTGTAAATCACTCCTTTTTTTCTTGAGTAGCGTCTTTAACTCCTCTTTGAATCTACACTCATGTTTGTGTTTCTTTTATCTTAAAAAAAAATCCTTAATTTAACCCCACCTAAGCCAAAAGTTAAGACTGTGTGTAACTGCTTCTCTTCACCTAGATTTCTACTTCCCTACTTCCCAAACTCTATCCATTACTGAAAATGCTCTTAATAACAATCATGATAATTAACATCTTTTTTTTTTAAAGATTTTATTTATTTATTTGACAGACAGAAAGAGATCACAAGTAGGCAGAGAGGCAGGCAGAGGGAGAGGGGGAAGCAGACTCCCTGCTGAGCAGAGAGCATGATGCGGGGCTGGATCCCAGGACCCTGAGATCATGACCTGAGCCGAAGGCAGAGGCTTAACCCACTGAGCCACCCAGGCACCCCGATAATTAACATCTTAATATGCCTATTATAAGCCAGAATCACAGTGCTGATGATTCATCTGTTTTTAGTCATACCTTGGAAAACAAATACTATCATTAACGCATCATTTGTAAAAGAAAATTTAGGATCAAAAACATTAAGTAACTTGAAGTTGGCACAGCTACTGAGCTTTGAACCCATATCACCTGACTTGTTTTCACATCTAGTTCTAGTCGATCTTCCAGATATTCACTGACTTTAGATTCCCTATTCTCCTTTCTTGGCTTTTTTTGTAGGCTCCTGTTTGTCACACTGGGGAGGCCGCCTTCTACTCCTTCTCTGTTGGTGACCCATAGTTATTGCCTTCAGGCCAGATCCACCAGCAGAAAAAGTTTCAGGGAGCCTGCTCTTAAATTCCCACACGGCTAATGGGTTGTCTTGTGAGGCACGAGTATATGGCCATCTTCCAGAAGCCTGTTCTAAGGAAGGGAAGGCAGCCTGCATCTGCAATGGCACTCTTCTCTCCAGCTGGGCTCTGAGCCATGCAATGGGTCCCCAAAAGCAAGTGAGGAAAGCAGAGAGGGATATGTGCATTAACCTTCCACACCCTGCAGAGAATGCAAAGAGAGAAATCAAGACCAAGAAAGAATAAAGGCAAGGCTGGAAGAAAAGAAAGGCAATCCCAAATACCATCGTAAGAACTTAGCTTTATGAAGAAAACATGTGACCCTGTAACCACGCTTCCTAGGAGGCTGACTCACTCCCCAGAACAAGTTGTGGGTATGCACGTAGCTCCAGCCCTGAGAGAAGAATGTTTTTTCTCAGGCACAGCTGCAGCATACCACACTTCCATGCTTTCCTTTACACTATCAGATAAGAAGGTCTAATTCTCATGAATGCTGTCAATTCTGAAAAATGCCCGGTTATCCTTCCCTGAGAACATCTTTGCCATTTAACCTAAAGAAGTAGTTATGGTGAAACCTTCAGACATCCTGACTGACCAGTGACAGGACAGTGGGGGGCATCAAATCAAGCTAGACAGTTGTCTTCTTCTCTGAGAGATAAGTCCTGGTTAAGAGTGCGATCAAAGCTTTCCCTGATTCTACGCTGGATCCATCATCCATGAACTAATGTGTACTCTCTTGATACCATTTGCATTTCCACATTCCTCTTGGTATCCAAAGTCTAACCTTCCCATGCCCTGGGAGGAGGGAGTGGAGACACCATTACTGCAGCAATTTGGCTTCTCCCATGGAAGCCATTACATTCCTGATCCAGAGCTTTGCGGTGCCCATTTCCCCCACTTATGTGAAGAGGCTGTCAAAAGCTTCTCTTAGCAAGGCAGTGTTGGGTTACCAACAGCTGGTAGCTGTATTCTGCAATCAGGTTCCGGGTTTACGGGCGATTACAGGTTAAATGTGTGGCAGCGTAGCCTAAGGGTGGCCACACTGTAGCCCGGGCCTTCTAGAGACACAATGCTTTTAACTGGAGGATGGCTCTTGCGGTGGGAATTACAAGCCTGGCAAGATGGCAGGGAGAGATATTTTGGGGCAGGCAGGCTTTCCAGCACCAAAAATAACCACCAGTAGGAGGCTGCCTAGTGGCCCCCAGAGAAGGTCAAGCCACCCCTGCTCTGTCAGCACGAGCTCTTTGAATCATCTCAACACTTTCCATTTAGCCAAGCTCTTCCCCTTCCCACCCCCCCACCATTGTCCTTCCCAGGCTTCAGAGCTATCTTTGAAATGGAGAGGCAAACAGGGATCACTTCTCTTCTCATTTGGATTTGATAGAGAATGTAAAATGAGGAAGGCACAAGCAACTGGGACCCAGCACCCTCCCCTGATCCACAAAACCACAGAAGCTCAATACTGGGGCAGCCTCAGCGATCTGGCTGGAACTCACACGGCCCAGATTACTCCCACAAGCCCAATTATCCAAGGGATATGAAATCTGTTCCTTGACACTGCATCTTTTCCCTCAGAATGAGAGATGGAAGTATGACAATCATCCGCCCACATGATTCCTCCAGCACCACTCACTTTCCATTCCTCCTACAGGCTCCAAGGCAGAGCGAGTTAAGCTAAAGATTCCCTGGATTCCCCACAGCATAGCAGCCGTGCTTCAGAGAGGTGCTGCAGCTTGTTATGAGAGATGCCACGCGTGGTTCCTGGAGGGTATATTTTCATTTAGTCTGGATGCTTGGCACACTCAGACCATAAACAGAAGCCCAAGGTAGAAATAGATGGCGTGACTGGTTTACTCAGAGAGTGTTGAAAATGTTTAATCAATTAATGGTGATAATAAAGTGTCTCATTGGAAGATAAAATGACAATTCCTCAAGATAGAGCACATTTGTGTCCAGCCTAACAGCTTACAGGCATTTAGGGTGACGGATGAACAAACACGAGAGCTATGCAAATTATGAGCGTCTCCTTTTATGTTTACATTTGTGCATATTTCTGGCTATTTTTGCAGATAGGCAGATTAGCAGCCCTGCTGATAATTTGATCTCTCTGACAGAAGTGAAAAATCATTCACTCATCCCAAAACATATTCCCCATTTCCCCAGTGTACGGATGTAATAAGCTGTCTGGATGTTACTGCATTGATAGCGGCTGCACACAGGACCAAGCATGCAGATTTCTAGGGCAAAATCAATCTATAAAGAAACAAAAATAAGCAGTCAAAGCACAAGTAGCATCTGGTGAAATGAAATTTCAAGTATTTCATTCAAATAATTTAAGACCACAAGAGTATGTGACATGACCATAGAAGAATGTTATAGTATTTACTCATTCATTCATCATCCAACTTCATTTACTAGCATAGAGGCTCCATAAGAGCTGGGACCTTGTCTGTTTTTATTCACTGCTGTGTTCCCAGATGTTTACTACATAGATGTAACTCAAAAAAATATTTGTCAAGTTGAATTAATGAGTCTATTCATCATTCAGAAAACATTTAATAGGGGCACCTGGGTGGCTCAGTCGTTAAGCGTCTGCCTTCGGCTCGGGTCATGATCCCAGAGTCCTGAGATTGAGCCCCACATCGGGCTCCTTGCTCGGCAGGAAGCCTGCTTCTCCCGCTACCATTCCCTCTGCTTGTGTTCCCTCTCTCGCTGTGTTTCTTTCTGTCAAATAAATAAAATCTTTAAAAAAAAAAAGAAAAGAAAACATTTAATAAGTAATGTGGTACACAGGCTCTTCCATTCATCTGCATTCTCCTATACTCTAATTATTGGGCCATTTCACTTCCACAAGATTTTCTTTTTTGGGAGAATATAATAATTTGTTGGATTTCTCCCTCATGGTTTGATCTTTGAAAAAAAATTAAACTTTTTCATATAAAAATGAAAAATAATAGTTTAAGCCTCTCTTAAATAAACTAAACTATCAACATACCATATAACAAAATTAAAAATCAGTTTTTGTGATACTTATGTACTTTATAAGAGGAAAATAATCTAAATATATTTATGTAGAAGAATGATGCTCTTTTCCCTACTATAATTGTCATGAATGTTTATATTTCATTAAACATGTATAAATATTCAAAATAATATAAGTAGGATATTTTTTAAAAATTCAGTCAAGTTATTTTAAAAACAATCAAACATTCATCAGCTATATCATCAGCTAATCAACTAATACAAATGGTTATTTGATTTAGTTCACCATTTTAAAATTATTTTAGGACAATATTGAGATACCACTACACACCTATTAGAATGGCTAAAAAAAACCCTGACACTACCAAATGCTAGCAAGGATAGAAAGCAACAGGGACTCTTACTCAGTGCTATTGTGAATGCAAAATTACAGTACAGCCATTCTGGAAAGCAGTTTGGTAATTTTACAAAGATAAACATAGTCTTACCATGTAATCCAACAGTTATATTCCTGGATATTTCCCCTCACTTAATTGGAAAATGTATCTCCTCACAAAATCCTGCACACAAATATTTATAATAGCTTTATTCATAATCTCCAAAAACTGTAGGCAACCAACTGTCCTTCAGTGGATAAACAAACTGTTACATGCATATAAGGGAACATTATTCAGTTTTAAAAAAGACATTAGCTATCAAAAAACAAACAAAAAGACATACATGAACCTTAAACACATGTTGATAAATTGAAGAAAGCATCGGAAAGGCTACATACTGTATGATTTCTATTTATGATATTCTGAAAAGGGCAAAAGTGAAAACATTAGTAGTTGCCAGAGGTTTGGTGGTAGGGAGATCAGGCTGATTATGAGAAACACAGGTGATTTTTAGGCAGCAAAACTATTCTGTATGATACTGTAATTATAGACACAAGACAGTATGCATTTGTCAAAACCAACAGAACTTTAAGGCACAAAGAGTGAACCTAAATATATGCAGCCTTTAGAAATTATTTCATTTTTAAGGTGGAGAGGAATCACAAGAGAATGCATAATGTGACAAATCAATCTATTGCAAGTGTATGAAACAACCTCATGGAAGCTGGGGGGCTGGAGGAGAGGTACTGTCCCAGTAGCATTAGAAATGAGTTGTGATGGGCCCTCTGGGTGGCTCATTCATTAAGCATCTGCCTTCCGCTCAGGTCATGATCCCAAGGTCCTGGGATTGAGCCCCGCATCGGGCTCTCTGCTCAGCAGGAAGCCTGCTTCTCCCTCTCCCAATTCCCCTGCTTGTATCCCCTCTCTCGCTGTTTCTCTCTCTGTCAAATAATAAATAAAGTCTTAAAAAAAAGCAAAAAAGAATTGAGTTGTGATGAGCACTGGGTGATGTATGGAAGTGTTGAATCACTATATTGTACACCTGAAAGTAATACTACACTGTATGTTAACTAACCAGAATATAAATAAAAAGAAAAGAAGTGAGTGGAGTCTGTGAAACTAAAGGGGAAAGGAATAGCACATTAAGTAGTATACTCTAGTTGATAAAGTGGTTTCCCGTGAAGATACAAATGAACAACTCTGATACTACTGTATCATATGTATAGTAGTGCATATATATGCACTACGGTGCATATATACCAGAATTGAATAAATGGTAAGAGCCAGATTTCTTAGTCGTGGACTGCTTATTTATAGATAAGCAAGGGTAGGAGGCCAGAATGATCCATTTTACAGTGGATTAAATTGGAGATATCAGCCTAAACTCATATTTAAGTTAATATAGATACAGATGGTTACATATACAAATACTATAGATACATATATATGCATGTATCTATAGTTTGGATACACACATATATTTCCTTGCTCTGTAAGATGAAAACGCCTATAAGTAATGACAGCTGGTAGCAGTGAGCTCATCTAGTGCCTAGATCCATTTTCCAATAAAAGGAAACAGGGTTTCTTGGGGAAATGATTGAGGCTAAGATTGTGGCATAAAATATACAAGATAAGCATGGAGAAGCTTATGGTACCAGAGAGTAAGGAAGTGCTCAGAAAATTTAAAACTTAATTAAAAAGCCATAAACCTACCTTGATGGGGATATGCTAGAGGGACACCAGAGACAACTTAAAAGAGCTCCAAGTAGTCAAGCTCCAAATGACCAAAGATGAAAAAATTTTGAGGGGGAGGGAAAGCAGTATTGTATTATAATCCAAACTGTGAAATAAATATCCATGAGTCCACACTGAAACAAATAAACTAATAAGTAAAAAGAGAAACACCTCCCATGTAGAAGAATTCCAAACAATATATGTAGAATCTCTTCACTCAAGTAGGGGAGCATAACACCCCACTTTTAAGTGTGGGTTTCACATAGTGGCTTTTTTCTAAGGACTGCAATACAAGAAAGAGAAAAAGAAAAATCACTCTCACAACAGAGAAACCTGACAAACTCTGTCTCAGCCAAAGTTTCAAGGTCAACATGAACAGTGATAAATCATGTTGAAAGTAAGTATACTCATTATGATGTGATGAGAATGATACTTTACTATGGTCTTCCACCCAAAAACTTAGAATTCCAGTATAAGCATGAGAAAAACATCAACAAATTCCAGTATAGCGACATCCTACACATGACCTGGCCAGTATTCTTCAAAAGTGTCAAGGTCATGAAACAAAAGAATACTGAGAAACTGTCACAGACAAGAGAAGTGTTAGGAGACATAGCTACTAATGTAGTACAGTATCTTGGATGGGATTCTGGAACCAAAAAAGAACATTAGGTAAAAATTAAGAAGATCTAAATAAATTATGAACCTTGGTCCAAAGTAGCATGTCAATACTAGTTCATGAATTAAAACAAATGTACCATACTAGTGTAAGACACTGATAGTAGGAGAAACTGGCTGGAGGTACAGAAAGACTGTATGTACTATGTTGTATTTTGTTTCTGTAAATCTAAAACTGTTCTAAAAACTGAAGTTTATTTTTACAAAAATTCTTATGGTGTTACCGTAAATACTAAAGCATTCAGTTGAGAAACAATATGATGTCTTAGATTTGCTAAAAAATATACTCAATTTTTTAGAAATAGGTAAGTGTGGTGGTTAATTACAAGTGTCAGCTTGACTGGGCCATGGGGTGCCCAGACATTTGGTCAAATGCTATCCTGGATGTGTCTCTCTGAAGGTGTTTTTGGCTATTAATATTTGAGTCAACAGACTGAGTAAAGCAGATTGTCCTTCCCAATGTATGGGTAGGCTTCATCCAATCAGCTGAAGACCTGAATAGAACAAAAAGGCTGAACTAGAAGAAACTCCTCCTGTCTGACTACTAGAGCTCAAAAATCACTTTTTTGGGGCTCCTGGGTGGCTCAGTCACTAAGTGTCTGCCTTCGGCTCAGGTCATGATCCCAGGGGGATCGAGCCCCTCATTGGGCTCCCTACTCAGTGGGAAGCCTGCTTCTACCTGTCCCACTCTCCCTGCTTGTCTTCCCTCTTTGGCTGTGTCTCTTTCTGTCAAATAAATAAATAAAAACTTTATTTTAAAAAATCACTTTTTTCCTGCCTTTGGACTGTGAAACATCAACCTTCTTAGGTCTTAGGCCTGCTAACATACCATCAGTTCTCCTGGTTCTTAGGCCTTTGCACTTGAGTTAGAACTACACCAACTTTTCTAGGTCTCCATTTTGCAGATTGCAGATCTGGGACTTTTCAACCTCCAATAATTACATGAGCCAATTCCTTATAATAAATCTGTTACATAATAATAAATAAATATATTTATAAATAAATAGAAATAAAATTTAAAATCTCCTGTTGGTTCTGCTTCTCCAGAGAACTTTGAATAATGCAATGAGAATAAACAAAACAAGACTGGAAAAATGAAAATTTTTATACAGAGAAGGGGTCCATTATACTATTCTGTTTAATGCTGTGTGCCTGTTGAAAAATTTATATCACTACAAACTTAGATGAGTACATTAAAAGAAAAACACAACAATAAAACAAAACTAAAAACCACAAGGGGCCACCATCACCCATGCCCTTTGCTTCTCTACTTATTTGCTTCCCTGGCACTTGGTAACTCAGTCTTCCAGAACAAAATCCTCACTACCACCATCATCCGTGCCTTTGGGCTGAAATTCATCTCCATATTTCTTTATCTTTAGTTCAGTACAAACAGAACATTTTCTAATTGTCTTTATCATGAACCTAAGACAAAACAAAAAAGAAATAAAAGCAAAATGGAGAAAGGACCAACACTGGCTTGCACAAAGCAGATTTTCACATTCTTAGGTCTGGCCACAGATGAGCAGGTGTAACTGATAATGATTTGCCTCACCTTATTCAAGTTATCCTCCAAAGAAGCCCATCTCTTTTGATTCTTTTTTTTTTAAAGATTTTATTTATTTGACAGAGAGAGAGAGAGAGAGATCACAAGAGGGCAGAGAGAGAGGGGGAAGCAGGCTCCCTGCTGAGCAGAAAGCCCAATGTGGGGCTTGATCCCAGGACCCTGAGATCATGACCTGGGAGAAAGGCAGAAGGTTTAACCCACTAAGCCACCCAGCTACCCCTCTTTTGATTCTTTATAGTTCTTCTTTCCACATTTATGTCATTCATTTATTCATTCATTCACTCACTCAAGAAATAATTGAGTGTCCACCTTGTTCAAAGACTAGAGAATCTATGGGAACTAAAAGGAAGCAAGGTTCATGACTGCATGAGGCTTCCAAACGGAAAACAAATGTTAATAAAAGGATTATGTAAAGAAATGTAAAACTGTGATTATGATTTTGGTATGAAGGACGATACATAGTGATAGCAAAGAAGAGGATTAACCTGATACAGAGTTCAAAAAACAATGATTAAAGTTGAAAAGTTAGCATAATCTCTTCCAGTCCCATCCATGTTGACACAAAAGT
Source organism: Procyon lotor (assembly GCA_028646535.1). Taxonomy (NCBI): domain Eukaryota; kingdom Metazoa; phylum Chordata; class Mammalia; order Carnivora; family Procyonidae; genus Procyon; species Procyon lotor. The sequence goes on along the minus strand of CM053608.1, from coordinate 38,402,510 downwards.
TGGATATTCGTCCTTCCTAATAGAGGCATAATATTCCATTGTATATATGTACCATATCTTCTTTTTCCATTCATCTGTTGAAGGGCATTTTGGTTCTTTCCACACTTTGGCGATTGTGGCCATTGCTGCTGTGAACATTGGGGTCCATGTGGCCCTTCTTTGTAAAGCATCTGCTTCTTTGGGGTAAATACCCAGTAGTGCGATGGCAGGGTCATAGGGTAGCTCTATTTTTAATTTCTTGGGGAATCTCCACACTGTTTTCCAAAGTGGCTGCACTAGTTTGCAATCCCACCAACAGTGTAAGAGGGTTCCCCTGGAAGAGATTATGCGGAGTGAAATAAGTCAAGTGGAGAGAGCCAATTATCTTATGGTCCCACTTACATGCTGAGCAAAAAGAAAAACATGGAGGGCATTTTGAGAAGGAAGGGAAGGGGGAATGGGGGGAGGAATCAGAGGGAGAGATGAACCATGAGAGACTGTGGACTCTGAGCAACAAACTGAAGGTTTTGGAGGGGTGGGAGTGGGGAGTTGAGCGAGCCTGGTGGTGGGTATTGAGGAGGGCACGTATTGCATGGAGCACTGGGTGTGGTGCATGAACAATTAATCTTGTAACACTGAAAAAATAAAATAAACATATTTGGGGAAAAAAAAGAAAAAAGAAAAAAAAGAAATAAAGTTGAAAAGTTAGGAAGTATCAGTTAAAATATGTTATTTGGAGCCTTGGCAGTATCAAAACAATCAACTAAAAGAAATGGAAGTAACTGCATCTGGGAAGGAGGGAAGGAGAACAAGGAAGCAGGACACTGCCATTTTATAAAAATTAAAATTTTAAAACTATTTTACTCTTTAAGTTGTGTGCTCAGAAAATTTGATAAAATAAAACTTTATTTTGAAGAAAGGAAACAAAAATACAAGAAAGGACAAATAAAGCCAAATGTTGCGTGTTTAAAAAGACTAATAAAATTGACAAGTTGATGGCAAGCTTGATAGAGAGAAGTCAAAATTACTAATATCAAAAATACAAGTTAGAAAACAAGACATACCCACAGATACAGTAGAGATGTACAGATTAAAAGATAAGCAACTACCACAAATTCATTCCTATAAATTTGAAAACTAAGATAAAATGGTTGAATTCCTATTTTAAGATCGAAATCGACAAAGAAATAGTTATTCTGTATAGTCTTTAAAAGAAAGTCTTATTAAGGAAATTTTATCATACTTGAAAGCTATTCTACAAAGAAAACATCAGATTCCTTCAGATGTTTAGGTAACTTACAGGGAAGTTTTATCAAAATTTTCAAGGAATGAACCATTCCAACCTTTTTCAACTTCTTCCAGAAAACAGCAGAAGAGAAAATCTACTCCTATTTATTCCAAGTGGCTAGCATAACTTGGTATCAAAAAACAAAAACAAAAACAACAAAAAAAACACACAAGGAAAGCACAAGGAAAAAAAAATACTTTCCCAGGTCATTCATAAACATGAATGCAAATATTAGTATGTCAAATCTAGCAAATGCATTGATGTAATTTATTATATTAATTTAGTAAAGGGGGAAAACCTATGAACATCTCAAAAGATACATAAAATAGATATCAAAAAATTCAGTACCCACTCTTGGTAAAAATTTTAACCAGACAGAAAAAGACGGGAAATACTTTTAACCTGGCCAAGAGTTAACCTCCAAAAACCAAATTATTTTAACAGTGAAATATTGGAAATATTGTTATTAAAATAAGGAGTGAACAAAAAAATTGACATTATTGATTTTTTAAAAAGATTTTATTTATTTATTTGACAGAGAGAGAGAGAGATCACAAGTAGGTAGAGAGGCAGGTAGAGAGAGAGGAGAAATCAGGCTCCCTGCTGAGCCACCCAGGGGCCCCGACATTATTGTTTGTATTTAATATGGGACCATAGATAATGTGTGACATTTGTCAAGATAGAAAGAACAAAAAAATAATATTATTGGAAAAGAAGAAACAGAAATAACATAATATGCAGATTAACAATACAGGAAATTCCAAAATAACCAAGAAATTATCAGAATTAATAAGAGAGGGGCGCCTGGGTGGCTCAGTGGGTTAAAGACTCTGCCTTCAGCTCAGGTCACGATCTCAGGGTCCTGGGATCAAGCCCCGCATCGGGCTCTCTGCTCGCTGGGGAGTCTACTTCCCCCTCTCCCTCTGCCTGCCTCTCTTGTGATCTCTCTCTCTCTGCCAAATAAATAAATAAATAAATAAATAAATAAATAAATAAATAAATCTTTAAAAGAAAAAAGAATTAATAAGAGAATTTAACAAAGGGAGCTGGTTATTAAAAAGAATAGGCTATTCAACCAGTGAAACTGTTACAATTGATTAACAATAGAAAAATCAGAGGGATTCCTTCCTCATCTTCTACACAAAAATCAATTCCAGATTTAAAAAAATAATAAAAAATGTGAAAGGCAAAATATTTAAACATTCAGAAAAATATATAGGAGAATATCTTATCTTAATGAGCTCCATATAAAGAATGATTTTTAAACATGGCATCAAAAGTACAAACCATCAAGAAAAACTGATCAATTCAAAATTAAAATTCAGATCCTTTTATAAAAATATACCCTAAAAAAATGAGAAGGCAGGATATACATATGACCAATAAAAATTCATATCTAGAATATAAAACCTGCCTTTAAAATTCAATAAGAAAAACATAAGCACTCTAAAAGAAAAATGGGTGAAGGTCATAAACTGGCATTTCACACACACACACACACACACACACACACACACACACACAAACAACACAAATGCCCAATAAGCATATAAAATATTTTCAATCTCAATAGAAATTAAGGAAATGTATGTAACACCTAAATAATTTAAGATTTAAAACCCATTCTACTGGTAAAAACTAAAAATTATGAAAAAAAAAAAACGTGTTGGTAAGGGCGTAGAGCAACAGGAATGTGTATTTATTTGTTTGTTTATCTGTCTATCTATCTATTTATTTATTATTAGTTTCAGGGGTAGAGTTTAGTGATTCATCAGTTGCATATAACACCAGGTGTTCATTAGATCAAGTGCCCTCCTTAATGCCCATCACTCAATTATCCCTTCCCCACCCACTTCCCCTCTAACAATCCTCAGTTTGTTTGTTAGAGTTCAATGTTTCTTATGGTTTGCCTTCCTCTCAATTTTCATCTTATTTTATTTATTTACTTTTATTTTTTATTTATTTTTATTTTTCTGTCTCTTCCTCTATGTTCATCTGTTTTTTCTTAAATTCAACATATGCATGAAATCATATGATATTTATCTTTGACTGGCTTCTTTTGCCTAGCATAATACCCTTTAGTTCCATCCACACTGTTGCAAATGTCAAGAGTTCACTCTTTTTGATGGCTGAGTAATATTCCAGTATATATATATAATATTATATATATATACACACACACTATATACCACATATATTCTATATATAAATGTATGCCATATATAAATATGTACAGTAGGTATGCCATATCTTCTTTATACATTAATCTTTTGATGGTTATCTGGGCTCCTTCCATATTTTGGCTATTGTGGACATTGCTGCTATAAACACTGGGGAGCAGATGCCTGTTCAAGTCACTATGTTTGTATCCTTTGGGTAAATACCTAGTAGTTCAATTGCTGTATATTTGTTCATTCCTAATACAAACTTTGAAATAAAATTGGGATTATCTTTTTAGCACAAACATATGCATACTCTAGTTCAAGATATTTGGGCTATCCTAAAGAAACTCCTTTGAATTTGTACCATGAGACACCATACGAAAATGTACATAAGAACAAAATTGAGAAGAAAATCCAACTATACATAAACAGAATGGATGAAAAATTTGTGGCACAGCTCCCCCACCAAAAAAGGAACATTACATAGCAGTGAAAATTAGTGAACTACAGCTCCATGAACAACTTCAGTGAATTTTAGAAACAATGTTGTATGGGGAAAAAATGGCTTAGAAGACTAATTGTAAAAAATTTTATAAAGTTCAGTAACAAGAAAAGTTTTAAAATATATATATATATTTCAATTTTGGTGTATATATATATATATATATATATATATAAATAAATATATATTTATATATACCAGGAGGGTGTGTGTATACACACACACACACACACACATATATATAAACTATTATGGAAGACTTGATCCAGGATTATGTTTATTTCTAGTTTTTGGAGAGGAGACAGGGAGGAGTGTTTGGAAGAGGCACACTTGTACATTCCAAGTCATTGTAATGTTGTGGTCCATATATTAGGTATTAGAATCAAAAAAGCTAATTTTATCATTATTCCTGAAAAAATACATATACACATATACACACATACACACATACACACAATCCTAACAATTCTCAGATAAATAAATATACAGATTTCCTTCTGTAAGTTTATACCCTCTGGTACATTGGTAATAAGAGAATTACACACACACGCATCATCTGAATTTTTGTGGCAACATAGAGTTGATGCTCTGTGGATACTTTTTTCCACCATTATGTAATATTGTTAATAGGAGTTTTGTAAATGAACTTGTAAATAGTGGCAAATGCCATTCAATCATTTAAATTGATTGCTATTTGAAAGTGTATAAAATTCCCTATTAGAGGAAAAAAAGAAATCTTTGATTCTTGTTAGCTCCCTCATGTGGCCACCAAAGTAAAAAGCAAGCAGTCTTTCTAATTAGAGATACATTACTTTCATAACCATGTCTACACTGGGATCCCCATAGATCAGTTGTGCTTATTTGGTAAGTTAGAGAACAGTTATTGGCAGAAACAAACTAACGAGAAAGTTCTTGATTCTCCTCACAGTCTATTACTGAAGTATCTAAGAGGAAAAAACAAAGTATGCTACACAAGACGGAAACAAAAACTAATTTTCAAATAAACCAGCAATGCCAAGTATATTCTGTGGGGGAACATTAAAAGACATTTCTCTCCCTCAGGAAGAAAAAAGTACTTATTGTTGTATTAACAATGAATATTAGTTCAATAAAGGCTCTGAAAAGTCCTGTAGTTATGAATCTGTTTAACTCTGTTTCACTTAGAATTACTCTTTAAAAGGAAAGTTCTGTGAAAGTACTGTTTGACAAGATTCATTAAGGCATGCTGAAGCAAAGCCTTAAATTCTAGTAATCTTTTTTTTTTTTTTTTACTAATTCAAGGAATTAATAACCAGTTGCATTGTGATAGCCATTATACAAGTGTAAAACTGTGTTGTTTAGTGAGTATTTAACATTAAATGTCAGGTAGTCAGTTGAGTGGATTGTGGTTAAATGAATAAAAGAATGAATCGATCAATCCAGTGCAGAGAATAACAAATTATTCATATAGAATCCAAGTCACTTTTCCAGTGACATCTTTAATTGATTGTATATGGTTTTGGTAAGAAGGATATTGCAGTCTGAGCCCCAAGTCCTCTAACTGTAAAATGACTTTGCTCATCTCTGCCGTAGTAGTTATCAGTTAAGCATATCACTAGCAATGTATTTCTTCAAATTAACCAGAATAAATGATATTAAGGGAAACCTATGTATGCTGTGACTGAGAGCTTATATTTGTTCTTGACTGTCTTAGTTTTTAATTGCTATCACATAAATCATATAGAAATGATTACACATCTATTACTGATTTGGGGAAAAGAAAATAATTATGGTGCAATCTGTAAAATTCTCATCACGTCCTTCCCCAAATCATGCTTTCAAAATTTTCTCTGAATGCCTTACTGTTAGGAACCCTTGAGTGAGCTGACCTTAAAGAGAAGTGCTCGTACAAATAGTACAATAGTTTTAGTTCCTGTCTTGATGAATAAAACTTGAGTTTTATTAGTTAAAAGTTAGTGAAAACTTTCCCTAGACAAACACCAAAGAACAGTAAGAAATAAGAATATTAATATAGCTGAAAAACCTATGCTCTTTTTTCTGCATAGGCAAATGTCCATATTTTGTTTTATATAGACATATAAATGATAATGTATATAATATATAATATAAATAAATACATATATGCAAGTAAATACATAATTCTCCCTGAAGAGTTTTGCTAGCAGATGACCATTCTCAATTTTCACACTGTTTTCTAAAAGGTAATGACACTCTGATCACTTTTTGGAAGAATAAACTTAAAGCTATATTAGCCGTATATTGACAGTAAGAAGTTAGTCATTGCAATCAAACACTGATATTGCATTTTAATGCTTTAAAATTTATTTAATATTTTTAATCCATTAAAATTTATTTTTACTGGGTTTTTTTGTTTCTTAAAAAGATTATATTTATCTGTTTGACAGAAGAAGAGAGAGAGACAGCACAAGCAAGGGGAGTGGCAGGCACAGGGAGTGTCTCCCCACATGGGGCTCAATCTAAGACCCCAGGATCATGACCTGAGCTGAAGGCAGAAGCTTAACTGACTGAGCCACCCAGGCGCCCTATTTTTTTACTTTTTTTTACTATTTTTAAGGTCAATGTAGTCTAAACCCATTTTCAAATTAAAGTATAGGAAGGGTGAAGCTCTAATTAGTAGTTATACTCAGAAGAACAGGCAACTCTCACTCAGGGAAGATATAAACATCTGATTCCATCTACCCACACCCATAAATTGTTTTTGTTTTGTTTTGTTTTTAACACAGAATGAGGCTCTATGAACACATGAATGAGAATTATCAAATGAAGTTGAGTGCACAACCAGAAAGTACCAAGTATTTGAAGAAAACAGAAAAGTCTAATGATCTAAAGGAAAGATATTATAATAAATAAACTTTTTAAAAAGCAGGACAAATAAAAATAATTTAAAATAAGCATTATTGACATCCTCAGAGCTTTGAAAGGACAGGGCACCCTGAGAAAGAAACTACTAAAGACTTTGGAAATAAACATTTGATTTTTATATTTTAAAATGTTCAACACATGAGTTAACTAGCAGAAGAATCACAAATTAAAAGTAAATCAGTAACCTGACCATTAAATTTGTCAGACCCATCAAACCAGGTAATTATTCCAGAATATTATGCAAAATATAAAGGGGTATAAAAATAGAAAAAATTAAAAGTTTCAAAGATAGATCCAGAAGTTCTGTTGTCTATACCTGTATTAGTAGATGTTCCATAAAGAAAGGAAAGAAAATACAGAATTATTCAAAGAAAATGTCTAAGAACTATAGAAAAGAATTTCAGTTTGAAAGTTTCCCTCAATATCAGCCATGAAAAATAAATAATAAATAAAGATTTATAACTAAACATACCATTGTGAAATTTCAAAATACCAAAGATAAAGAGAAAATTCTATTTCCAGAAAGAAAGGGAAAATTACTTAAAAAGAAAAAGATTCCAATTGGTATGAGACATCTAAACAAGCACTAATGGATATTAGAAGACAATAGAGTAATATTTTGAAGACCCAAGGGAAAATCAATTTTAACCTACAATTCTATACCCAGCAAAACTAGCATCAAGTGCAAAGACAAAAATCATATCAATATGCAAGAATTGGAAATTTTTATTCATCACAAACCTTTTCTTGGAAAAACTCCAAAGAAGAAACTCTGGTGAACAAAGACATAAATCAATCATAAAATCAAGTCTAAATAATGGTTGATAAATACTGTTTAATAAAATGATACACAAGTTGAATCTAAAAATACCAATGCCTGCAAGGTGTGAGACAAGAATGGTGATGTAGATAGATAACTAAAGCTATGCTAATATATTTTGTTCATTTATAGAAAAAAAGTACATACAGGTTAAAATTAGACATCAATTTGTAAAATATGTATTAAAGTATTAAGAGTAATTATCATAAAAATGAAAATAAGATCTAAGATCAGAGATAATAAGATCCAAAACACTAGAGAAAGAAGCAAAGATAAAACTCAACAATAAAGGAATGAATAATCTAATTAAAAAATGGACAATACACTCAAACAGACACCACACCATAGAAGCTATACAGATGGCAAATAAGAATGTGAAAAGATGCTCCATAGCATATGTCACTAGGGAAATGCAAAACAAAACAACAAGATGCCACTACCTACGTATTAGAATGACCAAAATCCAGAACACTGACAACACTGAATGCTGACAACAATTTGGAGCAACAGAAACCCTGAGTCATGATGGAAATGCAACATGATTCAGCCACTTAGGAAGACAGTTGGCGGTTTCTTACAGAACTAAACATACAGTCACCATATGATTCAGCAATTGCATTTGTTGGTATTTACCCAAAGGAGTTGAAAATTTATTTCCACAAAGAAACCTGCACATGAATGTTTATAGCAGTGCTATTTATAACTAATAAAACTTGGAAGAAATCAAGATTTCCTTCATTAGGTGAATGGATAAACGGTGGTACTTCCAGATAAAAGAATATTATTCAGCACTAAAAAGAAATGAACTATCTTACCAAGAAAAAACATGGAGGAAATTTAAATGCATATTATAAAGTAGAAGAACCCAATCTGAAAAGGCTACACACTGTAGGATTCCAACTATAAGACATTCAGTGGTTGTCTGGGGTTGATGGGGAAGGAAGGATGAATAAGAGAAGCACAGAAGATTTTTAAGGTAGTTAAACTACTCTGTATGATATTATAATGGTGGATATGTGTTATTATATATTGGCCAAAACCCATAGAATGTAAACCCTAATGTGAATTAGGGACTTTGGGTAATAATGACATATCAATGTAAGTTCATCAGTTGTAACAAATGTACTACCACGACGAAGGATTTTTTTTTTAAGATTTTATTTATTTACTTATCTGAGAGAAAGAAAGAGAGAGCGGGAGCAGGGAGTAGGGGGTAGAGGGAGAGAGAATCTCAAGCTGACTGCACTGAGCACCAAGCCAGATGCAGGGCTCGATCTCATGAATGAAATCATGACCTGAGCTGAAAGCAAGAATCAGATGCTTAACCGACTGAGCTACCCACATGACCTGGTAGTGCTGGATTTTGATATTGGGGTGACTGTGTACGCAGGTGGGGCCAGTAGTATATGGGAAAATCTCTCTACTTTCTGCTCAATTTTGCTGTGAACCTAAAACTACTCTAAAAAGTGTATTTTTTAAAATTCTATAGTAGTAAATAAAATAATAGATTTGACATTGGAAGATTTTGATATATTTAGCTAAAGTGGGTATGTACTTCTTAAAAATCACCTTCAAACCACTAAATTATAATAAGAGATAAAATTACTTATTTTGTGTTTGCAAAAGCAAAGGAAACTATCAATCCAACATAAAGAAAGAGAACAAAAAGCATATGGTAAACATCTAGTTGAATATAAAGTAAAGATAAAAGACCCTTTGTGTCTCATTATGCTACTATCCTCCCTATAGGTAATAGTTGTTAACAGTTTGGACTGTGTACTTCCACTCATTTTTTATGCAATTACATTGATATAGGAGATGGCCAAAATGTAGATAGATAACAGGATTTTCTTCATTTTTAAAAATTTTCCTGTTTTTCTAAATAGCACAATTAAAAAATATTTGTTGTGGAAATGTTCACTCTTTCCCTACCAAAATTAGGGAGAATAGTATAATAAGTCCTATTATTCACTATTGTTATGGGCTGAATTGTATCCCCCCAGAATTCATATGTTGAATACCTAACCCACCAGGATTTCATAATGTGACCGTATTTCCAGATAGGGTTTTTTAAAATGATTTTGTTAAAATAGGGTCATTAGGATGAGCGCTAATCCAATCTGCTTGCTGTACTTGTAAGAAGAGGGAATTTGGACACCCAAAAAGAGACACCAGGGGTTACACACACAGAGGAAATTGCAGACACAGAGGAAAGACCACATGAGGACACAGCATTAAGGTGGCCATCTGTAAGCCAAGGAGATCTGGTCTTCTAGGCTCCAAAGAGTAAGAGAATAAATTTCTATTGTTTAAACCACCAGTCCATGGTATTTGTTATGGCAGCCTTAGCAAACTAATACACTCACTTCCGACAGTTATGAACACTGTCAATCTGGTGTCATCTATCCCACACCCACATATTTTTTATTCTGGAGTGTTTTTATTTTTTTTTTTATTTTTTTTTAAGATTTTATTTCTTTATTTGACAGAGACAGAGAGATCACAAGTAGGCAGAGAGGCAGGCAAGGAGAGAGGAGGAAGCAGGCTTCCTGCCGAGCAGAGAGCCAGATGCGGGGCTCGATCCCAGGACCCCGAGATCATGACCTGAGCTGAAGGCAGAGGCTTTAACCCACTGAGCCACCCAGGCGCCCTGCATTCTGGAGTGTTTTAAAGCAAATCGTAGACCACCTTTTCATTTCACCTGTAACTATTACATTTTGCAACTCTATTAAGAACTGTTTACACATTTATAACCTACATCATGCCTAACAAAATTAACAACAATCCCCTAATGCCTTTTAATAACCAGCCCATGTTTAAAATTTCCCTAATTATCTCAAAGACTTTCTTTTATAGTTGGTGTATCTTTTTAAAGTTAGACCAAAGAAGATCTTCATAATACATTTTGTTATTTTTCCATACCCTAACCAACATTGGATGTAGGTTTAATATATTCCAAACAATGGGAAAAATTATATTTTTATTTATTTTTGTAATTTCCCCAATTATTAATGAGCTTAAATATATTGTCATATACTTGTTTGCCTTTCATTACTCTTTTGTGAATTCCCTGACCATTTTCTTTGCTCATTTTCATGTTTGCTTCATCTTATATTTTTGTAGGAGCCCCTTATAATCCGAGAATTTTTTTTATTTCTGTCACATTGTATTTTTCCTAATCTGCCTTTTGCTTTTATAACTTTTTAATTTTCATTTTCTTTCAATTTTTCTCTATGCTTTGTTTCTCTATGATTTGCTGCTATATTAAACAGTCATCTAAAACTCTTTGTCCTGAGAATTGTTTTCTCAACAGCTAGAATCAAGCATACTGATTAGTAAACTTCTTTCCCAGATTGGAGTTTAGCCTATTTTCAAGCGTGAATCTTAAGAAGACATTTTGCAAGTGATCTAGACATACAAAGTTTCATCTTCTACAGTACACACACAGAAAAATTGAATTCCAAGGCCAAATTTCTACATTTTGCCTCCTCCAAAATCACACAAAGACCTTTTTTTAGCCCCTGAAAAATTAGCTCACTTATTATGAGCAACATTGGAGATGATAAAATTCCAGAATAGCCGAAGACAATTCCAAACAGGTTATTGAATTCTCTCTAAAATGTAATGTTAGTTTTCCAGGAATTTTCACAATGACCTCATGCCCTTGTATTAGAGTAACATTTCGAGGAGATTATTTTAAATGTATCTTTGAAATCTTACCTCATGAAACCTAGACCTCTAAAAACCAAACTTGAGTACTCTCTAGCATCAGTGCAAGCAGAAGGAAAATAGCATGACAATTCTGATGCATATTTGTAGAATACTCTTTTTATGCATATTATTTCTAGTGAGGGTAGAACAGCTGCAGGAAAGAGAGGGAGCAAGAAAGGGGAGAGAAAGAGAGAGAGAGAGAGGGAGAATACTGGGAAATAGAAGATAATCTTGAGGATCTTATTATAAAAAAAGAAATCATCTCAAAGTAAGCAGACAGTTTGTGTTTTTGTCCTTTCTCAGGTTTTCAGAAACAACCTGTTAGCATGTCTTTCTACTTACTCAGTAATTGTTCCACGGTTTACAAGCCCCAATAAATGTGGATCAAGGGTTATGCCCATACAACATAGGATTTCAAGACAAAATGTAAACCGAGTACATAGAGCAGTCTCCTCAAGTAAAGCAATGTCTCTCTAACTTTTCATCTACCTTTAGCTTATCTACAAAGTCTTCTGTTTTTCTTTCTCCACAGATTCTGTGTCATAAGCCTGAATCCTTGAAGTTACTCTCTTAAAGCGTGTCACACACCCCGTGTCCAAGTATGGTCACTATGAGAGAGCTGTCACTGAGAGCCCTTGTGGAAAATTAATGGCTGACTACAGAGGGCAAAACTATAGGACAGATGGCTCTGTCACCACCGCCAGCCTGGGAGGCTGAAAGAAACCCAGTGTCTGGGCAAATAGCGCTGTGTTTCATGCACTTGCTCCTTTGTTAATCCAATCTCCCTGTCAGCAGCTGTCCTTCATTGTTCAGTTTGGGAGGGAAGGTTGTTTCATTTTCTGTAGACATTTTCTATATTTCAATTTGTTAATGACTTAAAGAACACATTTCAGAAATTCCTTGAGACCCCAAACCAGAAAAGAGCCTTCTCTGTCATTTCTTTAAAGAACAACAGCAAAATGTCTATTTTGCATAGTCTAAGAAAATATTGGTCTTCATCCTGCTACTGGATTTAAAGTCATTCAAGAATTTCTGCAGCAATCAGCTAGGGATACTTAATATCCTAAGGTTACATTCAGCTAATACCAACCCATAAATTAGGTTAATGCAATGAAAGAAGGAGAATGGTCAATGTGGAAAAGTCAGTCACATTAGAATAACTGCATGATTCAGAAATTTTGCACTTTTCAACAGTGTCCTGGAGTCAATCAAATGTCCCTTATTTTCCAATTACCTCCTGTCCAAAAAAAATCCTTTCCCTCTTACTCCGTGTTGGCCCGCCTTCAATCTCATTTACCCTTTGTCAAGACACTTCTGGTGTAAACAACTGGCTTCAGAAAAGCAGAACAATTTCAGTCTCAATATCAAGGCCACATCCGAATTGAGCAATATGAGCGTGCATCAGGAGAGAAGCTCACCTGCATTCTAGTTTCTTTACAAAAGGCCAACTGTGCATCCTTAGCAGGAAAGTTCTTTGATCCTTAAACATTTCCATTAGTATCTGACACTCCTTCCTTTTCCATTATAGATGTCGGAATTTTGACCAAAAAATTATGGTCATTCCTGTTACCCTGCACAACGGTTGGCTACCAATTTTCCTACAAATGTCGTCAGTGCCTCAGTTTTCCTCCCTTATCTTTTCTGATATTTTTCTAAAGTAACAGTCTTGGCACTCCAGGGGGTCAACTGGCACACTTTCATAGGTGTTTTTAAAGCTTAAGGAGGGCCTTTACTTTCAGGTGTCCTCCCTATAAACAGTGTAACTAAACCCCTCCATCACTTAGAGTTATCACATACCCCATAAAATGTGATGGAGATTTTCTTTTTTCTTTTTAAATCTTATTCAATTTATTTAAGCCAAAACAAAAACAGTTTACCTATTTTTCCCACCCACTCAGACCCCCACCTCTTACAGCTACCAGCTTATTCTCTGTATCTATGAGCTTGGTTGCTGTTGCTACTGTTTTATTCCAAATTTAAGAAAGATGATACAATATTTGTCTTTCTCTGTCTGACTTATTTCACTTGGCATAATCCCTCAAGATCAACTCATGTTTTCACAAATGGTGAGCTTTCATTCTTTTTTATGCTAAGTAACGTTCCAGGATATATTATATATATGCATATATATATATGGATAACAAGTTTATGAGATTTTACATAGAAATAGATATAAGTATAGATTAGATAGATATAGATATATCTTACAAATTTTTATCCATTCATCTATTGAAGGACACAAGTGGTTTCCATATCTTGGAAACCTATTATAAATAATATTGTGATAAACATAGTAAACACAGGGATGTATATACCTTTTTAATTAGTGTTTTCCTCTTGGGGGGATAAATACCCAAAAGTGAAATTACTGGATCATATGATACTTCTATTTTTAATTTTTTGAGGAACATCCACTGTCTTTCCCATAGTAGTTGTATCAACCTATATTCCCTCCAACAGTACACAAGGGTTTCCTTTTCTCTACATCCTCATCAACATTTCATTAGTTTTTGGCTTTTTGATAGCTATTCTAACAAGTGTGAGGTGATACATCATTGTGGTTTTGATTTGCAGTCCCCTGATGATTAATGATGTTGAACATCCTTTCATGTACCTGTTGGCCATCTGTAGATCTTCTTTGGAAAAATGTCTATTTAGATCTTCTGCCCATTTTTAAATTGGATTGTTTGTGTTTTTAGCTGTTGAGTTATGAGTTTTCTGTACATTTTGGATATTAACCCCTTATCAGATATGTAGTTTGCAATTATTTTCTCCCATTCAGTAAGTTGTCTTTTCGTTTTGTTGATGGTTTCCTTTGCTCTGCAGAAGTTTTTAGTTTGTTGTAATTTCACTTGTTTATTTTTGCTTCTGTTGCTTTTGTTTTTGGTGTCAGATTAAAAAAAAAGTCATCACTAAGACCTATGTCAAGAAGCTTACATTTTCTTCTAGGAGTTTTAGAGTCTCGGGTCTTATATTCAATTTTCTTTAAAGATTTATTTGTTTGTTTGTTTATTCATTTATTTGAGAGAGAGAGAGCAAGAGAGCAAGGAAGCATGGGTGTGGGAGGTCTGAAGAGCAGAGGGAGAAGGAAAGAGAACCCCAAGCAGACTCGGAGCTGAGTGTGAAGCCTGACACGAGGCTTGACCTCACAACCCTGAGATCATGACCCAAGCTGAAATCCAGAGTTAGGCGCTTAACTGACTGCACCACCCAGGCACCACTTCTATTCAATTTTTTAAATCCATTTTGAGTTAGTTTCTGTTTATGGTGTAAGATAGTGGTCCAGTTGCATTCTGTTCTTGTGGCTGTCCAATTTCCCAACACTATTTATTGAAGAGACTGTCCTTCCCCATTATATATTCTTTGTTTCTTTACCATAACTTAATCAACATATATGTGTGGGTTTATTTCTGGACTTTCTATTCACTTCCATTGATATATGTGTCTATTTTTAATGCCAGTATCATACTGTTTTACTTATGGAGCTTCTCATTACTGTTAATAGAAATTTAGAGAAAGTCCCCTCAAAGCAGCTTATCCAGTTAGCAAGTCTCGCATCTGGATGTTAGAAGAAGCCCTTGCCGAGAAGCTTCCTCCAGGGGCACAGCTCACATTGTCAAAATCATCATGGCCCTTCGGTTGTGTGATTCTCTGTCATTGCCAAATCAGATTGGTAAGCTCTTCTGCAAAGGTAACTTGTAAGGGGACTGAGGTAGGCCCGATTTTTTGGCATCTGTCTCCATATACTTTTTCCTAAACCTTGTTAAATACGACACTCTTTGCCACACAAAATATGAAAATACTTTAATAACAAGTCCTATCATGTGAGGTTTATGAGTTATTAGAGTAGAAATTACTATCTACAAGGCTTCATCCCAGTCTGGCAAGTGGATTTTTCATGACCCAGGAGATGTCATCAAGTCTGACTTCATGCTCTGGAGCATTAAAATCACATCGACTGAGTACTTCTTGTCTTAATAAGCCAAGCACTGGCTCCACATCAACCCCTCTGAACTCTCTCAGGTTCTTGAAATTCCTGCAGTCCCAGCTTTCTCCTGCCCAAGCGCACACTGCCATGCCCGTGTGACACAGGGCAGCATATGTGCTCTGTATTCTCCCCACCCCTCCACACGCTGATATTGTGTTCCTTCACAAAGTAAACCATTATAATTCAGAACTGGCTGAAAATTGATGGATTTCTATATATTTTTAGGTGCAAGGATAACAAACATACAGATTGCAATCAGAAAAAAATGTTAAACCACATTTCAATTTCAATAACTGTGTAAGTATATATTGAACATTTACTTTGTTTCTAGTACTCTGGGAGAAATAAGAGAAGTATAAGGAAATAGTTCTCAAAATGCGCCTGAGAGAACCCTAGAGCTCTCAAACCATTTAGGGAGAGACCATTAAGTTAAAACTATCTTCATACTATTACTAAGATACTATTTGCCTTTTTTACTTTTACTCTTGTAAAGGCAAACAATGGACTTTTCCGGAGGGTATAAACACATGATATTGCAATAGATTGAAAGCAGAAGCAGCTATGAGAATCCAGCTATCTTTTGTTAAACCAGATATTAAAGGGACTTGAAAACTATAGAACAATGTACTCTTCTCACTGAAATCATTTTGTTTTGGAAAATACAGTTATGTTTTATAAAAATATGTATGTTAACATGCAATGGATTCATTTTTTAGTAAATTAGTAAATGAGTATTATTTATCAGTTTTCATTTCTAACATGATCAATATCAACAGATATAACTACATAAACAAACTTTTTTAGGGTTCATGATATTATGATTTATGATAAGAAATATATATTTTTGGTCTTTGTCTTCATTTTTGGCACAGAGCTTCTAAAACCCTTGTAGTCTCTTAAGTGATGAGAGTAATAAAGATGTCTTTTGTTATATTAATTAGTGACTTTTGGACCTCACCCAAGGATGGGGGAACTGATCATGACTACAGAGTTGGAACTTTCAGTCTCACCGTTGATCTCTGAAAAGAAAAGAGAGGCTGGAGGTTGAATTCAATCACCAGTGGCCAATGATTTAATGACTCATGCCTATGTTATGAAGCTTCCATTAGAACCCCAAAGGACAGGATTCGTAGAGCTTCTGGACTGGTGAACACATGGAGATTTGGGAAAAGTGGGTGCTGAGAGAGAACATGGAAACTCTACATCCTTTCCCCATAATTTGTATGCTTCTCTTCCATCTGGCTGTTCCTGAGTTATACCCTTTTATAATAAACCAGTAATCTAGTAAGTAAAACATGTTCCTGAGTTCTGTGAGCCACGCTAGCAAATTAATTAAATGTCCAACCTATAGCCAGTCAATCAGAAGCACAGGTGATAACTTGAAATTGGCATCTGAAGGTAGTAGAGGGAGTCTTGTAGGACTGAGCTCTTAACCTGTGTGATCTGATGTCAATTAAGTTGTTTTGTAGGACACCCAACTGGTGTCAGAGAATTACTTGGTGATGTTGAGAAACCCTGCTCCACACACTGGAATTGGTGATCAGAATCATTAGGTTCTCAATAGCATATAAGAACATAAAAGGGCAGGGGTGCCTGGGTGGTTCAATTGGTTTAGTGTCTGCCTTTGGCTCAAATCATTATCCTAGGGTCCTGGCATCAAGCCCCATGTTGAGCTCCTTGCTCAGTGGGGAGTCTGCTTCTCCCTCTGCCTTTGCCACTTCCCCTGCTCATGCTCTCTCTCCCTTTCTGTCCATGTCAAATAAATAAAACTTAAAAAAAAAAAAAAGAGGATGTAAAGGAGTCCTGAAATCAAAAAGCTTGAAGGCCAAGTATAAGGCAAAGTATTGAAACTTATAGCTGAACTGGGCAAATGAGCCAAAAACCATATGAGACAAGAAAGTAATCTAATGCCATGTGACCAAGCACTGGTCAGTATGCTATTGACTCAAAGTGAAGAGTTTGATAGAAAAGGAGAATGGGGAAGAAATGTCCCCAAAAAATTAGAAGGAAAGATTATATTGAAAACAATTTGCTAACCAGTTTGTCATGGGCCCTGACTGGTCTGGTGGACTCTAGTTTATTAGGCATGGTTGGGAAGACCCATAACAGCATTGTGTTTGAGCAAGGCCTTGTGGGAAAACCTGGTTTTGAGAATGTGGTAAAGATAGGGGAGAAGTTCCTGTGATGGAGAAGCAGCATGAGCAATAGCATCAGAGAAGAGTCACCACAGAGCATGTGAGGATTAGTGAAGAAACAGTCCTGACCACAGGAAAAAGCACATACTGACAAGAAAGTGTAGAAAACAGGATTGTGCCAACAGAGTTGGTATATGCACTGGCAGAACAGGCATATTCCTAAAATCCACTTCCCTGTACTGGGGATGATATCATCTTCATTCTGCCCATTTGAATTTCCACTAATAAGAGGCTTATTGGGATTACCAATATTAGTTCCTTTGAGCATCAGTTCCCTGAGCTAAATAATGGATATAAATTTACTGCAGAGAGGGAGGTTCAAATGAGACAATTGATACCAGAAGACCTCTGGGAAAACTCTAAAACCATGGACATGTCCTGAATAAAACTCCCCCTTTAAAATAAAAACACATTTTTTTTAAGTAAGAGTTTTCACTCACAACTTTGTAAGAATTCAATTAATCAGATTGTTTTTCTCTAAGATTCCTAGCTGAGCTCCAACGTAATAAAGGAATGGGAGCTCCAAGGACAGAGGAGACATGGTAGGAAATCAGAGGCAATTTTATGTCACAGGACACTTCAGTGTGACAGAGAGCAGCCAAAGGCCATCCAAGGACCCTGGTCATAAGGATATGGAAGTGCCAAAGCCAGTGGCAGCAGCACAGGCTGGTGGTGAAATCAAAGGCTCTAGTCTGGCTGTGACATTTGTTAACTACATGATCTTGAACAAATTACTTAACATTCTCTAAGTCTCTGTTTCCTCATCTATAAATGGAGATTTAAAAATAATACCTTCTTCTTTGAAAAGAGGCCTTGCTCTTGCCTCTGCCTGATCTTCCCTAACATCTTCTTGTCTTTCAGATTCCAACTCCAATACTATCTTCTCAGTTAACAACACTGTAACTCCCCCTTCTCTACTATGGTGCCCTATTGTAATTTATTCATTGCACTTATTTAGTAAAATTTTCTCACTTATATTTATTAGTTTATTATCTGTCTACCCCAACTAGAATGGAAGCCCTTTGAAAGCACAAATAATAGTTACTTGAAAAATCTTATTGTGTCCATTTCTGTTCCCCAGTACCTAGTACAGAACCTGGCATATGTGGGTGCTCCCTAGAGAGTCTAAATATATGAATACTATAATTCACTGTGGCATCAAATATGCAAGATTAGTAGAAGAAGTTAACACCTTATTTGGTCCTTTGATAAGATTATTTCAATTATTACATTGTTTAAAATACCTTATAAAAATTATTATCAGGTAATGTCAAAGCTCGTCTAATATGGTCTACATTTTATTGACAGTATAACTAGTGAGATCTCCCTCAGATTTAGTAGAATAAGTGTTCATTATTGATTATAAGTCAGGAATTATGCTTAGCGAGCAAGATATCATGAACCCTGACTTCACAGAGATTATAAGCTAGTGGGGAAGGCTATCTTAAAAATTAATTTAAAACCGAGTATGGGGGCACCTGGGTGGCTCAGTCATTAAGCAACTGCCTGGGCTCAGGTCATGATCCCAGAGTCCTGGGATTGAGCCCCGCATTGGGCTCCCTGCTCAGCAGGAAGCCTGCTTCTCCTGCTCCCACTCCCCCTGCTTGTGTTCCCTCTCTCACTGTGTCTCTCTCTGTCAAATAAATAAAATCTTTAAAAATAAATAAATAAATAATAAAACCAAGCATGGGTACAATGTATGGGGGAGGGGTTCAGTACAAGTTGCCACAGAAACACCACCATCTAATCTAATATGGGGCAGGGAATGGGAGGTATTAGGAAAATCTCTCAAAGGTAGTTACAGGAATATACCTGAGAGATGAGTTGCAGTTGGTGAAGTAGAAACTGGGAATTGTCTTCTGGGCTAAAAAAGGGAAAATATTGAAAGTCTCTAAGAAAAGGAGAGCACTTTTGACAACATAAAAGGAGATCAGAATGTACTTGGTCTAGAGGGTAGCAGGAAGCTACAAAAGAATTTCAAGTAGGGGAATGGCCTGATCAGAGGTGGTGGTAGCTGTCTCATGGAGGATAAGTTCAAAGGGATCAAAGCTAAAGGAAGTGAAGCCAGTTAAGAGGTTGTGACAGGAATCCACATGGAAGCCGATTCTGCCATAGACTGTTAGTGTGTATTGGGAAGAGTTGGACTGTTTCAAAAATCTTTAAGAGAAAGAATTTATAGATTTTAGTAGCCAATTGGATGCTGAAATGAGGAAGAAGGAAAGATCAACTGTGACCCAGAGAATTCTGATATAATCCTGTTCTGACATGTTCCCTGGTATTTGGGGAGTTAAGCAGGCTTAGTCCATTACCAAAAAGAAACTAGCCTTACTGAGTTAGTCATCTGATTGAAGTCTAGAGCAGGGTGAAAAACATTTTTTTTCTGTTTCAAATCAAAATTAGCCTCAGATAGATGCCCAGCACCTCTTTCCTTTATCTTCCTACTCTGATAGTTCAGGATCCATCTTACATTTGCTCCTTGTGGCTAAGGTCAGTGAGATTCCAACCCCCTTTGTCAGAAGCATTTCTGGCTCCATCCTGGGGGAGCAGTCTTGGATCCCATTATTTCTCAGTGTATTGTATTCACATCACAAGCACACCTCTTCCTTCCCCTCTCTCCTTCAGATTATAACTTTGGTGTTATTCTGCTAGCTCTCTTCCTCCCCAGATACATGGACTGAAAGTGACAAGAAACCAACAGGACAAAACTCTATTCTGACATAGGGGCTTAGGTGACTTGCTAGATGGTAATACAATTCCTAGGGCTAAAGAACTCTGGGAATGCAGAAATGGGAAGATGGCCATGATGAGGTGCACATGAGACATCCAAACAGAGACTTCCAGTGGAATGTTGGACAAATGGGTTAACTAATGATAAATATAAGGAGTTGTAGTCATATAGAAGTTAATTTAACCATAGAAAAAGATGGGCTTATCCAAGGAAAGTATGTAGAATTATAAGAGAAAATGCCCAGGACACCATCCCAAGTGAGTCAAACATTTAAGAGACAGGTAACAGAAGAGGAAGCTGGAATGGAAACGGAGATAAAAGAGGAAACTGACTTTGGAAAGCTTATAAGCTAGTGGGGAAGACTACCTTCAAAATTAATCTGAAAACAGTTATGGGTGCTATTTTAGAGGAGGGATGGGGTGGAACTGGTTGCTATGGAAACAGGGACATCTATTTTAACATGGGGCAGGGGGTGAAATGCATTAGGAAAGAAAGTCTCAAAAGTAGTTTCAGGAATATACCTAGCAGATGATTTGGTGTTAGTGAGGTAAAGGTAGAAGGAATTGTCTTGTAAACTAAACAAAAAGGTGCTAGAAGTTTCTGAAAAGAGGAAAACTGAAAGTGTGGTATTATAAAAGCCATTGGAAAAGACATTTCAGAAAGGAGGGAGTGACAGTTGAATGCTGCTGAGACATCAAATAAAAAAAATGATGGAAATACATCCATTGGTTTTAGCAACAAGGTGAGCCTTGTCATAAGCACTTTGGTAGAATAAAAATCTTTTTTTGTCAGTCTGGTATGTAATAAAACTATGAAATTTTGATTAATGAAAGATGCCTAGTAAAACCTTTCTCAATTTCTTATCCGTATATTTCCTCACACAACTAGAAATAAAAGGGGGCTTTTATTTTTTTTTTTTAAGATTTTATTTATTTAGAGCATGAGAGGGAGGAAGGTCAGAGGGAGAAGCAGACTCCCCCTGGAGCTGGGAGCCCAATGCGGGACTTGATTCCAGGACTCCAGGATCACGACCAGAGCTGAACGCAGTCACTTAACCCAGGCGCCCACATGGAGACTTTTAAACAAGCTTTGAGCCCAACATATTTAAATGTTGTCTTTCTTTGTTATTCACTGCTGAATATGAATTAAGTCCTCTAAATGATAAAGTACTGAAATACTTTCTTGCAAATAGAAGGTATGTTCAGTCTGAAAGTTGCAGTGGAATCAAAGTGTTGGGCACCTTCCCATAAGTGCTCATTCTAGAAACCTAGCCATAGAAAGCACTTGAGCTTTCTGTCAGATGACAGCTATGTCTGAGAGTGAAGAATCAAGCTAGCATTACCAGAGAGAATGGTTTCCTTAACTATAAAGTGGTTGTATGTGGAGGGGAAGAGAGATGTTATTTGGTTGATTGGGCTTGGTTTATTTATCTTTTGTTTGTGTTTTGGCCCTCGTTTTAAGTATTGTGTGAGGAAAAGAGCAACAGCCTCATTGATTGCCTGGGCTAGACTCCAAATATAGTAATCCCCAAGCTTCCACCAAAAAAAAGTATACCTAGCATCCACTCCAACCTTTCCTGCACTTATATTCTTTGTATTTCCTTCACATCACTCTCTCCACAATCACCATCCACACATTCTTGAAAATCTCATCTCCATCATCACTAAAACCAGAAGTGATTATTTCCCTCTCGATTCCTCAATAGAAAGCATGTGACAGTTAATCACTCACTATCTTATAAATATCTCTTCTACTATTATCTCAAACTGCTATGGAATCCTTTTTTGTCTCATTTTCTCTGCATTTTTTTCTGGCCTCTAAATAGATCTTATGCCCTTTGATGGGAGGAAAAAAAATCACTGATTCATTTCATAATCCCCCACAATACCACACCCATACAGTGGGTGGTCAAAAGATATTGACTGAGATGTTTGGAAAAGTCTCTGTGAAAATATTTTTTTAAATGTAAGACATTATTGTTACTCTCCTTTGCTTTAGTTTTGATGACAATCTCACTTTTTTTTTTAATGTTCAGCTAGCCAACATATAATACATCATTCGTTTTTGATGTAGTGTTCAATGATTCACTAGTTGTGTATAACACCCAGTGTTCATCTCAACATGTGCCCTTCTTAATACCCATCACCTGGCTTACCCCATGCTCCCCAATCTCCCCTCTGTAACCCTCAGTTTTTTTCTCCCAGAGTCCAGAGTATCTCATGGTTTGTCTTCCTCTCTGATTTCTTCCCATTCAGTTTTCCCTCCCTTCTCCTTCTATTAGATACTTGTCAAGTGAGAGAGAATCCTGTAACTCTCAGACTCCAAACACATTTCTCTCACAATGCAAAAGACTTCCAAATTTTGACATGTTTGAAATCATGAAATTACATTAATCCAGAAGATATGGCCAGATCTATTCACTCTTGCTTTTCATCATTCATGTCAATAGTGTGTTGCTCCTCCTTAAATTCTCCTCCAGGTAAATGAGGCCATTTACAACAGAATTGGGCTGCTGTGGTGATACTAGAGGATTGGAAGCCAGAATGCAGTCGAGTTAGTCGGTCTATTTTGGTTCAGATTTTGTGTGATAGAAACAGACTGCTAAGATGCATGTGACTAACATTAACCCATTGATAGAGTCAATCTTTCTTAAATAGTCATCTCTTCTTTGTTGGAGACAAGTATGTCTTGTCACAGTTTGGCTGCCTAATTTTAGCTCCAACTAGGGTTTGCATAGCCACCAAGCCCCAAATCCAGGCCAGAAATAGGCAGAAGAGTGATGGTCATGTGTTTAACAAGATCCCAGGCATTAGGCCAACACACATTGGAGCTAGGGTGGAATTTCTTGCCCTGTGAAAATGCAGTGCTAAATCTTCCCCTCTCTCTCTCTCTCTCTCTCTCCTCTTTTTCTCTATGAGTGGATCTCTCCTGTACAGTGAGCAGAGCTGTCACCTGAAACTAATGAGGAAGATGTGTCTTTCAGCAATCTGATCTACAGTCAAAACTGTGTGACCTACCAGCCTTGACATGCCAACTTGGACTAAGATTTCTGGAATGGTTGAAAAAAGTATTTTAATATGGTTTACCTTGGTGAATAATTTCATCACTGACTTCTAAAATTTCACAGGATACATCTTTAAAGTCCTCAGACATCTTCAGATATAACATATTGTACACTTTTTTTTACTGTAGGAAATGAACTCCTTATTCTTCCTCTTTCACTTAGTCTCTTTCATGTGGACTTTTTTGTGTGTGTATCAAGTATGAACCCTCATATTTGCATCTCTCTTTCCTTCCCTTGATTATAAGAGGTATTTGATGCATATTGACAAAGGAAATTATTTATAAACTTGTAAACATAACGTACTTTAAGGGTATCTAAATTTGGCTGTATGTTCATTTTTGAGGCTTTCGTACTCTTTCATAGAAAATTTACTATAGGTTAAGTCATCTTTGGAGTGAAAGTAGAAATATCATATTTATAAATTTGGGTGGTTTTTTTATTCCTTTGAAGACTTAAGAAAGAACATATAAGAACAAAACAGTTTCAAACATCAAAAAAGACAGAGAAGGCCTTGACTTCATTCAGCATATTAGTATATTTTCAGAAGAATCTTTTTGGAGTTATTAGTTACCTATAGTTGCTAAAATTAAGGAACTGACACATAATACAACCAACTACCATATTTTAAGGTGTAATTAGAGTTCTGAACTCCAATAAAACATTTTACTCTAGGAAAACTCTTAAGGCATGTTAACTGTGTCCCACACAAGGGGATATATGACCTCCACATTGGATTTAGAAAAACTGGCTTGGGTTCTCCTTTGTAAGCAAAGGGCATGGACTTTAAGAAATGTTTTTCCTGTGCTGGTAAAAGTGGATTTGTCATGATCCTTCCTTCTGACTTTTTCCCATCGTGAACTAGACACTGAAGGCAGGGACACCATATCTCACTGTAGACCTGTCATCCTCATGTTCCCTATAACCAGAAATTAACCTCTGTGATACAAACTAATTAATTTAATGAACCATACAATTAGACCAAAACATCACTAATTAGCTAATGAGTTGGTAGATGGAGAGGATCCAGGGACATATCTAATGATCCAAACTTCATCAATAAGGGGAAAAATCTATGTGTTACATTATATACTTTGTTAAATATTTGACTATCATTGTATTTGACGTAGAGATAAATCCTAAAAGCTTATTTGGAGGCCTTGGAAGCTGAGAATAATAATCCTATAATTTTTGGTCAAAAAACATTCCTTCTGGGGAGCCAAGGTGGCTCAGTTGGTTGAGCATCTGCTTTCGGCTCAGGTCATGATCTCGGGGTCCTGAGTAATATTCCATTGTGTGTGTGAGTGTGTGTGTGTGTGTGTGTGTGTACATCTTTATCTATTCATTGGTTTGGGCTTTCTCCATAGTTTGGCTATTATCTATAATGCTGCTATGACCATGGGGGTCTGTATTCAAATCTTTATTTTTGTATCCTTTGGGTAAATACCCAGTACCTAGTAGTGTAATTGCTGGATTGTAGAATAGTTCTATTTTTAACTTTTTGGTGAATTCCCATACTGTTTTCCAGAGTGACTGCACCAGTTTGCATTCCCACCAACGGTGCAAGAGGATTTCCCTTTTTCCAAATCCTTGCCAACACCTGTTGTCTCATGTGTTATTAATTTTGGCCACTCTGCCAGGTGTGAGGTGGTATCTCATTATGGTTTTGATTTGCATTTCTCTGATGATAAGTGATGTTGAGCACATTTTCATGTGTCTGTTAGCCATCTGGATGTTTTCTTTGGTAAAGTGTTTATTCATGTCTTCTGCCCATTTCTTAACTGGATTGTTTTGGGGGTGTTGAGTTTGATAAGTTCTTGATAGATTTTGCATATTAATCCTTTATCAGACATGGCATTTGCAAAAATCTTCTATTCTGTAGGTTGCTTTTTAGTTTTGGTACTTGTTTCCTTTGCTGTGCAGAAGCTTTTTATCTTGATGAAGTCCCAATCATTCAGTTTTGCTTTTGTTTCCCTTGCCTCCAATAATGTGTCTAATAAGAAGTTGCTGAGGCTAAGATCAAAGAGCTTTCTGCCTGTGTTCTTCTCTAGGATTTTGATGGCTTTTGTCTCACATTGAGGTCTTTCATCCCTTTTGAATTTATTTTTGTGTATGGTGTAAGAAAATGGTCTGGTTTCATTATTCTGTGTGTTGCTGTCCTGTGTTCCCAACACGATTTGTTGAAGAGACTGTCTCTTTTCCATTGGATATTCTTTCCTGCTTTGTCAAAGATTAGTTGATGATATAGTTATGGGTCCACTTCTGGGTTTTATGTTCTGTTCCATTGAACGTGTTTCTCTTTTTATGCCAGTAACATACTGGTTTTGTAATATAGCTTGAAGTGGAATCATGTTTTGCTCCAGTTTTGCTTTTCTTTTTCAGGATTGCTTTGGCAATTCAGGTCTTTTTGGTTCCATACAAATTTTAGGGTTGTTTGTTCTAGCTCTGTGAAAAATGCTGGTGGTATTTTGATAAGGATTGCATTAAATGATAAGGATTGCTTTGGGTAGGAGAGATATTTTCACAAGGTTTGTTCTTCCAACTGAAGAGCATGCAATGGTTCTTCATTTCTTTGTGTCCTCTTCAATTTCCCTCATAAGTGTTCTATAGTTTTCAGAGTACAGATCTTATCTCTTTGGTAGGTTTATTCCTAGGGATCTTATGGTTTTGAGTGCAATTGTAAATGGGATCAATTCCTTGATTTCTTTTCCTGCTGTTTCATTATTGGTGGATAGAAATGAGGCAAGTTTTTGTATTTTGATTTTATGTCTTGTGATTTTGCTGAATTCATGTATTAGTTCTAACAATTTTTTAGTGGAGTCTTTCAGATTTTTTATGTAGAGTATCATGTCATCTACACATAGTGAAAGTTTAACTTCTTCCTTGCTGATTTGGATAATTTTATTTCTTTTTTTTGTGGCTTACGAAGGCTAGGACTTCCAGTACTATGTTAAATAGTAATGGTGAGAGTGGACATCCTTATTGTGTTCCCAACCTTAGAGGAAAAGTTCTCAGTTTTTCTCCATTGAGGATGATTTTGGCTGTGGGCCTTTCATATATGGCCTTTATGATGTTGAGGCATATTCCATCCCTCCCTACTTTGTTGAGGAATTTTATCAAGAATGGATGCTGTATTTTGTCAAATACTTTTTCTGTATCTATTGAGAGGATCATATGGTTCTTAAAATTTCTTTGATTAATGTGGTGTAACATGTTCATTGATTGAGAATATTGAACCAGCCCTGCAGCTCAGGAATAAACCCCACTTGATTGTGGTGAATGATTCTTTTAATGTACTATTGGATTCGATTTGCTAGCATTTTGGTGAGAATTTTTGCATCCATGCTCATCAGGGATATAGGCCTGTAATTCTTCTTTTTAGTGGGGTCTTTGTCTGGTTTTGGAATCAAGGTAATGCTAGCCTCATAGGAGGAGTTTGGAAGTTTTCTTTCCATTTCTAGTTTTTGGGAAAATTTGAGAAGAGTAAGTATTAACTATTCTTTAAATATCTGGTAGAACTCTTTTGGGAAGCCATCTGGCCCTGGACTTTTGTTTGTTTGGGAAATTCTTGATTACTGATTCAATTTCTTTGCTGGTTATTGGACTGTTCAAATTTTCCATTTCCTCCTCTTTCAGTTTTGGTAGTTTGTATGTTTCTATAAATTTGTCCATTTCTTCCAGATTGACCAGTTTGTTAGCACATGATTTTTCCTAATATTCTCTTATGATTGTTTGTATTTCTGTGGTATTGGTTGTGATGTCTCCTCTTTCATTCATGATTTTATTTGAGTCCTTTCTCTTTTCTTCTTAATAAGCCTGGCTGGGGATTTATTGATTTTCTTAATTCTTTCAAAGAACTCTTTCTTCATTCTTTCAAAAACTCTTAGTTTCGTTTATCTGTTGTACTGTTGTGTTTGTTTCTAATCACAGTGATGTATCTGGATGAGGAAACCCTCTTCAGTTCCTGGGACTCACCTTGTTCTCTCCTGCTTCTGGGCCTTTGCTCTTGGCATCCCTTCCATTTTTGATTCTGTGTTCTTCTCTCCCCCCTGCCCCGTCTCCCACCTCCCACCCACCCTCACCCCTGTGCTCCTCCTCTTTTGTCTGACTAACTTCTATTAATTCTGAGATCTTAGATTCTGTGTCACTTCTCCAGGAATAAAACAATGAAAGAGCAAGGACCATTGCTGATCAACTGGAAAAAACTCTGATTGATGCCTCAGCTAAATTATCAACATCTCTTTATTATTCATCTTGTTGACTGATATTCTCCTCAATACGCTGTTTACACATATACATTAAACATCTAAAATATGAAAAGCACAGTACTAGGTACTAAGAAATGGTATCGGTTAGAAAAGGAGACTCTTTGCTTTCAAGGAGTCTAGCAAAAGCAAGAAAACTACAAACAGCCAATGACAGCACAAAGTAGCAAAGCTATATAATCAATGTACTGCAGGAATGTAGTATTTTTATAGGTGGAGCTCAGTATGAAAGGGTGAGTAGAATTTTAATTGGTGAGAGGGCAAGAAGGTCATTCTAAGCAGGAAAAACAACATAACTAAAGGAATGGCAAGATGGAAGGACACTGTGGGTTCAAATATTGGACAGAAACGTGTTAGGTGCCTAATAGGAGATGAGTGGTGGTAGAAGGGATGGGCAGGGCAAGTTATATATTTTGTGGAGCCCTGAACAAAATGAAACTATAAGACTCTTGGTTAAAAAGGAGGGGAAAATGTACAAAGGTATTTAAATACAAAGCCTTTTTCTTTAAAAAAGAAAGTAATGAAGTAATAGTGATATATAATAGCATTAACCTATAAATTACAAAGAAAATTATATGGTTGGTGTCATAATTTTATGTAATATATTGAATAATAGTTTGTTAATGTAATATCTTGGGTCTTGGCCCATTTGTCTACAAATTCTTTTGCAAGGAAAAAAAGAGTTTGTATTTTTAGGAACTTAATTTTCAATTACATAATTAAAAACAATCTCCATCACTCCTAACTAATGGAAGAACACAAGGAATTTTGATAATTTTTAATTTTCAGAAGGCTCTTTCTGACGATGTAAATCTACTGGATTTGTTAAGGGCATTTGCTAGGCTATGACAACATTGGGACACATTTCTGATCCATTACTATAAAATATAAATTTTAGTACATCTAGAACTGATGACTCTGGCAGTACAATTTTTTTCTTTTAATTTATTTGAAACAGACAGTGAGATAGCATGAGCATGAGGAGAGGCAGAGGGAGAGGGTGAGAGAGAATCCTCAAGCTTACTCCTCCCTGAGCATGGGGCTGGAGGCAGGGCTTGATCTCACAACCCTAAGATCACGATCTGAGTTGAAACCAAGAGTCTGTTGCTCAACAGACTAAGCCAACTAGGTACTCCATTTTTAATTTAATTTTAAAATGTAAATTTATACAATGGCGTTTTAATGTTTCCTCTGACATTTCCTGAAAGTTGTGTAGGTTGTACAAGAAACTAAAAGTAGCTTCATGATTCGCATGTAATTCAAAATACTTGCTTCTGCATTCCATCTCTATGTCTTTAATTACAAAGAAAAATTGATTCAAAATTTGACTTCTTTTTAATGGTTCATGTGAAGTATTTTTGAAAATAGCATTTTTTCTATCAAATGAGACTGTCTTTAAATCTACCTTCTATTGCTAAGTCTGTAGGTAGTTGCTTTGCAATGTTGTAGCAGTTTTCAAAACCAGAAATTCAAATATCTTTGAAGAATTCTAATAAACTCTTGATATGCTTTAATGCAATATCTGTTTGACTTTGTAATAATTTATTGACAAAGTTTACTGCCCCAACTCCAGAGTTCCTGAGACTGCACTCAGTCTGGAGAGTTCATATTTTAGTAATTGCACAGGGATGCACTCAAGAGATGGACAACAACCCCACCTCCCACCAAAGTGCAGGCATTGACCCCAGCTTTGTCCCAAAGCTGCCACTGCTGCCACTTCTCTGCCTAGACTTCTGCCTCCTTTGCCACTGCAAATCTGGGTCCTGGTTCTAACCCTGAAGGCCTCCTTGGGGACTCAGGGCATCCCAGACTATCCCAGGTACATGAGTCCCAGAAGTCAGGCCAACTGCTCAGCCATTCACTGCAGTGGATCTGAGCCTACAGACCTGCAAGCTCCCACCTCACTGCACATACCCTCACTCTATTGTGACACGTGACCTCACTCAGAAACCGTAAGTTCAAAGATAAAATCATGAAGGATTTCAAATCCATAGTAGAGTATTAAGCCAAGTGTAAGGTCCCTTTTGAGAGCAGGGCTGGGGATGACTTCATAGGAGCTACTTGTCTAGGAAAACTGCCTAGAGGATGAAGCCTGCAAAGCAGAAAATAAAGTCCTTTAAAATAGTGGGTACATGGGATGCTTGGGTGGTTCAGTCAGTTAAGCATCTGCCTTCCACTCAGGTCATGATCCCAGGATCCTGAGATTGAGCCTCACATTGGGCTCCCTACTCAGCATGGAGCCTGCTTCTCCCTCTCCCTCTGCCTGCCACTCCACCTGCTTGTGCTCTCCCTCTCTCTC
The DNA here is from genome assembly GCA_028646535.1 of Procyon lotor. NCBI lineage: Eukaryota > Metazoa > Chordata > Mammalia > Carnivora > Procyonidae > Procyon > Procyon lotor. Next base: position 38,372,629 of record CM053608.1, on the reverse strand, counting down.
TCTCTGTCAAATAAATAAATAAAATCTTACCAAAAAATTAACATAATGAAATAAAATCGTGGGAACAAGTCTTAAATCTCTTTTAATGCTTTAAGAAAGAGCACTAAAGATTTAGGCACTAAAGATTTTGAAGTGGGAAAGGAACATTAAATTTGTATCTTAGAAAGATCACTCTGGTGTCTAATTAGATAACAAGAACAGCAGATCAACTAAAAAATTTATATAATCTAGGCAAGCAGTTTTAAGAGACTGGATTTAGGAGTAGTAACAGATTTAAGGAATAACCACAGTGTTTTGAGTAGTAAATATGTGCTAGGCACTTTACAAACTTTATTTCTAATCCTCTAATAACACTCTAAAGTTAATGTTAACCTGATTTTGCACCTGAGGCAGCTGAAACCGTTGGGGTCTAGTTACTTAAGGTCATACGGTAAGTAGAGCAAAGCCAGCATTAAACCCTGAGCACAGCCTTCCCTCACTGGACAACACACCTTTTCTGAGCTCAGGGAGAATGTCCCAAAATGTGGTAACAGATCTATGCTAAGTTTCAGGAGGAGGAAAGAGTCAGAGATGCCGTTAAAAATTTCCCCTCTCCATCCTACACCCTCCAAAGTCCTCCAGCTACCCATGTTTATTTCATGTGTATTTCAAAAGGTCCTATGAAATAAAGAGGACCAAGGTCTAAATAGTGAGACTTTGTGATAGATTCTTTCCAGGTCATGTGGGCATAGTGCCTAATGCGTAGCTAGCATTCTATAAATCCTCCTTTCCTTTTCTTAGTACTTCTCTAACAATGGTCCCACAGTGCTCAAGTCTGATTTGGTTAGATTGGGTTTTTCCTTTTCTTTTCCTACCATGCTTGTATTCTACCTAACCCCATCAAGCTCCAATGATTGCAAATATGCCCAAAAGTCCATGGGAAATGTGTGTATTTTCCAAGCTTTGGAAAAATTACCCTCATTCAGTTCAGGGACAGCCCATGAGAAGGGGGGAACGTGGTTGGGAGAAATGAAAGAGATAAGGATGTAAATGAGTGAGGTGATTAACACCCAAGCATCATCCAATAAATATCAACAGTCTGTTAGCCTGAAGAAGAGAAGGATCTTTAAAGAGCTCTTCTATTACCTATTACAGAGCATTTGAGAGCTCTTAACATAATGAACATCCCCAGGCTACACACAGGGAAACAGAGTCACAGCTTCATTCTGAAAGTCACTATGCATTCACCAGTCTACAAAAAAAATGTATTGAATGTTTACTATGACAAAGACACCATGCTTGATGTTTCTCATCCACTTAACCATTAAGGTCTTGGAAACTGATGATGTTGGAATATATTGTATTTGGTCATGTATGTTAAACCTAGGAGAATGAGACCCACTGAATTGTTTCATCAGAGCTTGGGTCAGCTCTCCACAACTCATGACGTTGTTACTGTCAGTTTGAGTAAGTCAGAAATTGTTTCAGAACAGAAATTATTTTGGAAATTATTCAAGTGACCATTCTATTTCCCATTGTACCATTCCTTGTGGTATTATTCCCTAAGAAATGAATATTGGCCAATTTAGTCATTTTCCAAGATTAAAACAAAGTTCAACTATACATTCAAGTCCATATAATAATAGACATATATTGGTGGGGGAGGGACATTCACATTTGCTGAGCAATAACCTTGTGGCATACACTGAGAAGCCTCTTTACACATGTCCTCATATAATTATCTCCCTTTTAGAGAAGAGGAAATTGAGATTCAAAGAAGTGAGGTAATTGACCACTTATCACAGCACAAGTATAAAGTTGAGCCAGAATTTCATTCTAGTTCTATTTATTTCCAAGTGACCTCCCTGCATCAGAGGTCAGAAGTTGTACAAGAAGGGGTACCTAGGCGGTGCAGTCGGTTAAGTGTCTGACTCTTTGTCTGGAGACTGTTTTGTCCAGGCAAAATCTCAGGGTCTTGAGATAAGCCCCAAGTTAGGCGTCAAGCTCAGTGTGGAGTCTGCTTGAGGTTCTCTCTCCCTCTCCCTCTGCCCCTTCTGCTGGAACTCTTTCTCTCTCTCTCTCAAATAAATAAATAAATCTTAAAAAAAAAAAAAGTTGTATAGGAATACACAATTTACTTCAAGTCACTTGATTAAGTATAACAAAAAGCTAGCACATAAGCATAAATGTGTCCCAATCTAAATATGTGGTCTTATTATCTAAGATGCCATCTATTTCTATCTTTTAGAATAGATTTATTGTGCCATAATTTACATACTATACAATTCGCCAATTTAGATTTTATTTATTTGTTTGAGAGAAGGGAAGGGAGAGTACAGGAGAGAGTGAGAGGGAGAAGCAGACTCCCCGCTGAGCAGAGAGCCCAGACCGACTCAATCCCAGGACACTGAGATCATGACCCTAGCCAAGAGGCAGACACCCAACCGACTGAGCCACCCAGGCACCCATAATTTCCCAATTTAAACTGTACAAACAGCTCAATGGTTTTTAGTATACTCACAGTTATACATCCATCACACAATTTTAGAACATTTTCATCACCCCAAAAAGAAACCCAATAACCATTAGCAGTCAGTCCCCATTTCTAAACAAATCCCCCAAACCTAGCCATGTATTTATTTGTAATTTCATCCCCTGCTGAGTTCATCACTATGCTACAAATAATATAAATAATAAATGGCTGCTCCCTGGGGTTTGAGTAAAAGTAGTCACAGAACATAACTATCACTTTCATAATAGATCATAAAGGTACATCAGCATTTGTAGTAAACTGGGAAATTATTGTTTCCCCCACTGATAATCCAGGCAAACAGAAATACTGTGAATTAGCTTGAGTTAAACAGTTGGCTACAGTTGTGCCCTGTATATTCTGCTTAGCAACAACCGCCTGGTCTTCCAGTGATGAAAGAGCCCTGGGAGCTGAGTACTGACCAGTGGAATGCGTGGAGCGCTGGATGTGCAGGGTGCTAGAAGGCAGGAGATTAAAGAGGGCTGGCAAGCGTGGGTTGGAAGAAGAGGATGGCACTGAAAGACATGCATGTGTCCTGTGCAGGGAGGAGAGTGGACCACACAGAAGGATCAGAAGGACCAAGTACAGGGGGTGCCTAGGTGGTGCAATCAGTTAAGGGTCTCAATCTTGGTTTCTGCTCAGGTCATGATCTCAGGGTCCTGGGATCGAGCCCCGAGTGGGGCTCCTGCTCAGTGAGGAGTCTGCTTGCGATTCTTTTTCCCTCACCCTCTCCCCTTCTAGCTCATACTCTCAAGTAAATAAATAAATATTTTTAAAAAGAAAAGAAGAAGAAGAAGAACCAAATACAGCCAAAAATACCTGCTTGATCTTTTGAAAGGTGGACTGGAGTTGTGGGAAGTAGTCAACCCCTAAGCCACATTTCGAGGTACATACCCTCTGTGCACTACTACTCTTCATTTCTCAGCAACCCTTGTGGAATGTCTAGAAGATTATTTTCATACATATTGGATCCCACATCTCATTGTGTCATAACTACCCTGCTGATCTCTCATGGCCCTGAAAAGTGTCCCTTGTCATCCTGCCCACTCTACCCACCCCCTCCTCCATCTCCTCACCTCTCAGGCCCTTTCTTCAGTTACACGGACATAGTTGCCACAGCAGGTATCTGAGGCCTGACAGGTGACCTTGGGCTGTGGTGCAGGAGCCTCCATTTTAGGCAGGCACTCTTTTGAAATGAGAGCCTGCAAAAATGACCTCCTCCCACTGAAGTAGAAGCCCTGAGAAGACAGTAATCATTGCTTGTAAGCCCATCACCTAAAAACAACCAACATTAACATTTCAGTGATTTTTCTTCCAGACATTTTATGGGAATGTCTCTCTCTCTCTCTCTACACACACACACACACACACACACACACACACTCACATACATACATATACACACACGACTACATACATATAACATATGTGTATTGTATATGGCTATAGCTGTATCTACATATCTAAAGCTATAGATAGTTCTGTGTCTTTTTTCACTTTAGATTTTATATAATCACCATTTTTCTCACATCAGTGAATATTCTTAGGAAAAAGATCTTTTAAACAGATGACTGACGTATCATCTCATAAATACAACACAACTGATGTAAGCCTTTTCTTACTGCCAGACATTCAAGTTGTTTCAGGTTTTTATCAAAATAATACCAGAGTAAATATTTTGTATATAAAGTTAGCTATGCACTTATGTCTATTTTCATAAAATGATAACAGTTAACATTTGCCAGTTTCTTATTCTCTGGGTGACCCTGAGCTAAATGTCTTATATGTATATTATCTCATTTAATCTTCACAAAATTCTCTGAAGTAGGTTCTATTATTACCTCTATTTTCCAGAAATAAGTAGCATACAGAAGTTAAGTAAACTGTCCAAGCTCACACAAAAAGAAAACAAAGGAGTCAGGATTCAATTGCAAACCCCTGTACTCCAAAGTCTGCTTTAACTTCTAAGACAATGGAATTACACAGAATCTAAGAAATGGATATTTTATTTGTGTGTTTGTTATATAAGAATAATTCCTACAAGTAGTAGATGAAAGTCCAAACTGTACAGAGTGGCATTAAATGGAAAATAAAGGACTTGCACACTCTTCTCCCAAGTCCTACTCCCTAGAAGTGGTAGTCAAACAATCCTTCTTTCTCCTCCTCCTCCCCTACTCCCTTCTTTTTGTTGTTGTTATTTTGATGATTACCACTATAATTTTCAATAAAGGAGAAGCTTTTGGACAAGTAATTGATCATTTAATTGCAAAGTCAGTTACCATGCAGAATTATAAATGACATGTACAGACCACCAATGACATGTACATACCGAAGGTCTTGTTTTCTATTAGATGCAAAGCAGCCAATTTGAATGTCATGTGGCCTGTCATATATCAATCACAACTGGAATGCCTTGTCTGTGTTTTCCAGTCTTCTTTAAACCAGGGTGAAGAGTTAAAGCCACTTACAAAACAACTGTGTGCAGACTCAGTGTAGATTGCTTTTCATTTTCTTCCAATCTTCTAATATAGCCTTCCCATACTTAATGCAACACCAGTATTTGTAGTGACTTACTATCACAAAGCGTTCAACAAAGGATTTTTTTTTAATTTTTTCAGTCTTCCAAGATTTATTGTTTATGCACCACATCCAGTGCATCCAATACATGGCCTCCTTAATACCCACCACCAGGCTCACCCATCCCCCTACCCCCCTCCTCCCAAACCCTCAATTTGTTTCTCAGAGTCCATAGTCTCTCATGCCTTATCTCTCCTTCCAATTTACCCCATTTCACTTTTCCTTTCCTTCTCCTAATGTCCTCCATGTTATTCCTTAAGTTTCACAAGTAAGTGAAACCATATGATATTTGACTTTCTCTGCTTGACTTATCTTGCATAGCATGATACCCTCTAGTTCCATTCACGTCGTTGCAAATGGCAAGATTTCGGGGGTTTTGATGGCTGCATATCACATCAATATATCTCACATCTTCTTTATCCATTCATTTGTTGATGGATGTCTAGGTTCTTTCCATAGTTTGGTTATTGTGGACACAACTGCTATAAACTTTAGGGTGCATGTACATTTGTACCTTTAGGGTAAATACCCAGTAGCGCAATTGCTGGGTCATAGGGTAGCTCTATTTTCAACTTTTTGAGGCACCTCCATACTGTTTTCCAGAGTGGCTGCACTGGCTTGCATTCCCACCAGCAGTGTAGGAGGGTTCCCCATTCTCTGCATCCTCACCAACACCTGTCATTACCTGACTTGTTAATTTTAGTCATTCTGATTGGTGTGAGGTGGTATCTCACTTTGGTTTTGATTTGTATTTCCCTGATGCCAAGTGATATTGAGCACTTTTTCATGTACCTGTTGGCCATTTGGATGTCTTCTTTGAAGAAATGTCTGTTCATGTCTTCTACCCATATTGAATTCCTGTATGAGTTCTAGCAGTTTTGGAGTGAAGTCTTTGGGTTGTCCACGTAAAGTATCATATCATCTGCAAAGAGTGAGAGTTCAACTTCTTTGCAGATTCAAATGCCTTTATTTCTTTTTGTTGTCTGATTGCTGAGGCTAGGATTTCCAGTACTATGTTTAACAGCAGTGGTCATAGTGGACATCCCTGCCATGTTCCTGATCTTAGGGGAAAAGATCTCAATTTTTTCACATTGAGAAAGATATTCTCTGTGGGTTTTTCATAGATGACTTTGATGATATTAAGGTATGTACTCTCTATCCCTACACTGTGAAGAGTTTAATCAAGAAAGGAGGCTGTACTTTGTCAAATGCCTTTTCTGCATCCATTGAGAGTATCATATGGTTCTAGTTCTTTATTAATGTATTGTATCACATTGATTGATTTGCAGATGTTGAACCAATCTTGCAGCCCAGGAAAAAACTCCACTTGTTTGTAGTGAATAATCCTTTTAATGTACTCTTGCATCCTATTGGCTAGTACTTTGGTGAGAATTTTTGCATCCATGTTCATCAGGGATACATTGGTCTGTAATTCTCCTTTTTGGTGGAGTCTTTGTCTGGTTTGGGGTGTTTGGAAGTTTTCCTTCCATTTCTATTTTTTTGGAACAGTTTCAGAAGAATAGGTTTTATTTCTTCTTTAAACGTTTAGTAGAATTCCTCTGGGAAGCCCTCTGGCCCTGGGCTCTTATTTGTTGGGAGCTTTTTTTTTATTACTCCTTCAATTTTCTTACTGGTTATCGGTCTGTTCAGGTTTTCTATTTCTTCCTGGTTC
>CM053608.1:38353728-38365771 GCA_028646535.1 Procyon lotor | reverse complement strand
TTTCTTGAGAAAGGCTTGTATTGCTATATACTTTCCTTTCAGGACCGCCTTTGCTGTGTCCCAAAGATTTTGAACAGTTGTGTTCTCATTTCATTTGTTTCTATGAATTTTTAAAATTCTTCTTTAATTTCCTGGTCGATCCATTCATTCTTCAATAGGATGCTCTTTAGCCTCCATGTATTTGAATTCTTTCCAACTTTCCTCTTGTGATTGAGTTCTAGTTTCAGAGCACTGTGGTCTGAGAGTATGCAGGGAATGAGCCCAATCTTCTGGTACCAGTTGAGACCTGATTTGTGACCCAGGATGTGATCTATCCTGGAGAATGTCCCATGTGCACTAGAGAAGAATGTGTATTCTGTTGTTTTGGGATGGAATGTTCTAAATATACCTGTGATGTCTATCTGGTCCAGTGTGTCATGTAAAGCCTTTATTTCCTTGTTGATCTTTTGCTTAGATGATCTGTCCATTTCAGTGAGGGGGCTGTTAAAGTCCTCTACTATTATTGTATTATAGTTGATGTGTTTCTTTGATTTTGTTATTAGTCGGTTTATATAATTGGCTGCTCCCATGTTAGGGGCATAGATATTTAACATTGTTAGATCTTCTCGTTGGACAGACCCTTTAAGTATGATACAGTGCCCTTCCTCATCTCTTATGATAGTCTTTGCCTTAAAATCTAATTTGTCTGATATAAAGATTGCCACCCTAGCTTTCTTTTGATGTCCATTAGCATGGTAAATGGGTAAATCATTTTCCACCCCCTCACCTTAAATCTGGAGGTGCCTTTGGGTCTAAAATGAGTTTCTTATAGACAGTATATCGATGGGTCTTGTTTTTTTATACATTCTGATACCCTGTGTCTTTTGATTGGGGTATTTAGCCCATTTACATTCAGGGTAACTATTGAAAGATATGAATTTAGTGCCATTGTATTGCCTGTAAGGTGATTGTTACTGTATATCATCTCTGTTCCTTTCTAGTCTGTTACTTTTAGGCTCTCCCTTTGCTTAGAGGTTCCCTTTCAATATTTCCTGTAAGTTTGGTTTGGTGTTTGCAAATTCCTATAATTTTTATTTGTCCTGGAAGCTTTTTATCTCTCCCTCTATTTTCAGTGAAAGCCTAGATGGATATAGAATTCTTGGCTGCATATTTTTCTCATTTAGTGATCTGAATATATCATGCCAGTCCTTTCTGGCCTGCCAGGTCTCCGTGGATAGGTATGCTGTCCATCTTATATTTCTACTATTGTAGGTTACAGACCTCTTGTCCTGAGCTGCTTTCAGGGTAATCTCTTCATCTCTGAGCCTTGTAAGTTTTACTATTGGATGATGGGATGTTGACCTATTTCTATTGATTTTGAGGGGGGATCCCTGTGTCTCCTGGATTTTGATGCCTGTTTCCTTCCCCAAATTAGGGAAGTTCTCCACTATAATTTGCTCCAATATACCTTCTGCCTCTCTCCCTCTTTCTTCTTCTTCTGGGATCCCAATTATTCTAATATTGTTTCATCTTATGGTATCACTTATCTCTCGAATTCTCCTGTCATGATCGAGTAGTTGTTTGTCTCTCTTTTGCTCAGTTTCTTTATTCTCCATCCTGTGGTCTTCTCTATCACTAATTCTCTCCCTGCCTCATTTATCCTAGCAGTAAAAGCCTCCATTTTTATTGTATCTCATTAATATCCTTTTTTATTTCAACTTGGTTAGATTTTAGTTCTTTCATTTCTCCAGAAATGGATTCTCTAGCATTTTTATGCTTTTTTCAAGTCCAGCTGGGAGTTGGTACTGGCAACTCTCTGGCAGTTGGTACTGCCTCTTGTTCTTTTTTTTTTTAAGGTGAGTTTTCCATTTTGTCATTTTGTCCAGAGAAGAATAGATGAATGAGAGAACAAAATGCTAAAATGGTAAGAATGACCCCAGAAAAATATACACTAAACAAATCAGAAGAGACCCACCCTGGGGGGAAAGAAAGTGGGGATAAAAATGAATATGATCAGACTGGTGAATAGAACAGAGCCACACACTAGATTTTGGATGTATTTGGGTCTGTTAGAAGAAGCTGCCTTCCAAAATTTTAAAGAAATAAATACTTATATGTAAACAAAACTAACTGTAAATTTGATGAAGGGGTAGAATATGACTGTAAAGATGAAAATTAAAAAAGATTTTTAAAAAGGAATTGATAAGAAGTTGGTTGAAAAAAGAAAGAACAAATTTTTTTTAAAAAGGCACAGGGAGAGAATGTGATCAGGCCGGGACTAGAACAAAGCCATACACTAGATTTAGGGTATATTTTGGTCTGTTAAAAGAAACTGTATCACAAAATTTTAATGAAGGAAAAACTTTTATGTGTGTGTGTGTGTTAAATACAATGAAGGGATAGAATATGACTATAAATTAGCCATGAGCTAATTTTAGGTTAAATAAGGTTAAATACAAAAAATAAGGTTAAATACAACCGAAGGGATAGAATATAACTGTAAAAATGGAAATTTAAAAAGATTTTTTAAAAAGGTATTGACAAGATAAGATGTTGCTTAAAATAGGAAAGAGGGAGAAGGAAAGGAAGGTTGAATTGGGGGAAATCAGAGGAGATGAACCATAGAGACTGTGGACTCTGAGAAACAACTGAGGGCTTTGTAGGGGAGGAGGGTGGAGGGTTGAGTGAGCCTGGTGGTGGGTATTGAGGAGGGAATGTATTGCATGGAGTACTCATGTGGTGCATGAACAATGAATCTTGGAACACTGAAAAAATAAAATAAAATTAATTGAAAAAAAGAAAAAGAAAAAATAAAGAAAACTTTTTTAAAAATTCAACTTTGAAAGACTAAAGAATCATGGAGGGAAACCCATGAATCTATGTGCTAGCTCTGGAGTTTTGCAGTTCTCGTTGATCAGTAAACTTGGTTTTGGCTGGATGTTTTTGCTGACATTCTGGGGAAGGAGCCTGTTTCTGAGATTCTCAAATGTCTTTGCCCAAGGTGAAATTGCACCACCCTGCCAGGGGCCAGGCTAAGCAATCTGCTTGAGTTTGCTCTTAGTAGCTTTTGTTACCTGAATGGTTTCCATACAGCTTTGGAGGACAGGAATGAAAATAGAAGCCTCTCAATCTCCGGCACGGCACCGTAGGAGCTAAAAGCTCAGGGCCCCACTCCTCAATGAGCCCTCAGAGAAAAGTAGTCAATCACTCCCATCTCCCTGGTCTCCTGCCGCACTCCATGCCCACCCAGTGTGTGACCAAGCATTTCTATCTCTGGTGCACAGCCCCATTTGGAGTCTCCAAACTCACAGATTCCTGCATTGTGCTGCTCCTCCTGGTGGAAGAAGGGGAGGGTCTCTTCGGATTTGCCACTTGCAGGATCCTTGCTCAAAGAGCAGTGGGCCAACTGTGCCCGGGAATCAGTTTATGGCAACCCCAAGCTGAGAGTTCCCTCCTTGGTTCTGTCTTTGCAGCCAGCTTTCCCGCTCTGATACCTGGGAGCTCTGCCACACTCAGACACCCTGGTCTTTTTGTGACCCTGAGGGTCCTGAGACCACATTGTCCCAGTGAGGGGTACACATACACACACATACAAACACACATACCTGCTTAGCCACTGGAAGGATGTCCATCAGTGGAGCAGACTTCTTAAAGTTCTGATTTTGTGGTCTGCTGCTCTATCACTTGCCAGGAGCTGGCTGACAGAGGCTCCTTCCCCCTTGCAGTCTATCTTCCTATATATCCTTGGATTCATTTCTTCCCATGTCCTACCTTCCAGAAAGTGGTCGCTTTTCTGTTCATAGAATTGCTGCTTTTCTTTTCTTTGATCTCCTGTTGAGTTTGTAAGGGTTCAGAATGGCTTGTAGCCATATTGCTGAATTCCTGGGACCAGATGAATTTTAGGCCTCCTATTCCTCCACCATCTCGTTCCTCCTGCTCCTTATCCTCTCTGATAAGGATAGAAAAGATCACACTCATCAGATCTGTGACCACACAGCATGTACCCAAGGCTGTTTATCTGCAGTGGGCACTGATAATACATCTGATATAGCTGCTATAATCAAGGCCAGTAATTGGTAAAATTTACTGTATCTTCCAGAAACCACCTGATTTTTGTGGAAACCAGACTGGTGAATTAAATGAAGATGTTATGGGAACCACCATCCCTTGATCCATCAGGTCTTTAAAGAGGGCAATAATCTCTGCCATTCTCCCTGGATTGAATATTCATTTTAATTACTCCCTTGACCGGAGGTTTATTTTTGTTCTGTTTTACTATGATACTCTTACCCCACATGCCAAGGAACAATTTCACAACTGTAAATACATTCTAATTTTACATCATGGGACAGGAGTTTATATCCCACCTCCAGTCTAATAGAGGATCCATCATGATGCTTCTGGTCCCCTGAGATCAATATTACTTACGAACCCCTGTCCAACAATTCTTGGGGAATGAACATATTTCTTTTTCCCTTTGTCTGATTACATGACTGAATAGCCATAGGTTCCATTGAGGAATGGTTGAGGAACTATATGCTATAATGTTGGAGTCCTCCTAGAGACCTGACTCCTCCTTCACCCTAATGGATTCCAGGCCTGAAAATTAGCTCATGACTAGCAATTGGGCAAAGGGTTATAATTTTTAATTGGGCCAGTTCCTTCTACTACTTGATCACCTAACCTTGATTTATTTTTGTTGTAACAATTGAGCAATATCCTTGGTGGCTGCCCAAATATTTGCTCCTAGGAACACTGTGCTCTGTGAACCATCTTCATACTTCTCTATAGGTCAGCCCCCTTTGGCTGCCAGTTTGAACTTGGTGCTCACTGCATGACTAGTACCCACTTTGCATCTGATAGTTAAGTGATACCACTTGATCCCTATTATTTTGGTATCCTATTATTTCCATCACTATTAGTGAGTAGAGTTTTGATATCACATCTTCCACCATTCATCTTGGCCTACAAAGGACAGCTATAACTGAGCTTCTCTTTGATGCTGGTGACCCTCCCACTGGTGTAGACATTACAGCTTTGGTGGCAGCCTGTATCCAGATCAGTCAATAAATGGTGTATAAGACTCAGTTTCTTCCCTCCTGAACAATTTTCAAGGGCCATCCTAGCTCCAGAGCTCCCTCTAGGATTCACTGAGGTCTTTGTTAACAACTTCATTGTTCTACATTTTCCTTCTATTCAGTCCTGCATTCTTCCCTTCACTCCCCTACAGGCACTGATGCTATGAGCACTCCACAGTAATTTCCTGAATGCAAATCTTTGCCTCAAAATTTTCCTCCCAGCGACTGAGAATGCAGACCCTAAAAATGAGATCTTGTCACTGAACCAAAAGCTGATTGACTAGCATAGAGGACCCCATTGTGATCTTGGACAACTGACTCTCCAGCTGTAGTGAAGGTCAGAGAACTCATCTAAGAGCCATAGGCTATCAACAATATTCTATAAGCTTGGGAAATGAATGTTTCAGTTCTAGGAGAAAGAATCTGGGCAGTACACCAACAGTATCTACTACCTTTATGTTCTCCAGTTACTCTTTTTTCATAGTAGACCACTGTTGTCTTATGTGGCAGTATGTATTTGACTTTCTCATAGACTGTTAATTAAAATTTTTAAAAGTATTCTTGCTGTTCCATAAATTAACTATTTCCTCGAAGTTTGGTGACCCTTGTGGTCCATTTTGGTTTTGTCTTTTTTTTTTTACTTTGGTATCACTGGTTTTCCTCAAAATTTAGTGCTTCTTGGTTGTTTAAGAATGAAAGACCATGGTGGCACCTGACTGTGTTAGTTGGCAGAGCTTAAGACTCTTGATCTTGGGAGTTGTGAGTTCCAGCCTCACACTGGGAGTAGAATTTACTTTATAAAGAAAGAAAAAGAAAGAAAGAAAGAAAGAAAGAAAGAAAGAAAGAAAGAAAGAAAGAAAGAAAGAAAGAAAGAAAGAAAAAGAAAGAAAGATTGATTCTGTTGATTTGCATGGGAGTCTGCTGCTCTTTTATGTCTGTTTCCTCAGACAGCATCCCTTTTTGGGAGTACTGACCACAAACCAGTGGAGATATTAACTGACAGGTTTCTCTTTAGGTGATCTGGAGGGAGCCACATGAGCTTTCTGGGTGCCTTCATTACAAATGTCAAAACAAGTGCCAGCTTACTCTGGAGCACTAATTCCCACTTAAAACCCTAAATTTTCCCATGTAGAAAAGAACAACCTTCTGTTTTTATCCTGGGCGTTAATAGTGTTGCTACTAGTCACTATCCATATGTAGGGGAGTCCAGAATATTTTTACAGATTTTGATACTTACTGCTAAACTATCCTCCATAAAAATTTGCTAATTTATTTTACCGTTTTACCATACTCTTTTTCATAGTAGTACCATTTTAGTAGTACTGTTTTTAGTAGTTTTAGTAGTACCGTTTTTAGTAGTACCGTTTCATAGTAGTACCGTTTTACCATACTCTTTTTCATACTCTTGAAAGCACAAGTATTACTGACTTTTAAATGTATGCCGGTTTATTAGTAAAATATATTATTATTTAATTTGCATCAAACTTTTATCATACATTTTTTTTAAGATTTATTTACCTATGTGAGAGAGAGAGAGAGAGAATTCACAAGCAGGAGGAGAGGTAGAGGGAGAGGTAGAGGGGAAGCAGACTCCCTGCTGAGAGTGGAGACCACCCCCTGCTCCAGGGCCAGATCCCAGGACCCTGAGATCAGACCTGAGCTGAATCCAAGAGCTGGATGTTCAACTGACTGAGCCACCTAGGTGCCCCCGTTCACATATTTATGAGGTCCTACTTGTCAAACCTCTAAGACTAGGAAAAGAAGACAAGCTGTGAAATTCATAGCATTGCATTTTTCTATTCAGTTGCACATTTCAGAGAGGTCATGGTTAGAAAAAGTTTATTGCTATGCCATTTTTAAAAATATCCACTTTTTAGCAGATTTATAATCCATCGAAGGGTAAATTAATCCTGTACTGTTTTTATCAGTCAGGTGTATTTTGTAACGATTTGTTTCCTGTCTCAAATCCTTAACATTAAGGATATATTTAGGTAGCTGTGTAAGTCTATGTCATTCTTCCTAAAATAACACCCTGACCCTAAACCACACAGTCAGATAATAAGGCATTACTGTGCAACGGCACACTGTAATCACACACAATACTTCTGAATGTGAAAAGGGTTTGACCAATGCATTAAAGGAGCACTGTCATATTCATGTGCTCCATGACACTGCTGAGTTGCTCCTGTAAGCCTAAGCAATGATTTCTTCTTTGTCAGGCAGCAGTAAGCCTATCGTGCCCACAAGCAGGCCCTGCCTCTTCCTATTGGCCAGGGAGAGAGTGATGGACAGCGGCAGCTGCGGCCTCTGGCAGGCCCGGGTTCCGCCTCCTGACTGCGGACATCACTGATTGAAATGCATCAGAGACCGCTCAGCTGTTCTGAAAGAGCCCACGGAGAGGGCCAACATCTTTGTGCGCTTACACGTGAACTGATTCTAGGAGGTCTGGTTCATAGAAAAAAAATGGTACCCAGCCCTACCCCTAGTTCCCCTCACTACAAACATTTGTGTGCACACCGGCAATTAGTAGGCCAGCCTTAGTTCCTGAGAAAAAAGTAGGCAAAACGGAAAGGATTTGACCAAGCATTCTAGAGCTGGGCCGGCACTAACCTGTACATAGTCTTTCCCAAACAGGTGTGTAACATTTACCAGGTGTGTCTTAGGAACTCGCAGTCACTAAATCTGGAAGTAGAGTAACATGATCAGGAAGAAATGGGGCAAGAAACAGGCAATATCCACGGTGCTAGGACTCTCAGGGATCCTTGAACGAAGAGTGCAGTGATTTTTACTTAGCTGCTTTTTTGAGAGTGCAGATTTTGGGGTGTATACCTAACCTCGAGTCTTGAGGTGATGACTGTCTGGATACTAATATTCTGTGCCTAGGGTTGAGGAGCTACTGCCTCCTAAGAGCATCAATATTCTGAATTTGAGGCCCATATTGATCCCAGGGCCCTTCCACTGAACAGCTGACTGGCCTCTATTGAGTATCAATAATCTCCACAGGCCAATCTCTCAGACAGAGCTAGGCTGACGGCAGCATCTGCTGCTCGTCCATCATCCCTTCTGGCCAATAGAAACAGGGCATGGCCCCTGCAGCCTGGGAAGGCCGGCGTTCTCCCTCTCCAGTGGTTGTGCCAGATGAAGAAGTCATTACTATTTGGGGCTGGAAAAGAAACCAAGGATGCCTGGAGGGAATAAAAGAATGAGAGAACAGGATACAGTCAGCCAGTTGGTCACTGGGGCACATTACATCCTCTGGGCACTCTTTCCAGATGCCTTGCATTTTCCAGCATGCAGCCGCTTTCCTCATCCTTTTGCTAGGAGAGAGCAAGGTTTCGGCATGCTTGTACACTAGCATTTGGGAGAGTGATAGGGATATCTTCAGAAAGAGAAAGCAATGTGGCAGCCCTAAAAGAGATTCGACATTTCCTCCTTGTTTTTAGACTAATTCAGGAAGTTCAATGAAGAGCTATGGGTCAATGTGTGTCTTTCGTGGTTGCCTTTCATCGCTATTTTCACGTCCGGTTTCTCAAAAGCTTTATGGTTTTTATTAGTGATAATCCCTCCCTTGTGAGCCATGCACAGCATTTACAAGGATTTTTCACATTGATGACTTCACCTGAAACCCTAAGAAATGAGGAAAGTGTGTCATATCATTCCCATTTTAGAGATGAAAACCAGAAAGATCAAGAAAGGTGTGAGCAGCCCCACGTAACAGAGCTGAGAAGAGGCCCAGATGGAAATTGACCTCAGATGTTATGCTTCCAAGTCCAGGGCCCTTTCCACACTCATGGCTCACATTACATCGGCCCTGTCTGCAACTCAAGTAACACCGGTCAGCTGTGGTCCAGAAGCAGGGGCAAGGTGAACTACATAGCACCTAGAAGCTTGTCTGGGGTGTGTTTCTGTCATGATGTCATTTCCATAGAGGAAGCCACATCCATGCTACCAGTGTGTGTGGGTGTGTGGGTGTATGCACACGCCCACATAATAACTTCGTAATGTTCTCATCTCTGGATCAATGACTCCTGAAATGGAGTCATTAAGTAGTTTCAGTGCTTTGAGGAAGAACATCGCCTCTTATTTGAGATTCGGCATCATTTTCTCAAATCCTTAGGAACTGAAAAGGAGATAAAGTAACTGACAAATGAATTCAGTTGATTTCTATTGAAATCTGAAAAGTAGAGTTCTGCATGCTCGTGTGTGTACATATATTTTTACATATATTTTAAAAACAATATGATTCACTTAACTAGCCCATTGAACACAACCCCTAACATTTAAGAGTAGAATTCATGCAGAAAAACATTTAGCTATGTCAGAGCATACACAGAGCAGAAAGTTAGCTGTCCTGAAACTATTGCCACCTTCCCATAAATGATGTTTCCATTTCTCTTCTTCGGGATCCCTACTTTTAATTGTTCTTTTCTTTGTCCTTTACCTCTTTTCATTGAAACAGAATATATGACAATCTTTTCTCTGATCTCTCAAAAAATATGTAAGAAAAAAAATTCTGCTGCTAGTTTAAACTAAATAAAGTGGGACAGCATGACCAACCAGTGTCTCATTATTTTGAGGACAATCTTTTTGCCATTTTGACTTTCCACACTTTGCAAATTAAGAGATTTGGATTAGACACTGAAGCTCGGACACTTTCACAAGCCCTCAGAGTAACTCTTAACACACTTTGATTCATAAACCTTAGACTGCATGATACCCCACGAAAACGATCCACAAAGAATCTCAGTTAACAAAGAAGAATAACAATTTTTGATCTTTTTTAGATAGCTGTCATAAAGAGTAGGGACGTGAGATGAGACCATTAAGAGTGTATAAAAATGGAAATTCCACTAAGATCCTAATTATTGTCTCTACTGGAAAAGCAACGAAATCTATGATCTTTTTTGTAACTTGCTCAGACTTTTTCTCCCACATTCAAATCCATTTTCCTCTCAAGTTGTGGGAGCTGAAATAAAGGGAGGAATAGGAAAAAGTAGGAAAAAATTAAAAACCACAGCCCTGAGGCTGACCATCATCTCCTACAAACACAAATAAACTATAAAATGTGTTGAACCAGTTATATCATTTACTCTCTTATCAAGGAACAGGCAGAAGCTATAATTTTAATATATTCCTTGAAGTGTAATCAAAGATCGTTTTCATGTTTGATTTTTGAATAAAATTAAGTAGGAGACCTAGAGTAATGTATGATCAATGTCATCCAAATTGTCCATACTAAAAAAAGAAGAGAAAATATTCTAGCATTCAATGTGCTTTTAATGCAAATCACAGTGGGACTGTAAAATTTAAAAAGTGATTCACAACACCAACTCCTGTATTACATACAGTACTGGTTCTCAAACTTCATCATGCATCTGAATCACCTAGAGAGCTTATGAAAATAGATCACAGGGTCCCACCCCCAGAGCTTTTGATTTAGTAGGTCTGAGAATTTGCATTTCCAACAAGTTACCAGATTCTGGTGATGCTGCTGGTCTGGGGACCATTCTTTGAATACCATTGCTATAGAGGAATTAGGAAAACAGGAAGTAGTAAGGGGCCTTTGGCCTTAGGCCAAAGAAATTTATTGATGAACTAGAGGAAGAAGTTTCAGAATAGATAGTGCATTCATTCAACAAATATCTTAAGTTCCCACTATAAGCCAGTAACTGCTCTAGATATTAGAGATACAGTGGTGAACAAAACAGGCAGGATCCCTGTTCTCCTGGGGCTTACTTTCTAATGGTGGAGAAGCATGATAAACAGGTAGTCAAGAGTGCTCTAAAGAAAAATGAGGGGTGACTGGGTGGCTCAGTCAGTTGAGAGTCCAACTCTTGCTTTTGGCTCTGATCCTGATCTCATGGGTCCTGGGATGGAGCCCCACCTCAAGCCCTGCATGGAGCTCTGCACTCAGCAGCGAGTCCACTGGAGATTTTTCTTCCTATGCCCCTCCCTCTAGGAGCTCCTGTTCCTGCTCTCTCTCTCTTTCTCTCAATCTCTCTCAAATAAATAATCTTTTTTAAAAATGAAAAATGAATTGGAATAAATGGGCAAAAATTATGCACCTGGTGTTTGGAAAGAGCCTCTTTGTGTAAGGGCTTGAATTAAGTGAGGAAGGAAGCTATGACCAGGAAGATTGCAGGCTTATTCTAGGCAGAGGCATAACAAAGTCCAAATACAATGTGTTTTGCTATTGCAGCTATGTGTTTCACAACCAATCTTCATTCAACAAAGAAACTAAATGTCAATGCAGAATATTAGTGTAATGTTATCAAAAGAAAAATATCATGTGGGGGCACCTGGGTGGCTCAGTCGTTAAGCGTCTGCCTTCGGCTCAGGTCATGATGCCAGGGTTCTGGGATCAAGCCCCGCATCTGACTCCCTGCTCAGCAGGAAGCCTGCTTCTCCCACTACCATTCCCACTGCTTGCGTTCCCTCTCTCGCTGTTTCTCTCTGTCAAATAAATAAAAATCTTTAAAAAAAAAAAAAAGAAAGAAAAATATCATGTGAACATTATTTAGTCAAATGCTAGAACTATCAGTATGGTATACACAGAAATCAATGGAAATATTCCAGATTGTATAGAAAAGATTTCAAAATTTGGTGCTAGAATGGCTAAACATTTAAGATAGGTTAAAGTAATAAAGCAATGGATCACTGTCTAGTGTGAAGATTTCAAAGTGGGATTAATTTGATGAGTAAAAAAATGAAAAAAAGTTATAGATAAAATCTGAAAAAGCAAATGTTACTCATTTTATTACATTGTACCAAAAACAAAGCCACATTGAAAAATTAACATTGATTTTATGTATTGTTGAGCTATTAGAGGAGAAAACAAGAGTACCACAATTAATCAGTGTTTCCTTGGTTTTATATCTTATGTAAATAATAAAGTTTTCTTTTTTTGTAAAGGTTTTTGACAAGGGGAAGAATGAAACAATAACTTCAAATTTTAGACATTAATTTTAAAAGTTGGAGAAGAAAAG
>CM053608.1:38341850-38353628 GCA_028646535.1 Procyon lotor | reverse complement strand
AAAAACCAAAGATATAATTTTAACAGTTTCACTTTGTAAAGGATTTTTTAACTTTTTAAAAATTTAAAGATAATTAGGGGTGCCTAAGTGGCTCAATCAGTTAAGCAGCTGCCTTTGGCTCAGGTAGTGATCCTAGGGTCCTGGGATCAAGCCCTGCATGGGGCTCCCTGCTCAGGGGGGATCCTGCTTCTCCCTCTTCGTCTGCCTGCCACTCTGCTTACTTGTGCTCTCTCTCTATCTCTCTCAAATAAATAAATAAAATCTTTTTTAAAAATTTAAGGATAATTAAATATATATATGTAATACGCTACAAAAGTAACATTCCAGTAAATTATATGGAAATTAAAACAAAAAAAAAGTTCACATGACTGTGAAGCTGATGATTCACATACAAATAATTTTGAAAAGAATTTCCATTTTTACTATTTTCTGGCCACTATATATCAGGTTATACTTGATCAATATACTACTTTTTTTTTCCTTTGGAATATATTGATACTAATATTTTTGAAAGAAAAGAGCTTAATATTGTGTTTGAGCTAGATATTGCTTTTAAAGGTGACAAATGTGATATAAATGATAGTGATTTAATGAAATTAAAATTTTTTAATTTCTCTGTAAACAATAATTTCTCATATGTAAACCCATAACAATGTCTGAAGCTGATTTACAATATTCACGGTTCATTTTCAAATCTAATTATTCTTCTAAGAATCTTATTACCAATTCCAGTAGATACTGCCTTGGTAGAGCAATTTTTCTCCAAATCAAAATTAATAAAAACTACCAGCCAGCTATAAAAACATAAGGAAATCTGTTTAGTTTGACATGATTATTAACAGAACATAAATTATGTTAAAATCTTCATGATAACAACATAGTAATTTTGCTGAACGAAAGCAAGAAAAATATGTTTTGTCATATTTTGCTGTGTTGTTACACATCCAAACATCGCCAATTCATCAACAGACCACCAGAATAAAGGCAGGAGAATAAACATGTACAATAATAGTTATATCTAGTTGTCATTTATTTTTTTGCCTAATTTAAGTCATATAAATATACGACTTCACACACTTTTGTCCGTCATAAAGTATATTTTCAAGGTCAGATGAGAGCTTATTTGTCAGCTTGATTTTTAATTCTTAAATATTTAGACAAATGGTAGGTGGGCTTCCATTCATGCTCTAGCCCTGGCACCCACAAATGTTGAGAACAGCATAATTTCACCCAAAGAAGGGGTGAGACCTAGGTTCACTCTTTCCATTCTTGCTGCTGCTTTAGACTCTGAGGGATCACCTCCATAATCTCCCTATATTTTTTTCTCCTATTTGTCCTTCAGATACTGCTTCTCAGATCACCCAATGTGATGCCCCTCTCAGACCTCTGTACCTACGTTCCCACCCACACTCCTGCTTATCTCGAGGTTCTGGGTCTCACTCCTGGTCACTTGGGAGTGCAAGGAGGATCATAGTGGGAGTGGTGACTCCTGGTTGATGTGACATTGTATACTTCCGGGGCAAAGGCAAACCATAATTGGGGGGAAGTGGAGAGATAAAAGAGAAAACTAAGATGACTTAAAAAAGGGTACTGAAGAAGTGAGGGACAGTGGTGAGAATGGTAAAGGAGCAAATGAGAGAAGGGATTAGTTATAGGGAGAATGATAGGCATTTCTTCCTCTGAGAAAAAGATGATAGATAGATAGATAGATAGATAGATAGATAGATAGATAGATGAAAGGTAGATAGATAGATAGATAGATAGATAGATAGATAGATAGATAGATAGATAGATAATAGGTAGATAGATAGATAGATAATAGATAGATGATAGATAGATAGATAGATAGATAGATAGATAGATAGATAGATAGATAGATAGATGATGGTAGATAGATGATGATAGATAAATGAGTAATTTTGAGATGTTGAAGACACTAACTCAATTTTCTCAGAAATTCCTAAAGGGAAATCATCTACTTAGAGGAACAGTGCAAGTATTAACAGATTCCAATAATACATATTGACAGTCTACTGTGGGCTCTGTATTATGTTCAGTCCCGGGGTAACAGTGGCTAACCAAAGGAGACATGGTTCCCCTCTTATGGAGTCTAAAAGCAAGAAGGAAGCATAGAAATTGGTCAAATATTCATACCACAGAATATATTATTTCAACTTGAGTTCTGAGATAAAGTCATGCTTCCATGAAAAGAAGATTAGCGAATTGAGAACATAAGGAAAAGTTTGAATAGGCAGTCTCAATGGCAGCACAATATGGAAACTATTTAACTAAGTAAAGAACCAAAGAAAAGCACACGAGAGTAAGGCTCAGCACCATATCTGAGGGCAGTTCACAACTCGGGCCTAAAGGAGACCCACTGTGTGCCTGGGAAATCACCTGCCAGGAAGGAACTATGAACTCATATAATAACTTGTATGTATGAAGCTAAGTCAAAGAAGCTACATAAAGAAAGGCTACAGACTGCATGATTCCATTTATATGTTATTTTGGAAGAAGCAAAACTGCAGGGACAGAAAAATATCATTGGTTGCCAGAGTCTGGGAGCAGGAGGGGTCAGGAGGTGACTACGAAGAAGTTTGAGAGGATTTTTAAGTGATAAAACTCTCCTTTATTTTGACTGTGGTGGGGTTTATAGTCTTGTATGCATTCACCAAAATGCATATAACTATACAGTGCAAAGGTAAACTTTTCTGACTGCAAATTATACCATAATTTAAAATTTTTGTTTTAATATGCCCAAAGAAATAGAGAAAGAAAAGAAATATATTCAATCTTGTGATGCTGCATCTTGGTTGGTAATTTTTCTCTAACTTATAGCATCTTCAATTTTGGAGACACCACTCACTGCCTGGGAAATTTAGTTAGATCATTAACTGCGAAGTGGAGTTAAGAGTAAGTGTAAATAGTTATCTTCAGACTCTCTTGACAAACCCCAGCAGATAGAAGGGAAGTGCAAATGCAAGTTAGGTCACCCTTGGACAGTTCACTTGTTTATTTGACTCCATTTAAATTTTTTAAAGATTTTATTTATTTATTTGTGAGAGAGAAAGAGAACACAAGCAGGGGGAGCAGTGGGCAGAGGGAGAAGCAGACTCCCCAGGGAGCAGGGATCCCCATGTGGGACTCTATCCCAGGACCCCAGGATCTTGACCAGAGCCGAAGGCAGGTGCTTAACCGACTGAGCCACTCAGGTGTCCCTCCATTTGAATTCTGAGGCGCACTCATGTCTCAAAGATAACCCAGACTAGAAAGGCGTCTCACTTGAGGACTATCTTGTTGGTGTAGAAATGGAATATGATAAGTAAAATGTTTTCAAAGTCCTTGTTATGAGACTGAAGAACATAAATGAACAGTCACTACAAACAGTAACCTAATCTTCTGACAGTTGTAAAGGAACTGAACTTTCATAATAAAAGTTTTATGGGAAATGTGTCCAGAATCTGCTACCATAATCCATTGGAATAAATTGATATGGTGACCCAATTTAACAACTGTGGGCCCCAAACATGTAATAGTTAAACAAAGAACACTGGTTCCTGAAGACAATTATTTTCAGAGAAAACTTCAGACTTCCAGAGGAAAATGTATTTGATTACCTAAGGTAAAGTAGATTTCCTTCCTTTTCCAGCAGCTGAGGACCCTAAGAATTGAGGGGCAATTATTTCCTCAAGCCTCTTTCCCAAAGAACTTGCGAGTCTACTCACCCTCCTCAGGAAGGAAATCCCTGAATTTTAACAAGCAGGCTTTTTTTTCTCAAAATGCTGGATACTTTCTAAGATGACTGACCAGTTAAGAGATAATGAATTAGTATCTCCCTTTTCCCCTGTATCTAACTTTTACTAGACACCATATGCAATTTATATCTTGCTATTTTCCCTATATCTGACTTGGGTTAGATTTTTTTATACAAATGTGAATTGCCCTATAGCACATATGTGAATTAGTTCCATCATAAATAACAACCCAGATAATGAAAAAAGGGAAAAGATGAGCCATACTAGTCCCACCCATGCGTATATACTTTCTTTACTGCTATGATTGACCCAAACTTAAATCTTTTAAAGATGAAAAGATTTCAATTACCTTTAAACAGACATATGCAATGTCTTTTTTATTTATTTGTTTGTTTGTTTGTTTAATTTATTTGACAGAGAGAGACCACAGGTAGGCAGAGAGGCAGGCAGAGGTGGGGTGGGGGAGAAGCAGGATCTCTGCTGAGCAGAGAGCAAGATGCAGGGCTCAATCCCATGGCCCTGAGATCATGACCTGAGCTGAAGGCAGAGGCTTTAATCCACTGAGCTACCCAGGTGCCCCTCTAAATGGAATGTTGATAAAATAGATTTCTGTTGAAATGATTTGCTATACTTTCTTGGCGGAAGGCCTTTCTTTTTTTTTTTTTTTTTAAGATTTTATTTGTTTGACAGAGAGAGATCATAAGTAGGCAGAGGCAGGCAGAGAGAAAGGGTTAAGCAAGCTCCCCACTAAGCAGAGAGCCCGATGCGGGGCTCAATCCCAGGACTCTGAGATCATGACCTGAGCCGAAGACAGAGGCTTAACCCACTGAGCCACCCAGGCGCCCCTGTAATGTCTTTCTAAATGACTTTAGGAATAGGTCTGGCTGATTTGGTATTGATGGCTCGAAGCAATATTTGCTAGGATATAAAGAACATACTGATTTCTTTATATGGGGCTAGCATAGTCCTGGTAACAAAATCAGCTAAATATAATACAAGACAAAAAAACAGCAATACAATTTTACTCATAAACGTAAATGAAAAATCCTAAACGGGATATTAGCAACAAAATCCAAAGAAGTATGAGAAAGATGAGACATCACAATCATTGTGGGTTAATATTAAGAAATCAGTAAATGTAACTCATCACATTCACAGATTAAGAAGAAAATTTAACTGGTCATCTTAATAACCTTAGTGTAAGAAGAAAAGCTGGCATAGTTTACTGCTGATTTTACTGTTCACATAGAATATAAAAAAAAAAACTATAAATAAATTATTGGCATTGATAAGCAAATTTAGATATAAAAACAATCAACATAAAATTGTATCTCTCTTCACTAGCAAAAATAATCAGAAAATGTAATTTAAAAAATACCATTAACAAGAGCAATAAGAAATGTAAAGTACCTAGGAATGTATCTTGAAAGACATTTTCAAAGACTTAAATGAATTGAGAGCTATTTCATGTTCTTTCACAGAAAGACCCAATAGCAAAAGGCTACCCCAAAATAGATCTAGATTTTTCAAGGAATCTAGCAAGGTAGTTAAAAAACCAAAAATAGCTAGCTACTCTAAAGATAAAGAAAATCATGCAAGGACATACCCTACCATATATACAGACTTACTATAAAGCATACTTGGGGCACCTGGGTGGCTCAGTGGATTAAAGCCTCTGCCTTCGGCTCAGGTCATGATCTCATGGTCCTGGGATCGAGCCCTGCATCGATCGGGCTTTCTGCTCAGCAGGGAGCCTGCTTCCCCCTCTCTCTCTGCCTGCCTCTCTGCCTACTTGTGATCTCTCTCTGTCAAATAAATAAATAAAATCTTTAAGAAATAAAAAAAATAAGAAAAAATAAAGCATACTTGTTAAGATACTATGGTGTTTTCAAGGGAAGAAATAATTTAACAAAAGAGAAATAGCAGAAATAAAATCATGCATATATAAAAACTTGATTCCTGTCAGATATCAGATAGGTAAGGAAAGAGTAGACTATTCAATAAATATTGCTGGAACATAGATTATTCATGCAGAAAAGTATGAATTAGAATCCCTACTTCACAGGGGTGCTTGGGGGGGCTCAGTCGGTTAAGTGTCTGCCTTTGACTCAGGTCATGATCCAGGTTCCTGGAATTGAGTCCCACATTGGGCTCCCTGCTCAGCAGGAAATCTGCTTCTCCCTCCTATCTGTGCCCCCTCCCCCCAGCTCATGCTCACTCTTTCTCGCTCTATGTAAAATAAATAAAATCTTAAAAAAAAAAAATCCTTATCTCAGACTCTACTAAAAACTATTAAAAATCAATTTCTGGTGAATTAGACAATAAATGTGAAAAGAAAAATTCAAAATATTAAGTAGATAACATAGAATAATATTGTTATGATCTTGGGGAAGAAAAGAATTCAATAAGCAAAACACAACAAAATCATAAAGGAAAAAAATGATAATTTTTCAACATTAAAATTAAGAGCTTCTATTCCTGGGGTGCCTGGGTGTCTCAGTGGGTTAAAGCCTCTGCCTTTGACTCAGATCATGATCTCAGGATCCTGGGATTGAGCCCCACATAGGGCTCTCTGCTCAGCAGGGAGCCTGCTTCCCCTGTCTCTCTGCCTGCCTCTGCCTACTTGTGATCTCTCTCTGTATCAAATAAATAAATAAAATCTTTAAAAAAATTTTTTTTTTAAAAGAGCTTCTATTCCTTAAAAGAAACTATAAAGGAACAGAAATACAAGTTACAAATGGGAGAAGATGTTTAAATCATCTATAACAAAGGATTAGTATTCAATATGTATGTGAAACTTCTGTGAATCAGTAAGAAGATAAGCAGCCAACTAGAAAAAACATGAAAAATACATAACAGACATTTCACAGAAGAGTAAACATTAATAGCTCATTGTCAAAAGTAATCAGGAAAATGAAAATGAATATAAATTTCCAACACATTCATAACACATTGGCCAATTTGAGAATAGCAAGACCATCCACTGCCAAGAATGTTTGGAGGTGGGAACTTTCTCATTCCCGGTTAGTGGGAGTATAAATGATACAATCAATTAGAAAACACTGTGGCATTCCTTGGCAAAGTTGAACATGCATAAACCCCATGACTAGCAATTTCATTTCCAAGTGTATGTCGTAGAGAAATCTTTGTCTATTTAATGTACCAAAAGACATGTTCATAACTGAATTTTTCAATATCAAAAAAAGTATAAGCAACTCAAATGTCCCTTCACAATAGAATGAATAAGCTATCATTTTATTCCCTGCCCCACACTATTACACAGCAATGTAGACAGCAGAAAATGGACTACAGCTTTATGTATCAATATGGATGAATAGCAAAATCATAAATTTGAATAAAAAAGTAGGTCACGAATCAATGTACATGAAGTTCACAGACAAACAAAGCTGAACAATGTATTTTTTAAGAATACCCATCACAAATGGTAAAACTGAGGGAAACAGGCAAAGAAATGCTTTAAAATCAGATACGTTCTTCACTGTTAAAGCTCTAAATTTTATAAACAGTTCTTCATTTCAGTCTCTTAGGATTTAGGTTATAAATTGTACACTTATCCCATGGTACTCTGACCAATAGTATTGTTTACAAAATATAAGGTTATCCGGTTCAAAATAAGCCTAGGAAAAGTGGCCAGTAGCCTCCAACTTCATGTTGTTGAAGCAATTTCTAAATTTCCAGTCTCTTACTGTCAGACTCTAATGAGAGCATACTTTACACATAAGAAAGAAATAAATGCAAAAGATGTTGCTGTGATAAACCTATTAGCACTGGGTGTTACATGCAACTGATGAATGAATCATTGGACACTACACCAAAAACCAATGATATACTATATGTGGGCTAATCAAACTTAAATTTAAAAAAGATTTTAAAAATCTAGTTAGTACCTTCACGTTATTTGTACAGGTCTGTGTTTATCAAGATATAAAATATCAGTAGATGCTTAATTCCCAGGCCCTGCTAAGTAAATATGGGAACATTATGTAACCATTGTCTTAATGGAGCATTTATGTAGTATTTCCCTAGATAACACCTAAATCTACAGTAAATCCTTCTTGTGACTCTGAGAAACTCTGCTTATCCGCTTTAAGAGAAGAGGTCACAGAACCAGTAACATGTGTTAGTACAAGCTCTCCCACTTTTTGGCTCTGCAACCTCAGAAGGGTTACTGAACTCCTAAACATCAGCTCCCTAATACATAAAATGAAGATAATAACAGGGCTGTTAGAAAGACTGAATAAAATATATGTAAAGTGCCAATGAAGTATGAAAAAATGTTACCTATTATTAATGCAATTATTAAAATGCTATATCAATAACATCTAAATTAATCTGGAGCCCTTACCATTTAGAATATCCAAAAGACATTTCCGCTATTGTTTGAATTATAAAAGTTTTTCTTACTTGAGCTCATTGGCCTAAAAGTTCTTTATGTAAAGAAAATAGAGGTCCAGGTCGGGCGCCTGGGTGGCTCAGTTGGTTGAGCAACTGCCTTCAGCTCAGGTCATGATCCTGGAGTCCTGGGATCGAGTCCCACATCAGGCTCCTTGCTCCGCAGGGAGCCTGCTTCTCCCTCTGACCTCTCCCCTCTCATGCGCGCGCTCTCTCTGTCTGTCTCAAATAAATAAAAATAAATCTTAAAAAAAAAAAGAAAATAGAGGTCCAAATTAATCTATTGATTAACTGGAAAATTTACCTATTTCTTTTGCTTCCTAAACAATGTGTATGTGCAGGTTCAGCTTGAAGTGGTAGAGTTTAAGTTTTCAGAAACTCCAGGAGACACATACCTTTTATTCATCTCTCAGAAAGATGCATTTTCAAACCTTCATCAATATTTAGAGAAAAAAATTACTTCACCTTAAGGAAGCACCCAAAATTTGCCTCTAAAGATATGCAATAATTTTTGCATATACTTTTTGTTGTAAAATATTTCAAAGGACAGAGAAAGAGAAAAGCCACAATAAAACACTCTCATACTCAGTCCCCAGCCCTAGCAAATTTTATATTTGCCTCAGATTCTTTTAAATCATCAGATTTAAAAGATTAAATCACAGAAATCCCTGTGCACTCTCTTCGTTCCCATGTCCCAGGGGTAGCCTTATCCTAAAACTGACACATATTTCTTTTGCAGTTTTCATGTTATTAGCACCTATATATGAAACCCTAAAAATAGACAGCATTGTTTCACAGGTATTTAAGTTCTATAGAAACAATATCATCCTATTTTGGCAACAGTTTGTTGACAATACTGTTAAATTTAACCATGTTGATACCTGTAGTTACAAGTCATCAGTTCTATCGGCTAGGGTATTTCACTGTATTACTATGTCACTACTCATTTATTCTTTTCACTTCTATAACTTTCTTTGGTTTTTATTTTACTTTGGGTTTTTTGTTGTCATTTGTTATGTTTTGTTTTGTTTTTGCTATTTCAAAATACGGTCATACCTCATCTTATTGAGCCTCACTTTATTGTGCTTCACAGATACTGCATTTTTTGCAAATTGAAGGTCTGTGGCAATCCTGCATCAAGCAAGTCTATAGGGGCCATTTTTCCAGCAGCATTTGCTCCCATCAAGTCTTATGTTATATTTGGGTAACTCTCACAATATTTCAAATTTTTTTCATTATTACATTTTTAGAGTGATCTGTGATCCATGATCTTTGATGTGACTATTGTCATTGTTTTGGGGGACATCACAAACCCCATCTATATAAGATGGTGAGCTTAATAAATGTTTATATGTGTTCTGACTAGTTGTTCTTGTCTCTCTCCCTCTACTTGGGCTTCCCTATACCCTGGGACACAATACTGAAATTATGCCAATTAATAACCCTACGATGGTCCCTGAGTATTCAAATTAAATGCAGAGTCACACATCTCTCAAATTTAATCAAAAGCTAGAAATGATTAAATTTAGTGAGGAAGGAATGTCAAAAGCCAAGACCAAAAGTTAGACCTCCTGTACCAAACTGTTAGGCACACTGCAAGTCCAAAGGAGAAGTTCTTGAAGGAAATGAAGAGTGCTATCCCAGTGAACACATGGATGACAAGAAGCCAAACAACCTTATTGCTGATGTGAAGAAAATTTTAGTGACCCAGATAAAAGATCAAACAGCCACAACATTCCCTTAAGCCACAGCCTGATCCAGAGCAAGGCCTTTGCTCTCTTCCATTCTATGAAGGCTGAGAGAGGTAAGGACTCTGCAGAAGAAACATTGAAGTTAGCAGAGCTTGGTTCCTGAGATTTAAAGAAAGAAGACATCTCTGTAACAGTATAATACAAGGTGAAGCAGAAAATGCTGCTGTAGGAGCTGCAGCAAGTTCTCCAGAAGTTCTAACCAAGATTATTAATGAAGCTGGCTGCACTAAACAACAGATTTTCAAGTAGACAAAACAGCTCTCTACTGAAAGAAGGTGTCATCTGGGAATTTTCATAACTGGACAAGTCAATGCCTGGCTTCAAACTTCAAAGGACAGGCTGACTCTCTTATTAAGGGTTAATGCAGCTGGACACTTGAAGTTGAAGCCATTCCATACCCATCTGAAAATCTTGGGGCCCTTAAGAATTATACTAAATCTACTCTGCCTGTACTCTACAAATGGAATAACAAGGCCTGGAATATTTTAAACCCATTGTTGAGACCTATTACCCAAAACAAAAAGATTCCTTTCAAAATATTACTGCTCATTGATAATGCATCTGGTAGTCCAAGAGCTCTGATGGAGATGTATGGAGAGATTAAGTTGTTTTTGTGCCTGCTAATACAACATCCATTTTCCAACCATTGGATCAAAGAGTAATTGCAAATTTCGAGTCTTATTATTTAAGAAATGCATTTCACAAGGCAACAGCTGGCATTGATAGTGATTCCTCTGATGGATCCGGGCAAAATAAACTGAAAACCCTCTGGAAAGGATTCATTATTCTAGGATGCCATTAAAAAATGTTGTGATTCTGGGACAGGAGTAAGATGGCAGAGGAGTAAGACATTGAAACATCATCAGGTCCCAGGAATTGAGCTAGGTGGTTATCAAACCATCCTGAACAGCTACAAACTCAACAGGAGATTGAAGAGAAGAAGAGCAGCAATTCTAGGAACAGAAAATCGGCCACTTTCCAGAAGGTAGGATATGTAAAAAAGTGAATCCCAAGTGATGGGAAGATAAACCTCAGGGGGCGGGGGTTGTAGGTGGGGGGAGGCTCCCAGCAAGCAAGAGAGCAGCAGAACACAAAATCAGAACTTTCGGAAGTCTGCTCCACTGAAGGACATTGCTCCAGAGGCTAAGCAGGGGCTAGAGCCCTCGCAGGGATAGTGTGGTCTCAGGACCCGTGGAGACACAAAAAGACCAGGTGTCTGAGTGCAGCAGAGCTCCCAGGTATATCAGAGCAGGGAAGCCACCTGCAGAGATGGAGCCCAGTAGTGAGCTCTCAGCTCAGGATTTCCTTAAACCATGATCCAAAGCACAGTCTTCGAGCAGGGACCCTGAAAGCAACAGATCTAGGAGACTCACCTTCCTCCCCTGGGAGGAGTGGCACGGGAGCTCTCTGGAGGAATCTGCTGGGTTTGGAGACTCCAAATGGGGCTGTGCGTCAGAAATAGATACAGGGTAGGTGAGCACAGATCCCAGCGGGAAACCAGGGAGACAGGAGGGATTGACTGCTTTTCCCAGAGGGCACAATGAGGAGAGGGGGCCCTGAGCTCTTGGCTCCTCAGGCCAGAGATTAGGAGGCCGCCATTTTCATTCCTGTCCTCCAAAGCTGTACAGGTTCAGGGAACAAAAGCTCTGAGAGCGAACACAAGCAGATTCCTTAGCCCAGCCCCTGGCAAGGGCGGTGCAATTCCACCTCAGGCAAAGACATTTGATAATCAGTGCAAAAGGCCCCTCCCCGAAAGATCAGCAAGAACATCCAGCCAAGGGGCACCTGGGTAGCTCATTCATTAAGCCCAAGTCATGATCCCAGTGTCCTGGGATCAAGCCCCGCATCGGGCTCCTTGC
>CM053608.1:38294790-38331659 GCA_028646535.1 Procyon lotor | reverse complement strand
GGGGGCTGGGTCAGAGGAGCTGCCTCGGGGCGGTTGTTGCCGGCTTCAGCCACTGCCATTTCTCCCGCAGAGGGAGCTCCTAGGCGCCCGGCAGGAGTCTCCGGACTCCCTCGACTTCCTGTCTGAGGTTACACGGATCCCCTAGGGGATTCCTGGGGAGCGCGCTGTTCCTCTGGACCCCCACCGGAAGCCGAGAGCAGTTAATCTGCCCCCACCGAGCCACCCCCGGCCTGACACACTCTCAACTCTCCACTCTGAGGCCGGGGCTCTCCCACGGGACCTCTGCCACCACGCATCAAACTTCTTTCTCTCCCCAAGTGCGAGAGCCCCCACTTTCCCCCTCCTGCACCCCTCCCTCCCTCTCTGCCTTTTCTGTCTCTCTCTCTCGGTTTGCTTCTCTCTCCAGCTTTAGCCCGGGAATCCTACTCCTCTTGGTGCGAAGCCCCAGGGCTTAGGCTCGGAGCTGAGCAGTTCGCCGCACCCTTGGCTACCAGCTGGCCGAGGGGGAGCCCGGGGAAACACGCGGGTAGCCCCTCCGGCCCAGTCCCTGGCTCCCCATTGGCCCCCCGGTCCCCGCCCCCTCCGCGGCCGGGAGTGGCGTCAGCACGCCAGTCCAGCGTGGGGTTTAAATGCCCACTAGCGGGAGCTCGGGCACTTCCATCCCGTAGCGCGGTCTGGGCTGAAATTGCCGGGGTGGGAGCGGAGTCTGAGAGCAGGATCCCGAGCCGCTGAGCGCGCTGCCCACCGCTCTGCTGCAGATGACTCCGGAGCTCGGGTCCAAGCGCCGCCCATGCATCACTGCGCTCCACGGACCCAGAGTTGATGAAAAAACACTTAGCCGTCTTCGCAACGGGGAGCCATGAGCTGTCTGGATGTTATGTACCAAGTCTATGGTCCTCCCCAGCCTTACTTTGCAGCCGCCTACACCCCCTATCACCAGGTACGTGTCTCTCCCCGCCCGGGACCTTGGAGACGGGTGGCGCGCCCCTGCTTCCTGGAGCACCGCCTGTAATCCTGGGGTCCACGGTACCTCTGCACTGATCCGGGGCGTCCTACCAGCGACGGGAGCCCCGGGGATGCGGGGATTGCCGGCGCCGCCACACGATAGGTTGAGCTAACCCCTTTAGCTTGTCCACTTGCTCTCTTGGGAAGGCAGTTAAGCCCTGCTAATGCGTGTCCGGTCCTTCCGGGGAACGATCACACGAGGATCGCGCGAGCGATCTGTCGGACTCCAGATTCTTCCGTGCGGGTGAGGGGAGATGCGAGCAAAACTCACGCAAGGAAAACCAAACTTTGGTCTCAAAGGTGAGGGTGACAAGAGAACAAAAGCAAAGACCGGTCTCTGTCTTTCCTTCTAGAATACAAAAACTTGCGTTCTCATCCCTGCAAGCTTGTCTAAGGAGTAACTCTTTTTCCGTTTCAATTCTCAAGGGATCAGGCCAATTAATTACGGAACCAGAGAATTCGTTACAAAGAGAACTGCGTGAAAGCGTGGGTTTTATAATCTTTGCTGTGCAAAAATCTGGGGATTATCATTGGGGTGCAATTGATCTGGCGGATGCGAGCTTCGGAGATAGTATTTCGCCATTCTAGAGCCCGAGTGGCTGCATTGGTCTATCCTGCCATCCACAAACTCACCTGTAAGAAGACCATTTAACCCCGTTTTGGCAAACTCTTGAAGTTTCGTTTAATTATTCCAATTTCTCTCTTCTCCGGGCTGAGTCTGGTCGACCAGTTTTTCTTTCCACGTCTCAGCCGATATTGTAGAAACTGAAGACCGTAGTCCCGTAAGAGAATAAAATCACACACTCAGGGGGATTTAGGAGTCAGGAGCAGATTCCAAAGTGAGGGCCTGAACTCCTCCTGCTCAAGAGAGACTGAAATACATCCGACCCCCTCCCCCCCACACACACCCGTCCAAGTTTTTGCCAATTTTGATTGCAAATTCAGAATGTCCATTCAAAAATTTCCTGATGAATCAATAATGGAGGGAAGAGGTTTTGTTTTTTGCTTTTTTCTTTCTATTCCTCACCCCCCCCTTTTAAACTTTCCATCTAGAAGTTTGTTTAGTCTCACAATGTTAATTTGGGGAATCTCCGGAATCCCTCATTATAAGACAAGCGGGAATGTGGTGGAAGTGGTGATACCTACTACTGAGTAACTACAGTCCTTTGGCTTCCGCGTCTCAGATGGCTCCTTCCCAGGCTGGCACTATTGCAAAGAGGAGGGAGGTTGGTTTTCTGTCTGTTTGGTCCTTTCTCCTCCCTGACCCTGGACCAACCCAATGTATTCCATTCAGTTCTCTACTCATTTTTGTATGATCAGCCTGTTTCCAGACCATCTCCGCCTGCATAAATGCGTTAACGCGGCATTCAGTCTATTGCTCATTTCTAAGAAAATATTTCAGCAGCTACATTTGGTTTTTAAAATCACTACCAGACAGCAACAATTTACCCATCCTCACAGCCAAGATCTTCTTCATTTCTTGTTTTTACTTGTTTCCTCAATGTGCACAGAGATGGTAAGAATCAAAATGCCCATAGCCCGCTGGTTTTTCCTTATTCAAAAGAAGAGCTCTTTAAATTTTTTTTTAATTTTTTTTTAAATTTTTTTTTTAATTTATTTGACAGAGAGAAACACAGCGAGAGAGGGAACACAAGCAGAGGGAATGGTAGCGGGAGAAGCAGGCTTCCTGCCAAGCAGGGAGCCCGATGTGGGGCTCGATCCCAGGACCCTGGGATCATGACCTGAGCTGAAGGCAGACACTTAACGACTGAGCCACCCAGGCGCCCCCAAAAGAAGAGCTCTTTAAAAACTGAGATAGACTTTTTACTGGACAGTTTATGGGTGACCAAACAAATGTCAGCTTGCATTTATTCACGTGATCCATGTCAGGATGTTATACCACATTTTTATTCCATTCGATTCTTTCTTAAATGGAACTCTCTCTGACTCTGTGGAAGTTCTTCCTTAACATTCCTGGCTGCATGGAGTGGATTTTGGCATTTTCATGCTCTATCAGGATGATGCTTAAATCTTGCATCTTATGCATTTGCCCTGAATTCTTAGGGAGGGGACAGTCAAGCCCTAACTGGGTTTGGGTGCCCTTTATCCCTGGAGCCTGATTTTAAAAATATGCCTGCCCCAAGCCTGGGCCCTGCGGCCCCAGCTCACACCCTGGCATCTTCTGGGACTTTCCCCCTGACTTCTTCGGAGACATTCCCCTGAGGTCTGGCAGCAAGTCTGGGGGGACAGAGAGCCCAAGAAGGGCAGTCAGCCTCTCAAGGAGCACCAGGGCTTGGGGCCTGGGTGCCAGTTCTCCCCTGGATACCTTAGGGATCTGAGGGAGTGAAGTGGGAACCCAATTTGCCATCTCTTTTGAAATTGACCTCTCTGTTCTTTCTCTCTTGGAGCAGAAACTAGCCTATTACTCCAAAATGCAGGAAGCCCAAGAGTGCACCGCCAGCCCCAGCAACAGCACGGGCAGTGGCAGCTCCTCCTTTTCCAGCCAAACTCCAGCCAGTATCAAAGAGGAAGAAGGCAGCCCAGAGAAAGAGCGCCCACCAGAGGCAGAGTACATCAACTCCCGCTGCGTCCTCTTCACCTATTTCCAGGGGGACATCAGCTCTGTGGTGGACGAGCACTTCAGTAGAGCCCTGAGTCAGCCTAGCAGCTATTCCCCGAGCTGTACGAGCAGCAAAGCACCCAGGAGCTCCGGGCCCTGGCGGGGTGAGTGAAGGGCCCGCTTCTAAGGGCGGATAGAGAGCCTTTTAGGCCTGGGGCCCACCTAGGAAAGGCAGCCAAAAGAATACTAGGTGTAGAGAGGAGTGAGGACGGGGCTCATGGGGAGGTAAAAGGAAGGAAGGGAAGTGGAAGGGGAAAAAACTCCCTCCTTGAAGAGTCAGCGCAGAGCAGTGACCTACAAAAAACACTAGCCTTAGAACGGGGAGACCTGGGTTTTCCCACTGGCCCTACCATATCCTAGCAATATGACGTTGGGCAAGCCTTTTAACCCTTTCGAAGTCACTCTATTTACTGGTCTCTAAAATTAGAATAATACTTGCCCTCTTAACTGTCTCTGGAGATGGCGATCCGACAAATAGAAAAATGTATATAAAAATACTGGGGGAATGTGAGGCTTCCAGCACTGTCCGAGGAAGATCTTCACCTACAACAACCTCCAGGGTACTTAGCAGCTCCTGAAAATTTGCCCAGAGGAAAAAATCCTAGACCCCACTGGAAGCCAAACCTTCTAATGAATGTGTCTTAAAATGTATGTATGCTTTTTTGCCAGGCTTCAATTACTTAGGAAATCTTGAAGCAGAAAATGTCTTTCAGTAAGCAAGTAAAGTATCAAAGAAATAAAAATTTAGGAATAGCCAACACACCTCTCAGGGTTTTTCCCCAAACACATGCCCTCTTTATTGTTCTGCCCTTCTCACAAAGCACTGCTTTATCTGGCCTGGGACAGTGATTTATTGGTCAAGTCAACTAAATCTCCCTTCTCTTCGGAAATCTCAAACCCCTTTTATTCCCAGGGCAAGGGTGGGCATAACTATTTTGGTAAGCTTTCTCATTAAACTTAATTTTTGATGTGTCCTACTAAGATGAGAAATGAGGATTTTTGTTGTAAAAAGAAAACAAAGATTACATTTGTGGGGAAAGTGACAACCCTCGCCCTCCCTTTTTCTCTTAAGAGGGTCTGACAGTTTGTGCCTACACAAGATCCCAAATCATCAGTTTGGAATACAGAACATTGTTTTTATTCTCCAGTTGCCTAAATATTTTTAACAAGAAGACTGTTTGCTGCTTAGAATATATTTTCAACACATTTTTAATTCTCTCATATGTGGGACAGATTCCTTCCCCAGAGGAAGTTCTCGATCAAGTCCTCTGGAATCATGTATCTTTCTTTTCCTCCCTTCCCACTAAAGACAACAAATTTGATCTAAATGCTGTTGTTCTCTTAAAATGCTTCCCGGCAGTAGGGGTCAACAGTGATAACTGGCCATAAGAATTATTATTCTTCCTGGTGTCCACACTTCAAGGAACAAATATTACTAATTAAAACTTTAAAGAACATCCCTTTGTGTCCCTCTGCAAATAATACAACTGCCCTTTTAATATGTCCAGTTTACCCTTTCGCTTGAGTTCTTGGAAAAAAATATTTGAAAGAAGGTTTCTAGAAAGGAGGCTAATAATAGCAAGACTTTGAAATATGTCGATGGACTTCCAGTCTATCAGAGGCCTTGGAGGGGCACATTTTCTGGAGCTGGGGAGGCTGAAACGCGAGAGGGGGTAGTGAAATCGCTAGGCGGTTGACCAAGAGCGGGAAGAGGTATCTTTAGCTTGGGGAGAGACTGCGGGCTGGAACCGGGAGGCCGCGTCTACGCCGAGGCCGCCGAGGCAACGCAGCCTGGAGTCGGAGGAAGCTCCCTGCGCCCCAAAACTGGAACTGAAGGGAGTGTCTCTCCTCTCTTCCTCTCCCAGTCTGTCCTGGGGTTTCCGCACTGGAGACGCGTCTGCAAATTTCGAGAAAGCGGCCCTTCTTCCTAAAGGGTTTCCCCTATTTTGCGGTGCCTCGACCTCGAATTCGCAGGCTGCAGCCCCCCCCCCCCGCCCCCGCCAAGAAAGGAGCCGCCCCCGAGGCCTGGCCGCCGGTCCGCTCCCCACCGCGGCTTTCCCGCCCTTTGCCAGCCCCGCGTGTTCAGCTTTCCCGCGGTGCGGGGTTGGCGCTTCCATCTCCCCCGGGGTGACGCGCTCCTCTCTCCCTTTCCTCCCCTCCGCCTCGCCGGCCTGCAGACGGCTCCTTCCCGATGAGCCAGCGCAGCTTCCCCGCCTCCTTCTGGAACAGCGCATACCAGGCACCGGTGCCCGCGCCGCTGGGCAGCCCGCTGGCCGCCGCGCACTCGGAGCTGCCCTTCGCCACCGCCGACCCCTACTCGCCCGCCGCGCTGCACAGCCACCTGCACCAGGGCGCGGCCGAGCCCTGGCACCACGCGCACCCGCACCACGCGCACCCGCACCACCCGTACGCGCTGGGCAGCGCTCTCGGCGCGCAGGCTGCCGCCTACCCGCGGCCTGCCGCCGTGCACGAGGTCTACGCTCCGCACTTCGACCCGCGCTACGGGCCGCTGCTGATGCCCGCAGCCTCCGGGCGCCCCGCCCGCCTTGCGCCCGCCCCGGCGCCGGCGCCCCGAAGCCCGCCGTGCGAGCTCTCCGCCAAGGGTGAGCCGACCGGCGCCGCGTGGGCCGCGCCCGGAGGACCCTTCGCCAGCCCCGCGGGGGACGTGGCCCAGGGTCTGGGACTCAGCGTGGACTCAGGTAAGCGGGAGAGGGAGCTTGGCCTCCCGGGACCCCTCCTGCCCTGTGTCCGACCCTGGGCTGAGCCCCGGATCCCCCTTAGTTCTCCTTGGAGACCCCAGTGACCTTGCGGCCCAAACGTCTACGTGGCCGGGTCGCGCTTCAGCAGACAGATGACCCAGTGTCATTCATTGGTGTGGGCAGAATGAGAAAGAGGGACATGCCTTGACCTGGCTGGTAGATATAATAGAGGATTTTTTCCAATTTAAATAAACAAACAAACAAATGCTGAGAAGCTTCTAGCTCTGCGCTGTTCAATTCTGTAAGCGCTAGCCACATGAATTTGTTGAGCGCTTGAAATGTGGCTAGGAAGAATTGGGATGTGCTGTATGCACATACTACACACCGGATTTCAAAACTGTGTACAAGAAAAAAATGTACAATTCATCTCACTAATATTTTTATGTTGATTGCATGTTGGAATACTTTCGACACGTTGCGTATTGAACATATTGGGTTAAATAAAATGTATTACTAAGATGAATTCTCACCTGGTTCTTTTTACTTTTTTTCCAATGTGGCTGCTAGAAAATTTAGAATTATGCCTGCGGCTCCCACTGTGGTTTTTATTGGACAGCGCTGATCTAGAGTACTTAGAGTTAAGAGTATAGTTCAAAATCTTCTACAGCCGGGGGCGCGGATATTGTGTCCTAGCGACAATTGTAAGGAAAGAAAAATATGCTTCTGATATCAACCCAACTGCCAAATTAAATAGGTCTCTTAAAATGTAAAACTTAAAGAGAATGTGGTTTTGATGATTATATTGAGTTTCTGGCTAAATGAGTTGAATTTGAAAGGTACATTCTTCTGCTTCCTTTATTTTTGGGGCAAAACCAAAAAATGGTTATATTATAAACACAATCATAGTTTGTAGTCTTGCCCACTTACCCTTCCTCCAGGTGAAGATCTGACATTTCTATTGGCTTTGCTTTTACTTTCATTCATACCCTTTAAATGAATTCTGTGACATTCACAATAAAACAGTGGTGTTTGTCTTTCTCTTTCCTTAAATACCTGTGCCTTCCCGCCCCCAACCCCTTCTCTGTCCCTCTCTATTTCTCTTCTCCCTCTTTCTCTCTCTTTCTTTTGTTTTCTCTCTGTTTTCAGGTTTCCAGCGACAGGACAAAAGCAAGGATCTGCACTGGTTTTAGACTGCCCACCTTGTTCCCTGTAGGTCTCTGCCTAGTGCAATTGCTGACGCTCAGAGCTGAAATCGAGTGGGTTTATAATGGCTTCTGATCTTGGTTTGCAGCTCGTCGTTATTCCCTCTGTGGCGCATCTCTCCTGAGCTGATCTGATGGCCCTGGGTTCCCCCTTCCCTTTCCCTTCTGACCAGCCACCAAGGTTCAGCATCTGGGCCTCTCACTTCATGGATGAGGACGTGGGGGAAGGCAGAGACTTCAAACATCTCCACATGTTGGGAAAACCAAAACACACATCTACAGAAATATTGTCTAACAATAATTCCTTCTGCAGAAAGAGCAGATCCAAAGACTCTGAATCATGTTCAATGACTTTTGGGCAAATCACTGGAAATACCTGCCGTGAACTCGCTCAGGTGATATGATGTCATAAGGTTTCTTGGAAAGAGAAGGAAAAAAAAAAAAAAAGACTTTCTGATGTGAATATTTTTTATGCTGATGTGAATTATGTCATTAAGCAGTGTGACCATCGCACTACTGATGTCAGTATCCTCACATTTAAAATGTATTTGTATTTGCATCGAAGACTGTGGTAGAGAAGTAAAGGAGGCCAATTCCTTCTTCCTCACCTCACGGCCTCCAGCTCCCTTCATGCGCCCTCCCTCTCTGCAACTCCCACTCCAGACACAAAGACACTCTTTCCCTTTGGACTGTGAACATGGAAGCCTCAGCCTAAATGTGAGGGGCAAGTGGCTTATCTGGAGCCACCTGCCCAAGTCTTACTGAAATGCAGCTGTCGTAGGACAACTGTGGAAAACTCCAGAAATACATCGACCAAGGTGGCAATTCCCAGTGTTTGGCACAACAATTGCAATTGCACTGCATCTATTTTGTGTGTGTGTGTGTGTGTGTGTGTGTGTGTGTGTGTGTGTGTAGATGTATATCATATTTTTTACGGGGAACATTTTACGATGAAAGAAGAAACCCTTCTCTGCCTTCTCTCCCACAAATTCCGTCTCTCCTTTCATCCTCCTCCGGATGAGGAGGAAAAAACAAAAGCAGCAAGAAACCCCAACTGTCTCCATGAAGAAGAACCAGGAATCAACGTAAGGGGAAGAAATGTCCACAGAGCCTCTAATACCTCGGATATTCCTCTCCGTCTCTGTGGTTGC
Source organism: Procyon lotor (assembly GCA_028646535.1). Classification (NCBI taxonomy): domain Eukaryota; kingdom Metazoa; phylum Chordata; class Mammalia; order Carnivora; family Procyonidae; genus Procyon; species Procyon lotor. The sequence goes on along the minus strand of CM053608.1, from coordinate 38,322,982 downwards.
AATTTGGTCACTTTCGTTTTGGCACAGGGGAAGGGGGCCGTGCGTGGGCAAAGCAGAAGGTGATGAGGAAAAAGTCGAGATGTCTCTTTACTACAAGGTCGCTGTGTTATTTCATAAAAAGAAAATAAATGTCTTCGTCTCTCTTGAGTAGAATAAAATAATTTATAGTAGTACGATCTGATGTCAGTAACTAATACTACTTTATGTATATGGTGCTTTTTGTTCTTCCAAAGTGTTTGCTATTCTGTGAAACCCGTTAACCCTTTTCCACTTGACATCAACCCCGGGAGTGAGAAGTTAGGTAACCCACCTCTGTTTCACAAATGATAAATCGTGGCTTGCAGAAACCCAGGGCTTACCTGTCATGTTTATTATTCTCCAGAAGAAAATTATTATTACTTCTTCCATTCTAGGCTCTTAAGAAAGTAGTCAGTTAAAAAGTGTTTTTGAAATATTGGTTGCATTACAGTTTAATAAGAAAAAAGAGGAAAGAGAGAAAGAGATTGGTTATTAGGAAATTAGTGGTCTTTTCTCTTAATTTTCTCTTGATGCCAAAATTGTGTTCATTCACTGAAATGCCTGAAAGAAATATTTTGTGTTGTGTTCAAATTGCCCTTGTAGACCATTAAAGCGTAAAAATATTAGTTGAAATCTCGACCTTCATTATAACATGAGAAACAAATACAATTTGTCTTGGATAATAGTCTCATGAGTCAGGGACGGTAAGGGACCCTACTCGGAGTATGGCTTAGTGTACTCACCCATCCCCTCGACCTATCATCTTGGCAGCTATGAAGTAAATTATGATCATTACAAGAACCTATTACTGGTTTTGCTTCTATGGAAGGTACTTGATGATTATGCTGCATCAAATGAGACAGCACTCATAGTAATTGATGTTTATTGTTTCTCGGGCACTGGTCGGAGGGCTTCCTGTGCAGGTTAACTCATTTAAGTCTCACAGCAATTTCATGTGTAATTATTGTGACGATCCCCTTCTTACCCATGAGATAACCGAGGCACACAGAGGAGAAATAATTTGCCCAGTCCACAGCCAGTAAGTGGCAGAGCCAGGATGCCAACCTAGGCCACCTGAGTTCAGAGACCGCACTGCTACCCACCACACAGGCTGCTTGTCTTCTTCTGATTTGTCTTGGGTGGCTCAACTTTGGGTTGACTTTCTCCTCCACAGTAGGCGAAGGAGGACGGGGAAAGAGCAGGGCAGCAAAGGCTGACACCTTACGGAATCCCTGGTCTCCAAGGAACTATCACAGGACATTTTCACACCTCTTCATCAAATGATACTATCTATAGACCATTCAGTCAGATGCCGATTTCCATTCTTCTCCAGGAGGGAATTATTATTGCTTCTCTTATTAATTCATTTCAGTATTTAGCAGACTTCACTGCCCTGAAGCTCTTCACACCCAACCCAACTGAGTAGTGTAAGAGTTAGCCTGAGGTTTGGACACTGAAGCAATAACTAAAATTAACTCTGGACTTCTCAGTGGATTTTTTTAATCCATGTTCCATTGGCAGGGATCCCTAGTATATACAAGCATAAATAAAATGCATTAAGTCCCAGCTCGCTTTTGAGAAGTTGCCGCTGAGTATGCAATTGAAGAAGAAAGCATGCGGTGCATTCTTTGCCGGACATTGTCTCCAAACAGTCCCTACTGGGAGAGACTCTGCCACTGGGACTCTCCACTGCATTAGCACCCACAGGATCTCTGCTTGGAACCCACAGGGAGCATCTGCCCAGCCACAAGGGTCTGACTCCTGAAGCCTCTCCCCTGAGCTGCATCTGACCTGAATATCGGGTTGCTGGTGAGGAGACTCATTCACTGGAACTGGCCTTTGGGGCGGTCCTGACCAGACCATCCAGACTGCTGAGCCGGCGGGCTCCAGCAACCTGGCACATGGGACACGCGGATGACAGCATTTCCCTCCGTGGTAGACATCCCCAAGTGGAAACGCAAGATGACCTAGAACTGTAATGATTCTGTCTGCGACATAAGAGCATCAAGGAGAACCCGGGTGAATTAAAAATCCTAATGGACATGCTTTAGGCCCCCCAAATTCATGCAAAATATGAATTCCCATGCCTGTCCTGATAGTACTCATGAAATGGTGCAGATTAGAGAAGGCCCTGGTCGTTGATAAAAGGACATTCAAGGGAATGAAGGATGACACGAGGAAAGGCCTACAGGACGTTTTCACATGTATTCTCCTTGGTTGGGGGGCCTGAGAGAAAGATAAGCTTCTCCTCTACTCATCCCCGCTGGCACTGGTGGCCTCCTCATGCAGAGTTCCCTGTGTGCTTGGCCTCAGCCGAGGGAGAGGTGATGAAAAGGGGAGAGACAGCTCTCCGCCACCACGTAATCCTTCTGCCGATTGCCCTCTGGCTGAGAACTCAGTCACCCAACCTCAGGGAACTCTATCCCTTCTACTCCTTTAGTTTAAAAGGAGTTGCCATCCTGTCTCATTTCCCCTTTGAAGTTCTCTTTCAATGTGTGGCAAGTTCTAGCGTTGATTTAAGATTGATTTGGGCCTGGATGGGAAGGAGAGCAGAGGTGGTGGAGCTTAGGACTCAGATCCGCTGAAGGGAAGCTTCTCTTGCCACTCTGTGTGGGTACTGCTCTTTCTGTGCCCTTTATTCAAAGGAAACAACTCTTTTTTTTTTTTTTTTAAGATTTTATTTATTTGACAGAGAGAAACACAGCGAGAGAGGGAACACAAGCAGAGGGAATGGTAGCGGGAGAAGCAGGCTTCCTGCCAAGCAAGGAGCCTGATGCAGGGCTCGATCCCAGGACTCTGGGATCATGACCTAAGTTGAAGGCAGATGCTTAACGAGCGAGCCACCCAGGCGCCCCTGAGGAAACAGCTCTTAAGATCAATTTAACCCCCAGTTTGCTCAGAATCATAAACCCTGGGTTTAGGTGTGGTCACCCATACCCTTTCTATCAAAATAAAAGGGATTTTTTTTTTTTTAACACTAAGTGATTAATCACTCTGGGGTTGGAGGAGATAAAAACATTAAGACAGACATTACATTAAATTACATTTAAACATTAAAATTGCTTTTCACATAAATGCTATTTCTATAAATGGCATTTTAAATGTAATTCCTATGGTGTCAAAGCATGAAAGGAAAAATGGCAAGATATTTGAAAAGACTTTAAAATTAAATGAAACCAAAAAAAACAAGATTCCTTTATAAAATTGCCTTAACATTCTGTTGACAAGATGCCTGCAAATAATTTACATTTTGATCATACTTATTAAAGTCCATATTCTATATATTCCATTTTCTTGGCAAGATTTTTAGGATTTATTATTATTCATTGTCTATTACATAACCCTAAAATCTGGAGTAAAGGAATAGATTTCTTAAAGGCAGTATCATTATTAAATTTTCAGTTTGTACATAACTGAAGTTTTGACATTTACACCGGCAATGGGGTAAGCAAATGTAAATTTCACATTTCTCAACACCAGCTTCCCCTCATCTCTCATGAATAAATGAAACTCTAATATAAATATGGTACCCTCACAATAGAATCCATCTACAGATCTCTCCCTCTCTCTCTCTCTCTCTCTCTCTTTCTCTCTCTCTCTCTCTCTGATGCAGGCCTAAAGGGAAATCAGAGACACGGTGCCCTCAGACAGGCACAGACACAAATGATTATTCTCACTTGACAGACCAACTGTACCGCTCTTTCCTTGTATTTCACTCCAGCCCCAGAGGGCTGGATCAGGAAAGAGACACTTGATAGCTCCTGGTTCCGTAGTTGAAATATTTGTGAAGTTAACGCATAATCTGAAAGCAGAAGCTAATAAATTATAGGGTGCTAATTGGAGCTGGAGTGGAGCTGTCAATCATGTTATCCTAAACACAGAGAGACCCTCATACCCTAAAAAGGCAAAGCAGCCTTCAGGGACAGCTCCCAGTTGTTTGCAGCATTGACGGGCACTCCAGCAGAAACATCGAGTCCAGGCAGTGCGGCCTCTGGTAGAGTCGCCGGAGGTGATTCTGCTAATCCAAGCTCACTTTAAGAAGAGAGACAGATTCTCCTTTGGTGGAAAGAGCAGAATATTTTTACCAAAGAATTACTCTTTTGAGAAACATATTGTTTATAGAAATACATATATCGAATTTACTAGAATAATTATTACCTTGGTGAAATATTACCCTTTATTTAGAACTTTTCACTTTAAAAGACAAGTTTAACTCAATAAGAGAAAAATCTAAAGGTCTCCACAATACTGTCATATCTACCTCGAGTTATGGTATCTCTCTGAGTTTTCCAACGCACTCTTGTGGAACCAGGCTCCTCTAGAACAAAAATAAGATGTCCAAATTTCCACTGCCTTACTGGATCGATTTATTTATAAATAAGTTCATTTATTGCTTTAATTCAATTATTTCTCCCTAGAATAGCAACAGCAGCATATTTCTTATTCCTTTGTTTTGTTCTTATAAACCTCTACTAATCCCTGATTCTACTTATCTCCCACTGTGTCAAATGGCTGATGTGATTTTGCTCAAACGATCCTCTTCTGTTCCATTTCCTATCAACACTATAATTATTGCATATGTAATTATTGCAGATGAGAAAATTTAGGTTAAAAGTAAACCCAATTTTTGGAAAACAAAACTAAGGAATTAAAATTTTTTGATTCCTACTCAATGTTCGCATGACTCTGATGACTGAGTTACTAGTTAGAAATTTTTACCAGCATTTATTTATGGAGTATATGCTTTGGTCTCTATGTGTATTTAAAACTAGTAAAATACTCTTATAATTTGGAAATTTCCTTGGCATACTTCAAATAAAAATAGTTCTCATGAAAAGCAAATCACATATCTTAAGATTCTACACACACAATGGCTCAAAACAACAATTATAATTGATGGGAATGTCATAAGTTTGTTCCTTTTCTGGCTAATTCTCACTGCCACAGCCTTGTCCTTATTTTTGGCAACTCCACAATCGGCCCTGTGCCAATAACAGCACTATCAAGAAATGAGATGGAAAACAAAAATATATATTTTGTTATCGTTGCTGTTTATTTTCACTAGGTAAAATCTTATTTCTTTTTTCATCATCTGCCACATTTTACCCAATGTGTAATGGATCCCAGAAAATAATTGGATACTTTCTTCATCTAGTGTCATATGACTTTTTTATATTGTACTTGCTTTTTTTTATGAAAGTTTCTGATATCTTTGGAAGCACTGCTGAAAAGTTCTGTATTATTAGTGTTATCCCACCTTATTTGGTGGAGTGTGAAATCCTGTTCATACTTGTGACAATTTCTCTGCCATAACCAGAAACTGACAAAAAGGCATTGACAGACTTTTGGTAATAAACACAGAGAACAAAGCTTATGATATTTGTTCTTCCTTGTTCAAAGATTCCTAAAAATAATTTTTTTGCCTGCATTTTTTTAAAGGAGTAAGAAAAGAGTCTAGGGAAATGTCAGATTTATGCCCTGAGGGAAAACCACAATGAAGGTATATTCAACAGAACTGGTGAGAAGGACAATTATTCACAATATTATACTTAACCGTTCCAAACTATGTAGTTAATTAAAAAAAAGCTTGATAATACTGACACCTTCATCTTGCACTGATGTTTGAGATGTCTGGTTATTTGATGTTCAAGGAATGATGCTATTTATAATAACAGACTGAAAAATAAGACTGAAAAATTTAAAATCCGCCTTGGAATACTGCCATCTCCCTTTTTTTGCTTGAGATATTACATGCATTGAAATTGAAAAGGAAACATAATGTTTCCCAGTCATGTATCAAGCTGCAGGTTAATATGGGCGTTAGGTGTTGAGAGAAAGAGAAAGTATAGGTACCACTGAATCTCCCTATGTTACAGAACAGCAGTAAGGGCAATACAAGAAGTGTTAAAATAAAACAGAATTATACAGTTTCATGGTATATAATTTTTCACGTCCTAAAAGCCTATGACTATGTTTTCTACTGCTATCTTAGAAAACATACTTCACTTTTATCACCTCCTTTATTAGAGAAATTCCTAACTTGAGCTCAATTACACATCCTTTATTCTTTTTCTCCTTAACGTAAACAGAAAAGTTCTAAAAGTGACAGAATAGAAAATGCTTTGTACGTTGTCTTCATTTTCTGATCTAGTGCTTGTGCTTTCTTGTCCCGTTATATCCATATCAATGTTCAAACGAAGCTAGAGCTATCTAGTCTTGCTTTTCAGGAGACATCAGACTCACCATCAGATGATTTCAACTCAACGGCACACAATCTGGAAATTAACAGAGTGACTAAACACAATTCTAGTTGGCTGTTCTTCCAGCTCAGAGCAGTCTGCAATGGTTTTCTCACATTCTGCAGTGGGTTCCTTGCAAATTCCTACCTCCCGCTGTATTTGAAAACCTTCCCTCTAACCACCTTGTTATCCAAATGTTATCTATTCTCCAAAGTCCGGCTTAAGTTCATCTCTTCCAGTAGCCCTGTCTCCACAACAGACTCAGTGCGTAATCTCACCTTTATCGGGACTCCTACCGCCTAATCTGTGCCACTTACTTGGCGTTTACTTTATAACCTCTTGGAACAAAAGCTCAGCATTTAAGAGGTTGCAGTTATACTAAAGACCATCCCATTCACCCTTGATATATAATATTCTTTACCCCCTTAAGTGGATACTTAAATTGAGAAGGTACCACCAATTGTTGTGAAAAACGCGCATAAAATATTGCATCAGTGCTTTATATTTTATTATGTGCAAACCAATTTAAAAATATAGCTGAGGTTTGGGTTAAAAGTTAAAAAAAGAAAATGTCTGGAAGCCTGCCTGGGTAAAGAAAATCCTCTTATTAAAAGGAGTGGGGAGAGGTTCTCCACTTTTAGTAGGAGCCAGTGAGTGTCAAATATCATTTTCCTGCACTTGTATCCCACTCCTTGTGCTCAAGACATCACTTCAACAATTGGCCCCTCTTCTTCTGGCATCATCGGTTTGCCCACTCTACTGGGTCATTCACACTAATATAAAACAGCCTGTAATATTCCTGCCTTAAAAAAAAAAACCAAAAAACAAAAACAAACTCCCTTGACCCCTCTCTTTCCAGTGGCTTCTCTGTTCCTTTTAAATGACAAAATGCCTTACAGGAGTCATCTTTTTGCTCTCTCCACTTACGCCTTCATTTTCCTTTTATCCTCCCTAATTTAGCTTCCATTACACACACACTTGTCAAGGCCATCGGTTAACTCCCTATGTCTAAACCCGAGGATCAGTTCTCAGTATTCCTTGTGTCTGTCTCATCAATAGGGGGATTCCTTAGTTAAGATCCTCTGATAAGCTGATGCCAAGACCCATGCTGTGTATTGGCAGCGTTACCAATATGTTCTAGTAAAGATACTACATCTGGCAGAGCAACTGAATTACAGTTCTATTTGGTTTAACTTGTGGTATGTAAGTCACTTTCCGGGATCCATGCAGTTTCTGCAGGAGCTCTGGTGAGTTAAATGGAGATATGATTGAAGCCATGAACCCTGCAACCTTTAGATCTTTAATGATGGTGCTAACCATTGTCATCCCCTGGGTTTTAATGTTATGATTGACTTTGTTTTGACATGGCTAGTGGAGGGGAAGGAAGAGGGCAGCAATTTCAGAGGTTACCACTTGGCCTGACACCTGTTAAGGAAAGAAGGGACAATTGGATGGGAAGAGCCTCAGATTACAGTGCAATTCTGGGAAAGTCTCAGCAAGACTGAAAGGGAGCCCCCAAGTCAAAATGGCCAATAGCATATTTATTAGTAGCCAATAACATCCATATCAGGTAGGAATGGCTCATTTCTAGTACTTCTTTGCATTCAGTCATTGGAAAGAAATGGCCCAAGGAAAGCACAATCTGGCGTAAATGTCACAGTAGATCTGAAAATGCAGCAGCTGCAGGTGTCAATTGGCCATGCTCCCAACAGCAGGTGCTCTAGAAAGATGATCTAAACAACACACCTCCGTGTCCACCACAGGGGACCGTATAATTTATAGTCTAAATAAGATCACTTTTAAATGTGAAAGGGGCACTGGTAGTAATTAATCCAGGACAAAGGCATAAACTGGGATGATCCTGGGTAAAGCGGTGCATATGCCTACCTTGCCTGTCAATCATATTTGACACACTTCGTAATTCCATCCTTCTTCAAACATTTTGTTCACTTGGTTTCCAGGAATTCTACTCTCTTGGCCTTCATACTACTTTTCTGAGCCCTCCTTCTCAGTCTCTGCTAGTCTTTCCTTAGCTCCCTAATATCTAACATGGAGTGACTCTTGCCTCATGCTTAGATGTTCTCTCTTATTTATAGAGAGCCCTGGTTGAGCCAAACCTGTCTCATGACTAGTCTTAGCCTTCTGTACGTATGGAAAACCCTTCAGCCTGAATCCCTGTCTTTCACCCCTCCCCAACTGCACACTTAGCATCCCCCCAAAGGATATCTAACAACCACTTCAAAAGCCCATCAACCACCTAATATCCCAAACTGAACCTTTCATTGCCACCCTGCCTCTCAACATGAATCATCTCTCCTGTCTTCTGCATGTGAGAAAGTGATAACTTCCATTCTTCCTACCGCTCAGGTTAAAATTTTAATCTTTCTTCTCTCATATCCTATACTTGATCTCCCCAAAAAACCTCAGAATCAACCACTTTCATCACTTCCACCACCTTCACTGCCAAGCCACCGTAATCGCTTGCCTGGTCGATCATAATAACTTCTAGTTGATTTTCTTGCTTCTACCTCAGCCCCACCTTATCTCAGGTCCTCTCCACACACCTACAATGATCCTTTCAAAACCTAAGTCACATCGTATCTCTTGTTTGTTCAAAACTCTGGTGTTTTCCCATTACACACAGGGAATAGGCCAAATCCTCCTAAGGGCCTACAAGGACCCATATGACGTAACCACCACTACCACACCCCCTCCTTCAATTTACTCCTGACCTTGGTTCTCTTCCTTTCCCAGGCCAGGCATGCTTCCATCTCAGACAGGGCTTTTGAACTTGCTTTTCCCTCTACCACAAATACATATGACTACTTTTTTCAATTCATTTCAGGTCTTCACTAAGTATCTATCATTGTGGCCTTCCCTGGCTGTTGTACATAAAATAACAACCCTCCTCTCTCTCTCTCTCTCTCTCTCCCTCTCTATCTATGCCTCATTCCCTGATTCCTATTTCTGTTAACACTCAGCATCTTCTGACACATCATATATATGTTTGTCACCTAGATACGTTGATTAGATATTTTTAAGCTCTTATTTACAAGAAGAATGTTCCAGATTTAGGGACTATGCTCAAAGATGGACCAAATATATAATTCTCTGCATAACAACAACAAAAATGTTTGAACTTTACAAAGACAAATGTGGAGAAGTTAGAATGAAGTCCATTGCAGCTGTGGAGGTTTGGCTCGGAATATCTATTCTGATTTTCTTCTATCTTGACTTCCCTCTCCTGTGGAGAGCAGAAAGCTAAAACAAACGTTTCCCCAATTCATGTTCAGCTGGTGATCCAAGTTTGACTCAGGTTCTTTATCAGAGGCAATCACATGAGACTTGAAATTTGAACTGAGATAAATGGGATGCTGGGCATGTATTTTATCAATGGGTATTATAGCAAAGGTGGTGAGGCTTGTTGATTTGGCAGAAATGGCTTTTAGCTACTAGAAAAGGTGGCATCATGTGGGACCCTGAAGCTTCCTAATTTTGCATATGAGGTTTCCTGATTGGGGCATAGTGGTGCTATTCCAGAACCAATAACTGTAGCTAATTTAGCAGCTCCGACTGAGGCAGCCCTATATTTACTTTAGATAATAAGGGATGCCTTCTGATTTGACCAGCAGCTTCCTGATCATGGCAGGAGAAGCAGCTCCTTTGGCAGCCCAGTTCTGCAGTACAGACTTGAAAACAGATTCTGGAATTTCATCCTACAGATTTGTATTCAACCATCTCAATAATTCTGTAAAGCTATCTTACATGCTTTATTGAATTTATTCAAATTGTCTAGAGTGGAATCTGTTCTTTGCATCAGAATATTGACAAATATGACACCCCAAAAAGAATATGCTGAATACATAAAAAGATATTTTTAAAGGATATTTTTTACGTATATCAAGTAATTGATTGAATAATAATAATTGACTCTGAGAGTAGGTCTCTTGCTGTGACTTCTCTTTTTTTCACTCCCAGTTATTTTCTGCTTCTTCACTCTATTCCTCTCTGTTGTTTTGCCATTCAGAGGAAGGATAAAAGAAGATTATACAGTCAGCTACAATATCTGCAAGGAAATGTTCTTTTGAAATGCAATGTTATATTTTTAATTTGCATTTTTGACTCTCCTCAATATGGTACAAGATCTCAATTCAAATAAAACTAATTTCCCATTTTATCATCAAGTGTACATTCTTTTAGATTTTTCTTTTGCTTAAAAAAAATCGTTACTGCTAAACTTGCTTCCTTTTGGTCCTCATTCCCTTTTTTCTTCTGAAAAATGATGTTTTTGTAAAAAAAATTTATTCAATTTCTTTAAGCCTTTCCCATAAAAAAGAATAGTTCACTATCGCTCCTGCTCCCCCAACCACACCTCTTACACACAGCAAACACCAATCTGTTCTCCATATCTTTGAGCCTGGGTTCTTTCTCTCTCTCTCTCTAGCTATTATTCTTTTTTTAAGAGTTCACATATAAGAGAGGCCATACAATATTTGTCTTTTTCTGTCTGACTTAGTTTACTTAGCATAATGCCCTCGAGTTCAATCCATGTTGTCATAAGTGGCAAAATTTCATTCTTTTATGTCTAAATAAATAGCCCATTAGATACACAAACCATAAATTTTTTATCCATTCATCCACTGATTTTAGGTTCTTTCTATATCTTGCTATTGTAAATAATACTGCCTTGAACAAAGGGATGCACATATCTTTTCAAAATTTTTTTTCTTCTGATAAACACCCACAAGAGAAACTGCTGGATCATATAGTAGTTCTATTTTTAATTTTTTGAGGAATCTCCATGCCCTTTTCTATAGGGGTTGTAATAATTCACATTCCCATTAACAGTGCACAAGGGTTCCTTTTCTTCCACATCTTTGCCAACACTTGTTAGTTCTTATCTTTTGATAATGGCCATTATAACCAGTGTGAAGTGATATCTCATTGTGGTTTTGAGTTTCACTACCATGATGAGTAATGATTTCTCATCTTTTCATGTACCTTTTGGCCATCTGTATGGCCATTGATTTTCTTTGGAAAAACGTCAATTCAGATCTTCTGCCCATTTTTTAAAAGTTTTTATTTTAATTCCAGTGAGTTAACACACAATGTTATATTAGTTTCAGGTGTACGATATAGTGATTCAACAATTCCATACACCAGCAGGTTCTCATCACAACAAATGCACTCCTTAATCTTCATCACCTATTTCACCCATCCCCCTACCTCCTCCCCTCTGGTAATCACCAGTTAGTTTGTTTTCTACAATTAAAAGTCTATTTCTTAATTTCTCTCTCTCTCTCTCTCTCTCTTCCTTTTGCTCACTTGTTTTGTTTGAGTGAAATTACATGGTATTTGTCTTTCTCTGACTGACTTATTTTGCTTAGCATTATTCCTTCTAGCTCCAACCATGTCTTTGCAAATTCATCTGCCCTATTTTTAAAGATTTATTTATGTATTTGAGAGAGAGAGAGAGAGAATCCCAAGCAGACTGTTGGCTGAGTGGAGCAGGGCTTGATCTCACAACCCAGAGATCATGACCTGAGCTGAAATCAAGAGATGGATGCTTAACTGACTGAGCCACCTAGGAGCCCCACTTCTGCCCTTTTTTTGGAAATCAGATTGTTTCTAGCTATCGAGTTGTATGAGTTCTTTGTATATTTTAGATATTAGCCCCTTTCCAGATATATGATTTGCAATTATTTTCTCCCATTCAGTAGGTTGTCTTTTCATTTTGTTGATGGTTTCTTTTGTTGTGCAGAAGTTTGATAGTTTCATGTAGTTCCATTTGCTTATTTTTGCTTTGGTGTCATACTAAAAAAAAAAAAAACCATTGAGACTTACGTCAAGGAGCTTACTGTCTATGTTTTCTTCTAGGAATTTTATGGTTTCAGGTCTTATATTCAAGTCTCTACTCCACCTTAGCTAATTTTTATATATGGTTTAAGATAGTTGTCCAGTTCCATTCTTTTGCATGTTGCTGTTCAATTTTCCCAACACCAATTATTGAAGAAACTATCTTTTTTCCATTGTATGTTCTTGGCTTCTTAGTCATCAATTAATCAACCATATATGTGTGGCTCTTTGTTCTGTTCCGTTGATCTACATGTGTGTTTTTATGCCAATACCATACTGTTTTAATTACTGTAGCTTTGTAATATAGTTTAAAATCAAGAAGCATGATACTTCCAGATTTATTCTTTTTCAATATTTCTTTGCTGTTTGGGGTTCTGTGGTTTCATGCAAATTTTAGAATTGTTTATTCCATTTCTGTGAAAAATACCATTAAAATTTTGATAGGGATTGCATTGAATCTATGTATTGCTTTGGGTAGTGTGGATATTTTAACAATATTAATTCTTCCAAATCATAAGTACAGAATATCTTTTCATTTACTTGTGTCTTCTTCAATTTGTTTCATTAATACCTTGTAGTTTTTTTTGTTTTTTTTTTTTTAAAGATTTTTTTTATTTATTTATTTGACAGAGAAACACAGTGAGAGAGGGAACACAGGCAGAGGGAATGGTAGCGGGAGAAGCAGGCTCCCTGCTGAGCAGAGAGCCCGATGCGGGGCTCGATCCCAGAACCCTGGGATCATGACCTGAGCCGAAGGCAGACGCTTAACGACTGAGCCACCCAGGTGCCCCTACCTTGTAGTTTTAAATATATAGGTCTTTCACCTCCTTGGCTGAATTTACAGCGAGTTATCTTTCTCTCCTTGATGCAATTATAAATGGGATTTACTTAGTTCCTTTTTCTAATAGTTTGTTATTAATGTAAAAAAAAACACAACAGATTTTTGTGTATTGACTTTGTATCCTGAAACATTGCTGAATTTGTTTATTAATTCTAACAGTATTTTGATGGAGTGTTTAGTGTTTTCTATATATAATATCATGTCATCTGCAAACAGTGATGGTTTTATTCATTCCTTTCCAATTTAGGTGTTTTTTATTTCTTTTTTTGCTTAATTGCTCTGGCTAAGACATCCAACACTATGTTGAACAGAACATTGGTGATATCCATTAGTGAGAATGGATATCCTTGCCTTGCTCCTCATCTTAGAGGAAAAGTTTTTGGCTTTTCACCACTGAGTATGATGTTAACTGTGGGCTGCTTACAAATGACCTTTATTGTGTTGAGGTACATTCCTTCGATACTCACTTTGTTGTGAGTTTTTATCATAAATGAATGTCAAATTTTGTGAAATACCTTTTCTGCATCTATTGAGACACTTATGTGATTTTTATCCTCTATTTTGTTAATATTGTGTATCACATTGACTGATCTATGGATATTGAAACATCCTTGTATCTCTGGACCATGGTGTAAAATACTTTTAGTGTATTATCATATATATTTTTGCTTACTTATTATGTGTTTTCCCCCACTTGGAATGCTAGAATGTAACCTCCACCAAGGCAGAGACTCTGTTTATTACTCCATTCCTAGTGCCTATAACAATGCTTGTTATATGGCAAGCACTCAAAAAAATATTTATTGAATGAGTGAATGAATGAATAGGTGGATCTACAAGGGAGCACTAAACCATAGCATATCCATTCTAAGAAATTTTATGTAGCCATTAGGTACATTTCCAAAGGCCGTTCTGAAGATAATAGTGGATTTGACACGGAGAAGAAACTGATAATGGTAAAATAAATTATTGCCTCCTCTAGCATATGCTCTCTATCATTTCAAGGGCTTCCAGAATTTCAGTCCTGTCCTAAGTCTGGCCTGAACCTCAAAGCAGTCTCCTAATTTCTATAATCTACCTAGGTCTTAGGAGATGACTCAGGATCAAAAGAATCCTCTTGAGCCCCCGTTGGAATTAGACCGATTTTCTGGTATCCTTTCTAAGAGCTACAAGTGAAGACTTGTTATAAAATGTATTATAAAAAGATGATGAGGGGTGCGTGGGGAGCTCAGTGGGTTAAAGCCTCTGCCTTCGGTTCAGGTCATGATCTCAGGGTCCTGGGATTGAGCCCCACATCAGGCTCTCTGCTCAGCAGGGAGCCTGCTTCCCCCTCCTCTCTCTCCGCCTGCCTCTCTGCCTATTTGTGATCGATTTCTCTCTCTGTCAAATAAATAAATCTTTAAAAAAAAAAAGATGATGAGAAAAATCAATTAATCCATCAAACATTATTTTGGTTGAGAGAAGGTGCAAAGGGCTAAAAGATGTCATCTTGTCCTCAGATGACTTGCTATTATTCAAGTGAGTAAGATACATAGAAGTTGGATAGAGATATATGTGGTTACTGCTAAATAAGATGTAAGGACATAGGGCAACAGTAATTCTGAGAAGGGAGAGGAGAGGGAGTAGGGACAGGCCTTTCCAAACACTTGGAATATGAGCTGATCCTAAAGGATGAGTGCGATTCAGACAAGCAAGAGAGTAGATAAGAAGTCCCAGTCCCACCGGTTTTTCCCAAGCAAAACCAGTATGAGTGAGCAACAGAGTGTATCTGGGCCCAGGGACAGCCTCTTTTCTCAAGGGCATTTTAAGTAAAGCATTTTCCTCAGACTTATATCAATATATTTTATCTAGGTAAATCTTTGTTCAGTTGGTGATATTAAATTATAAACAATATTTCTTTCTTTTCTTTTATGTACCTCTGAATTCCCTTAGCCTATTTCACCTCTCCCTCTACCCGCCTTCCCCTCTAGCAACCCCCAGTTTTGTTCTCTGTATTTATAGTCTGTTGTGTTGTTGTTGTGGTTTATAAACAATATTTTCATTTGCAACTTGCTTTTCCTTAGGAATTATTTCTTTTCCTTGAACAGTTTAAAATAACAGTTAGATGGATGGACCTAGATGGTATTTTGCTAAGTGAAATAAGTCTGACAGAAAGATAAATACCATATGATTTCACTTATACATGGAATCTAAAAAAATTAAAACAAATGAAGAAACAAAACAAAACAGAAACAGACTCATAGATACAGGAAACAAACTGTTAGTTACCAGAGGGGGAGGGTGAAGGTGAAATAGGTGAAGGGGATTAAGAGGTACAAATTGCTAATTATAAAATAAATAAGTCATAGGGACATAATGTACCTAGGGAATATAATCAATAATACTGTAATAATTTTGTATAGCAACAGATGGTAACTAGACTTACTGTGCAGATTCCACAATAAGTGGAATAATTTTTGTAATAGATAAAAATATCAAATCACCATGACATATGCCTGGATCTAACAGGATATTTTATGCCAATCATGCTTCAATGAGAAAAAAATTAAGTAAAATGAAGATTAGATTTATTGATTGGCTTTTATATTATTGTGTTTTGTTCTTACCAATTATAACTTTTGCCTTTGAGAGACATATTTTTTCCAAGTCGTATTTTGCAAATAAAAAGTTTATCACTAAGATTTTATTCTTCCATTAATTTTTAGTGAAAAACATTTTTTAAAGATTTTATTTATTTATCTATCTATTTATTTGAGAGAGAGAGTGAGAGAGCACAAGTCGGGGGAGCAGCAGAAGGAGACGCAGAAGGAGGCTCCCTGCTGAGCAGAGAGCCCAGTGTGGGATCCCAGGACCCCGAGATCATGAGCTGAGCTGAAGGCAGACACTTAACTGACTGAGCCACCCAGGCGCCCCTTTAGTGAAAAACATTTTAACAAGTAATATTTCTAGCCATTGCCAAATTTTTCCCTATTGATTATAAGGTCTAATTTTTCCAGAATTAACGTCATAGTTTTCAATATCACCAGTCATTTGTACTTTATCCCTTTAATCTATAATGAATTTTACCCATGAGATTTCAGCCACTATTTTATTTTTGCATTAAATATTTCTACCAATATGAATTATTAAGACTACTAATTTACATTTATAGCCTAGCTGAAACATGACATTTTATGGGCTCTTCCTCTCAGATATTCTGCAAATTTCTCTGTTATCCAAATTGTAATGCAAATGTACTGAAAATCCAGTTCTCCTATACACTTTCCATTTCTTTGTCTATTCCAAAATAAAGGTCCATGCCACTGGCAGAGCGCAAGTCCTGGTTGCAAGCAACAGAAACTGACTCCAGCTGATTTAAAAGAAAAGCATTTATTAAAAACTTCTGAGGGTAAATCACAAATCCCTGGGAGGGCTTGAGAGCCAGACTGGAGCCAGAGTACTGGCTAAAAGCAGACAGCAGAACCAGTCCAATCCGGCTACCGCGACCCCTAGAGACACCTGACTCCAGATCTCCTCTGAAGACTCTCTTGGCCCTGGACACTGGGCGCCAGGAGTCAGACCAACTACAGTGGCCGCCACCACCTGGGAAGGCTCACTGTGGGCCCTTTTTCTTTGCTTCCTTACCTCTCAATTAGAAGCCTGTGGTAGGTGTGTCTGAGTGGTGGGGGTGACATGCCTGCCTTCTTGCTGCAAAGAGATCTTGGGGGAAGCAAATGGAATGTAGTTCCCACCCAGAAGATAAAGGCGGAGGAATTCCCCAGTATGGCAAAGGGCGTCATATGCTGGGCTATCGAAAAGAATGATAAATGCCCATTAGAACCTCAGAAGATCAGAGAGAAAATATCCCGCCTCATTCCGTGGAATCACAGATGTGGCAGAGGCCACAGGTCCTGGACCTTTCCTTGGGGGCTGTCCCCCATCGAACTCACACATGGACTTGTCCCTCACCAGGCAGCCAACCATCAGTGCAGCCTCTCAGGCAATAAGCAAGTTAAAAAATGAAGCAAATTATCCCTGGTGCAAATGGATATGTGATCTTCTTCCAGGAGTAGTTTTTAGCAAATTGTATAATCAAAGTATTTTCTATATCTAGCAAAACATCCTGTATAGTGTAACTGATAACATACAGGATATTTTCATTAGCGTCGCCCTTAGAGCAATCGAGGCATTCAGATTTAAATGAGTGACTGCAAAAACATGCTTGGCTTTCAATAAGAGCATTTCTCTGAAGAAATTTTTTAATAGTTCCCATTTAGATATCTATTATTTCAGGAAGGTGCTAAAAATCACAGAGCTTAAATTAGCATCATATAATCATTTATATTTAGTTTCAAGGAGAATTGACACTAAACGTAATCTTAAGTATTTTATGTATAAGACAGATATGGCAAATGAAAAATGACCTTTATATTAGCTAATTTCCATTGCAGCACAGAAGTCACTGGCAGTTTTTACATAACCCAAAGTTCATGGAATGCTAAACTTTAGGACTTAGAGCTCTCTTCATCGTCTTATTTTCAATATGACTGAAGCCGCTGGTCCAAGCCTCCAAAATACAAAGTACTTTAGAGTAGTCATTAAAGACAGTATTTTATTGTAGTAATAGCATTCCAAATGATTTCTCATGTCCTAAGTGCTGGTTCCTTTTGTACGTAGCTATCTTGTCTCTCACCATCTAACCAAGATGCTTGGTGCAGCCCAGACTGAAAGGTGGGCAACGGACTAAGGGGCCTGGGTGGGGTGTGGGGTAGGGAGTTCCCTTCCAGATAGAGTCTTCCTAAGCCTTCCAAGTGGTCAGTGGTTCACTTGGGAATTCTGCTGAAGGTTAGGCATTCGTTAATGGGGATTGTCCCAACTGAAATCAAGTGGCCAAGAATTCAGGAATTCAGGAACTTTTCAGTGTTAATTTGGAGTCATAGACTACCACCACATCTATCGTTCTACTAGGGTTTTCTTTCAGTAACTACTTAATGAGAGGCTTTACCTCAATTCTGCATTTCCCAAACAGAGCTATTAATCAGACCCATCTCTATATCCACTGTGAGTGAGACAGGCATAGTTCAGGCCTTCGGGCTTGCCAGGAGGGCAGTGAGCCACTTGTTTTTCTTGGCAGAGATCTTGGTCCGCATGTGGTTCCTTCTCTTCTTTCCTCAGACCACGAGATTCAGATTCCTTGGAGCCTAGAGGACCCTCAGAATTTTCTTCATCTTGGCTACATCCTGTAGCAAGTACCATATAGTTTAACCCTTCTCGGTTCTTGGTTTCCATTAAGGCTATTGATATAACATCACCTGAATTCAAGGAGACTGCACTGCCATCTTCATCTGTGAAAAAAATGTAAAAGTTAGACTGGTATCTCTTTGACTTTCTGCATCTCTAAGATACAGGCTGTACAAGAATTATAACACCACCAACGATATACATTGGTTCAGCAAACACTTCTGAGGACTACCAGGGAATACAAAGATAAACAAATAGTATGCTTCTTGTCTTTGAGGCTACTGTAATCCAGTGGGGGAGAAAAACATTACTATAGAAGACAAGTGCTGGGTATAAAAAAGGAATATATAAAACATGGGGAGAGAGCAGAGACAATAATTCTACCATAATTGAACAGGTCACAGCCTTGGGGATAGGAATTAAGTGGCCTTACAATGACCCCTTTTGTCTAAAGTGCTTACTTTTTAGTCCCACCAGCTAAAACATCCACCTTGAAAGATATATTCTTTTTGATTAATTTAATCATATATTAAGATGTTTATTATATGCTTAACACATGCCAGGCTGGGTTCCAAGTATTGATGAGACAACAGTGAACAAAGTAAAATTGTTCCTCCTTGGAGTTTACATTCTAGGGAGGGGAGACAGACAATAAACTAGTAGCCAACTAAGTCTCTGTTGTGTGGTGATGAGTGGCAGCAAAAGGGGGAAGAAAATAATGGTGTGGGTGGAAGGGAGTTGCTACTTTAGAGGAAATGTCAGCAAAGTCCTCTTTAAGGACTAAATACTCTCAAAGTCCTCACTGAGAACTAAGTGAGAGAATTCAACATGTGGATATCTGAGGAGAACGTTCAAGGAAAAGAGAACAGTGAGAACAAGGACTCCAAGGCGGGAGCGTACTGAGTGTGAATTGGTGTGACCAGTCCCCTCCATCTATCTCCCTGGGACACGTTACATTAGTTCTACTTAGCAAATAAGCAAATTAGCATGCTTATGACCTCATAAGTCTGATAGGAATGGATAGGCCTGGCAAGTTTTGATGACAGAGTGGAGTTGAGGGAGAAGGAAAAGGACATGAAATACAATAACAGTGATTATTATGGTTGTGGTTAACATGGAGAACGTACTATGTGCCAGGCACCATTCTGACCTACATACACACATTAACTCATTCTTCTATTAAGTAGATGCTAGTATCATCCCCATTTAACAGTTGGGGAAACTGAGGCACAGAGGGGTTAAGTAATTTGCCTGAGACCACACAGCTGTAATCTAAACCCAGACTGTGTCCTCATATTCACCTTCCCCAAGGGGAGGGCAGAGCTGCTGTGCTCTGGAGCCAAGCCGGTAGGCACTGTGCCCTAAAGGAGTCCTTGAAAGGCATAGACTCTGGGCACTCGTGTGTGGGGTCAGGATGGCAGCAGAAAAATGGGCAGCTAGAGGGTAACCAGTCTTCTCGATAATTATGCTCATAATATTTCATC
Organism: Procyon lotor; assembly: GCA_028646535.1. Classification (NCBI taxonomy): domain Eukaryota; kingdom Metazoa; phylum Chordata; class Mammalia; order Carnivora; family Procyonidae; genus Procyon; species Procyon lotor. The sequence goes on along the minus strand of CM053608.1, from coordinate 38,303,324 downwards.
TTTCTCTACTTAAAGATTGACCTTTTTACATCGACTAGTAGAAGAATTCTTGCTGAAACCTAATAGCAGAGCTTCTGAAACACGTCACAAAATTCCCGGGAATCAAAAGAGACAAATGCACAATATAAACATAAATATATAAATGTGTGTTATGGGGATTGTTTCTCGGTGATCAGTGCTTTCCAACTGCTGAGTGTTACTACCTGGATGAAAAATTTATGATTAGAAATATTACTGCTCTTTCAAAAGGGGTATTTCACAAATCAGAAAAATTTCGGTCAACAGAGGGTAGTCCTTCCTTTGTTTCCACCATTCTTCCAGCAAGAAGTATCCAAATGTGTGTCACTAAGGGGAGTGAGGCCAGCCGTGCTGCCAACCTTTTGCCCTTAGCCCTAATGTACACCCAGGTTGGGTTTTTTTGGAACGAATTTAAGTGAAAATATGGGGAAAAGAAACAACTTCAAAGGACTGAGGGAGACACCACTGTAGCTATTTTTTGCCAATGGAATTTAATGATCTGCGTGAACTATGAAGCTTATTTTATCATAAGAGCCTGTGAACCACCAGCCCTGTTCCACCTTAGGAGGTGCACACTCGTTTGCCGACCTTCCCACAATGCCGAAGGACAAGATGGCGGAGCAACAGACTCACAGTCTCCTGGCCATCATTTCATGTTCGTCCTTATCATTCAAACATCATGAAAGTCCATTGTAAACCACATGGATAGTCATGTAATGTTATAAAATATCTACCCCATAGAAATCAGATGCCAAGCTTGGTGAATGCCTAAATGCTGAATATCTTTGGAAGCATCCTGCTGTTAGGATGATAGTCAACATGCACTAAGAGTCACTGAGATACTCACAAGAACAGTTTTCTATATATGATGATAGCAATCAACAATATCAAAAGGTGATAGGAAGAAATAAGATATTTAACCTTAAATAGTCCAGGGGCCCAGATTATTGAAGAAATTAGGATATTCCTGAAAAGGCTTAAAGAAATTGGGCTCAAGGCAAATTGAGAAAATATCAAAACTTAAATCTACAATAAAAGCCTAGCTACTCATATTATCAGCAGCTTCCTTTTCATACCTTTAATCCATTAAATAACATGTTTGGAAAAGTTCTACCCACATGTGATTTTAATTTTTTTTCCCTCTTGTTGAATTATTTGGAAAAAAACCTTTTACACAAGGCAGATAAATTCTTTTTACAAATTCTGGCACCGGACGTCAAAGAAAAATCATTAGCTAACTACTTCATTGGTTTAGAGTACTTAGAGCAATATTTAGTAACTTGACCCAGGCAAGCTTTCAGCAATTAGTACATCTCCTTATTGCATAAAGAACTTATGAGAGACGGTGGGGAGGAGGATGTTTTGTTTGCTTATTTTTGTTTAAAACTGACTAGAAAGCCTGCAGGTCAGACCTTAAGGCAGAGACCCTGAACAAAGCTAGCATGTGCTCAACAACCCTTTCTTTAAGAGGGAAATATTAAAATAAAGACTTCCAAGCAAGACAGGGTATTTACAGACGAGACATATGCCGGCTGACTGGCTATGTTTAGAACGGCAGAGGAGCATTTAGATTTGTTTCCTGTAGAACTCTCTGGGACTGATGAGGTGATGTTTACAAAAATGTTGGGATGAAGTCACTGGGATATTTTTACTAGATGCCCAGATATGTTACTAATCTCTCTCTATCCCCTCTCTACCCCATTAGGTCAGTAGGACCATAGGATAAGCATGGTCTTATTGCTCCCTGTAATCCTAATGCCCACCATCTCCCGGCTCTTTTTTTTTTTCTTTCAAAAAAAGTCCTTCCAATGACTTTCTTACCTTCTTATGTATCTCCAGTAATGACAGTCAAGACAGACATCTCACTGCTTTGCTAAATATGCCCACCAGTCTGCACAGCAGTAAACTATTATTAAACACATTCTCTCTTATTAAAAAGGTAATTAAGTTTAGCCTTCCCTTGAAGGGACTGTTTTATGACTTCTATCCTCTGCAAAGATGCCAACTCTGCCTGTCAGTCTGTTTCTTCTCTCTGCCCCTTTTGTTCAGTCACATCTCAACAATCAAGATTTTTAGTGACTCCCCTATCTCTTTCCATTCCTTGCCTTCAGGATTTACATTCACTGTAAATAACAGAATGAGAATTTCTCTTTTACTAGAATTGCATTTCTGTCAGAGCACAGAATTGCTTGTTGCTATCTAAATTATCAAAGTTCGATTATATTCCCTGTTTAAACTCTTCCTGCATCCTGTTCTGCATGTTTGTCGGCTTCACTATTTTTTGAGTATTAATCAGAATTTTAATTCAGTCTGCCAACAACTTGCCACCTAAATGACCAGGGCAGATCGAGATATCTTTTCTAGCATACCAGAAGTAATAAGTTCTTCCACTCTCCCTAGCTGCACAGCACACTACTGATAACAAATTGGGGAAAGTGTGTGGGTATTCCCCTTACAACAGTCATGTTTCTGTGAAGGCTGAGAGCAGAAGCCATACTCCCAGCGGTATGGCCCCTGGCAGATTGCTACATCTCAGTCTTCTCATCTGTAAAATGGTGACATAATAATACCCGTGTCATAGGGCCATTATCAGTATTTAATGAGTGAGCCGACACAACACAATGAATGACACATAAAAAAGGGCTACAATAAGATGAGCTGAACTGAAGGGTATGATGCTGAGTAAAATAACTCAATCAGAGAGAGACGATTATCATATGGTTTCACTCATATGTGGAATATAAGAAACAGCGCGGAGAATCATAGGGGAAGGGAGGGGAAACCGAATGGGAAGCCATCGGAGAGGGAGACAAACCGTGAGGGACCCATAAGTCTGGGAAACAAACAGAGGGTTCCTGGAGGGGAGGTGGGAGGGATGGGGTAACTGGGTGATGGGCATTAAGGAGAGCACGTGATGTGATGAGCACTGGGCATCTGAAGCTAATGATGTACAATTGTTGGCTAACTGAATTTCAATTTTAAAAAAGATAAGAAAAATAAGTAAAAGCCATTCATAAAAACAGTTTTGTTCCCTATATTTAATGTTACTTATCTCAGCCTCACAGATGAACTAGGTAATGCAACATAGTAAAAAGATTTTCTTAAGGGTTCATAGAGACTTCTGGTAGAGGCTAAGGTAAAGCTCAGCTCTCAGGCCCTTTTAAATGCCTTAGGACAGCCTCTGGATTTTTATAAACTATCTGAACACATTAGAAGTAAAGGACTCCAGGAGCAAAGAGATAGGGTTTTTTTTTTAAGATTTTATTTACTTACTCGACAGAGGAGAGAGATCACAAGTAGTCAGAGAAGCAGGCAGAGAGAGGGGGAAGCAGGCTCCCTGCCGAGCAGAGAGCCTGATGTGGGGCTCGATCCCAGGACCCTGAGATCATGACCTGAGCCGAAGGCAGAGGTTTTAACCCGCTGAACCACCCAGATGCCCCAGAGATAGATGTTAAAATGCAATACACATCAACTGTAAGGTCCTTGTATCCCCCTGGAACTCTTTATCTCTGCAGCATTTGACCACTCCCTCCTTCATGATCCTCTCTCCTTTGGATTTGACAATACTGTTATGACCTTCCTGTCTCTTTCTGGCTTCTCCTCTCTGTGCCACCATCTTTCTTTGCCAGTCCCTAACTTCTTGGCTGTTCTCTAGGTCCCAGCCACCATTTACTCCTCTTCTTATTCCATACACTCTAATGGAATGACCTCATTGACACCCTTGACTTCAACTACCTATATTTAGAGGACAGACCTTTCAACTGAATATGAGGCTTCTCCACTTAGCCCATAACCTACTCAAATCAAACCTGTGCAAAGCTATTCTTCCTCCTATGCCCCCATCTCTGGGAAGAGCACCAGTTTTCACCTAGTTTCACAAATCACTAAGATTCACCATCATCTCCTCTCTCTTTCACTCAGATATCAAATCCTACAACATCTACCTCTGGGTAGATACATCCTCTCTATACCTGTTACCATTCATTAATTCAACTTTTACCAATTTTCATTTTTTTAACCTGAATTTTTCTGTATGTCTACATTCCCTCCAATTCCCTCCCTTGTCATCTCCCACCCTCATGTGTGATAAACTATATGCAGGTCCGTATACACCCCATTCTCCATTATTCCCTGCCTTTCTACATACTGTTTTTCTTTCCTGAAATACTGTTTTTCTCACCTCCATACAAAACTCAGCTTGGAAGTAATCTCTTCCCTGTGGCTTTTATTGACTCTCTGACACATGATATGGACTTGGCATCCTTCCTCTGAACTCCCACAGAACATGGCAAGAGAAAATGCCTCCTCCTCCTGTAGAAGATGTAGCATAAAATCATCTGCTCCGGGGCACCTGGGTGGCTCAGTGGGTTAAAGCCTCTGCCTTCGGATCAGGTCATGATCTCTGGGTCCTGGGATCAAGCCCCGCATCGGGCTTTCTGCTCACCAGGGAGCCTGCTTCCCCCTCTCCCTCTGCCTGCCTCTCTGCCTACTTGTGATCTCTCTCTTTCTCTCTCTCTCTCTGTCAAATAAATAAATAAAATTTTTAAAAAAAATAAAATAAAGTCATCTGCTCGTCAAATCCTTACACATCAACTCACTTACCAGAGAAAATATAGTAAGAGCTCACCAGAGAATCTACATCCCACTCAGTCCTCTAGATTACATCAACTTTATCTCTGAATCCAGCCAATATGTATATAAACATACATATATGAATATTTCCATAAATGGTTGCATATGCATGTAAAATATCTGAAAGCATATAACCAAGTTGCTAACTATGGCTAGCACTGGAGAGTACGGATAGAGAGGAAGTAGGAGACTTTTGCTTTTTATTCTGTTTAGATAATTTTATGTGTTTTTTAACCATAAACATAAATTGCTTTCATAACAAAGATCTTTAAAATGTAGATACAGTTATAAAATAACATAGCAAAAGCAATTACTGAGATTAATTATTGGGAAAGTTCGAAAGAAAACTAGAAAGGAATCAGGAATCGTTTTTATGATTGATGTCAAATAACATAGAAAGTCTTTTTTAAGCCTTTAAAAATATGATAACTGAGCTTAATTTTATAAGGTCTACAAAAGGGATAGTCACGAATTCAAATCAGGGCTTTCTCAGTGACGTGCTGCTTACCGAGATAACGGCAGTGATTGAGTAAGAAGCACACGCTGTCAGCACCAGGCAGGCAAAGCCACACTCCGCCGGCCATTCATGTGTCTACACAGTGGGTTCTACTCAGTTACTGCCATTTATCTATCTTAGGAACAAAAGGTTTCCTTTTACGCATGGGTAAACAACCCCAGATTGTGATTTCTCTCAAGTTTCCCTATGTGAGGTTACCACAAATAAGAACCAGGCCAAGAGGAGCAGATCCAAATGGCTTCAACACGATAACCAGGACAGAGATGCAGACCTGTGACAAGGACAGACAATAAAAGCAGCGCTCACCATTAAACTTTACATTCAAAACGAAAGAAACAGACTCTCATTGCTCAAGGGAAATAAATATTCTTGCCTCCTTTTTTTTTTTTTTCTTAAAACAGCCTAATGGAACACATTAAATTGAGGTGCTTAACACTATGCCTTGCCACAAGCCAATAACTGCTGAAATAATTGTTTAAAAATTTTATCAAAACTCCATTTAGAGGGGCACCTGGGTGGCTCAGTGGGTTAAAGCCTCTGCCTTCAGCTCGGGTCATGATCTCAGGGTCCTGGGATCGAGCCCCGCATCGGGCTCTCTGCTCAGCAGGGAGCCTGCTTCCCCCTCTCTCTCTGCCTGCCTCTCTGCCCGCTTGTGATCTCTCTCTCTCTCTCAAAATAAATAAATAAAAAATCTTAGAAAAAAATTCCATTTAGAGAAATACATTAAGTAAATGCTTAGAAAATAAGGACTAGAGAGTACCTAGAATGGCTTCCCGTCTGTTTTTCCTTATCCTGTGTGATCTTCACACAGGTGTCTATACGCATGGAACCCTCTAAAAGGATGGGGTTGCTGCCCCAGTTGGCACTCCTCAGGGCTCAGCCACTGGCACTGGGAACCAGCAGAGTTCCGCGATGGGCAGGCAGGTGGAGCCAGTGTGGGACTCTTAGCAAGGCTTATCTGATGAGGGTTCCTTGGCACGCTCAAGACAAGCACAGTGCTCTCCAGTCTGTCACTTATTGCTCATTTCAAGAAGTCAAACGATCCGTGTTATTTCCGTGCATGTCATGGAGTCTAAGTTACCCCCAAAAGATATTCAGAAATACAGCATGCAAGACAAGCAGGAATTCATCCTGTGCTTCCTGTTCTTCCTGCTATTAGTCGAAAGCATTGCTCCAGGCAAAGTTCTCACTCCACGCTCTGCAAAGGCCATCAACCTCACTATCAGTCACTGCAAAGATTAAGGGGCCAGATTTTGGAGAGATACTGACTTGTGGTCCATCTTGCCAGCTTTCCTTCTAAGCAAAAATGTCTGCATTCACAAAGGGACCTGGGAACTCTTAATAGCCAGAAGGAGTTCTAGAGCAGCTAGAACTGAATCATTTTAGAATTCATTTTTCTACAGCCAAGTAGGTGAACGTATTATAAATCTGACTTTGGAGATGAATTAAGTGACTACTGGGTTTTAATTTCATTTTGTACTTTTCATTGAACTCAAAACCATCCATCACAGTAGATTGGTTCCGGAAGATTATTGCCTTATTTACCAAATTACTGAGTTGTGGACTCAGACTAGACCTTAACAAGGCGTGATCCACTCCAATAATCATGGCAAAATTACTCAGCAGTTAGAAGCAATGATTAGATATATACATAGCAACATGGATGGTTCTTAAAAACAGTGCTCAATGAGAAAGAAAAGAGGCTTTACACAGGCTTTACACAAACACAGCAGCATCTGTGTGTACAAAACAATATACATTTTGCAGCAAAACATACAAATAAAAAGAAACACATTAAAGGCATTAGAATGGTTGCCTGGCCAGAGGAGCGAGGAAATAGAACAGGAGAAGAATATGGAGATAAAGGGACTAAACAAACAAACAAGGGAGAAGCCCTGCATAGACCAGTGATCATAATGTACCACCAACTAACCATCTATAATTAACTCAGCTCTGCACTTGAGGTTGAAACTAGTATGAGGAGTGGAGAGGAAGGAGAACAGATCTCCCGAAAACAGAATCTATCATGTTAATAATTCTCCTCCTTACTATCTTAGATGATAAATCCAGGGGCCATATCACTGTTCTTCATTTTTAATTTAGTGTACAACTCAAAATCATTTCCAGAGAGGAGTACAATGAGCAATTCATTATTATGAAGATGGGGCCAGTATATTATTCTTCTGACTTACCATAAAATGTCTTCTATGTATATCCCAATTTTAACCTCTTTAATTCACACTGGAGAGAAAACCAGAAAATTCTGAAAAAGAATCAAACTTACCTTCAAAGCCTTCATTTATGACTCCACTGGGGTCTGCTTCTCCGCATTGAGAAATACGATTTAAGGAGACATTTCTAAATAACTGAAGCTGCTCTTGGATTTGGTGGAAAGTAGGTCTTTGGTCAGGTTCTTGAGCCCAGCACTGGGTCAAGAGATTCCACCTGGATACACAGGTAAAGATAAAAAAGTAAATGGTGATTGGAGATCACTAGGCAACCAGGACTTATGGTCCATGGAAGGTCATTTTAGAAGGCAACATATTTGACTTATTGCCAGTTTTCTATAATTAATATAAATAAAACAGAAAAAAATCTTCGGTTTCTAATTTAATAGTGCCTTGCAAAATTACTACCTTTGTTACATACCACCTTTCTTTGGAAAAGCTATTATTTTTAAGTTATTAATACAAATAAATAAATAGAATGGTTGTAAAATGATTACTCAGCACATAAGGGAACTGACAGCTATAAAAATTACTGAAGGCTAAGAAGACTTTATATTCATACATGTGAAGCAAAATCTAAGACTACTCCAAGCCACGTAGATCTTAAGTGACAGAACCCAGGGTAGAAACATCAATTCTAACGCTTTTACTCTTCATTATACAGTCAGATGAAATAAGAGAATCAGTTCCCTCAGACGGTAATAGCTGGTTTGTTAAACATTTTTTCCTTAACAGTTCTCTAAGAAATGTCTGTGTAGCATTCTTAACTGTGTTCATTCATTCAGCAAAGATTTATTGGACACTTATTATACACCACCAGTGTATCAAGAGCTCGGGATATGGTAGTGTGGCTCCTGTCCTCACAGGGATAGATAGTAAATGTAAGAAGGCAACAAAAATTTATCTCACTACCACTCCTATGAACAGGAAAAAAATATAACTCTTTTACATTGTCTGCTACTAATTAGGTCCTTCTTAAAGCCCCCACCCAAAAGAAAAAAAATTAATTCATTAAGTACAATACAGTTTAAAACCTGGTACAATTCAGTATTTTAAATAATCTTTTTAAGTAATGCTCAGTCTTTTCTGCTTAATAATTCGATCTCTGTTTGTAGGCTATTCCTACTCTCTCTGTCTGT
>CM053608.1:38245876-38294690 GCA_028646535.1 Procyon lotor | reverse complement strand
TTTTATTTTTTTTTATTTTTTTTTTAATTTTTTTTTTTAAGATTTTATTTATTTGACAGAGAGAGAGCACAAGCAGGGAGAGTAGCAGAGAGAGAGGAAGAAGCAGGCCCCCTGATCAGCAGGGAGCCCCGATGTAGGGCTCAATCCCAGGACTCTGGGATCATGACCTGAGCCGAAGGCAGCCGCTTAACCGACTGAGCCACCCAGGCGCCCCCAACTTTCCTTTGCCCCCAGCTCCCCCTGAACTGCTCCTCCCTTTCCTCTTCTAGCCATAACCTTCTCTGACACTACGTCACATCCTGTTCATGCTCACATGCCCAAGGGATCCATTCCTGTTTCTGTTGTGTGCCTACAGGATGTTCCTTGGCCAAATATCTAGCTTTCAACAAAATGTTCACACTGCATGGGAAGCAAAGGAGGCTTGGGAGTGCAGGCTTGACCTTCTCGGTCTGAACATGCCCTTCTACCTTATTCCTGATGCTACGTCTCCATGTCAATATGGGGGCGGGGTCCCCTGCTCAACAATCAACTTGCCATCTTCCCAAATTGGGAGAGGTGGGCAGTTGCCCACACTTGGCCTAACCAAAGCCTACAGGAGGTTTTTCAGAACCTAGATATCCAACATCATCACCCTCCTACCTCTATCTATCAAGGTCTCTTCTTCTACACTTCCCCAGGGCTTAGAAGGAAAGGGGTTTCTACTGCTCCCTCTTTTTAATTAGATTTTCCTTACTCAGAATTATAGGTTTTAGTCACTCCAACCTGGCATTTAGCACACTAACAAGGAGCTAAAGCATTCTAGGTAACCTCTCCCTCCTGCAAACCTGGCTTTTGAGTCTACCGACTTACTAAAAAGGTCAGATACCTGTTCTTTTTTTTTTTTTTTTTTTACTTCCTGGAGCTAGAGTGCAGATTGGGGACAGGGAGAGAAAAACTGATGAAGAAACATCAGTTGGGAAGTACTTAAAAATATTGGTACTAATGATTGGTGCAGTCCGTGAAGCGTCCGCCTCTTGGTTTTGGCTTAGGTAGTGATCTCAGGGTCATGGGATGAGGCTCCTTGTTGGGCTTTGTGCTCCCTGTGGAGTCTGCTGGAAACTCTCTTTCCCTTTGCCCTGCCCCTTCTCCTTCCCTATCCCCTGCTCGCTTGTCCTCACTCTCTCTAAAAATAAATAAATAAATCTTTTAAAAATATTACTGCTATATCAACAGATTGACATACAATTACAAATTATAAGTTCTTAAAAAAAGTACTAAAGAAAACAAATGTGAGCTCTAATAGAGATGGAACATTTTCAGTACGTTGCTCTCAGAAGTACACTCTGAAGAAGTGACATTTAAGCCAAGGAATTTTGTAGGAAAATAAGATGCTACTCATGGGAACAGGGTGGGGATAGGATAGGATGCACTAGAAGAGGGGAAAAGCATATGTAAATTCCTAAATTTGGAAAGAGCTTGACTCATTTTAGAAACTGAAAGAAAGCCAGTGTGGCCAAAGAGCTGTCCTTGAGGGAGAGAGTGTAAGAGAGGAGATCACGCAGGTCTCATAGGTCAGGCTAGGAGCTGAATTTCATGGCACTATGATGCGGAGCTGTTGAAGGTTTTTAAGACGGTATGATCCTCACATTTTTGGAGAACTACTCCAGCTGATATATGTGGAGAATGAATGGATTTTAGAGGGACAAGTTAGAAGCAAAGACGTTATTAAAGAAGACAAGGTGAGAGACCATGGTGGTTTGGACTAAGGTAATGGCAGCTGTGCTAGGGTAAAGATATATTCAATCCCTGGGTGACGATGACCAAGAAACCATTATAGGTATTATATTTGAAATAGCTAAGATCTATGAGAGGAATTATAATAGAAAACTTCTATTCTGTTATAGTATGGCATGCAAAGTCCACTTCCATCTGTTTCATTTCTTGACAAGCACCTCAGGTCAGAGTTGGTACTCAATATCAGAGTGTAATGGGGAATCCTAATATTGGTCTAGTTTCCAGTATTCGTCTGACCTCAGACATATTACAAGGAATTTACATTCTTGATATAGAGTGCCAAACTTGGCTCTACTTCCTAAAAATGAGACTCAAGTCTGAGAACCTGTCTTTTACATCTTTCTTTATAGCCTCTCATTTAAAAACAGGAATGACACAAAGATTTGAATGAAGGAGGATCAGACTCTGAAATAAAATATCATAATTTATATTTGATCATGCAATTTAAACCAATGGTCAAAGCAGAATCTTGATGATTCACCCAAGGGTTGTCCTAAGAGATGTGAGGAGAAAGTATACTTCATCATAGAAATCATATCCCTTCTGAAAATACAGTTGCAGTTCAAAGATATTGCCAAAAAGTAAATAGAATCTCTCAAGACTTGCCATATGTTAATTATGAAGTTTTTAATTTATTTACAACCTACTTCATTTCTTTTTTTAAGATTTAATTATTTGAGGGAGAGAGAGCACAAGCAGGGGGAGCAGCAAGCAGAGGGAGAGGAAGTGGGAGAAGCAGGCTCCCTGCAGAGAAAGGAGCCCAAAGCAGGACTGGATCTCAGGACCTGGAGACCATGACCTGAGCCAAAGGCAGCCGTGTAACAGACTGAGCCACCTAGGCACCCCTAACCTGCTTCATTTCTATAAAGGTCTCAAGATACTTAATAGAAATTATTCAGAAGGAGAGAAAAGAAAAATCGAGAAGGAAGAAAGGGGAGAAGGAAGGAGGGTGGAAAGAGGGAGAGGCCATTCTTGGAATGGCCACTTAGTCTGTTTCTCACCCACTCACACAACCCTCCAAAAGTTCAGCCTCTCGTTTAATCTGTGTAACTTATTTCAACAGACTTTCCTATTGTCTTTTCTCTAAGGGGCTTCCAGTTACATTGAATTCGATCGTTATTCTTAACTTTCTGATGGCAAAAATATGTGAGCTGATAGTATATCAGATCTTTCTCTCCCACCATCCAGGAGCAAATGAGCAGCGAACTGCTCTAGATTAAGAAAAGAGGAGCTCTAGAAAGATAATAGTCATTTAAAACTAAGGAGTGCCACTTACACTCTTAAACAGCATTGAGGTGGCAATGGAATGAAAAGGCATTTATTAGTCTAACAATTCCTAACACATGCATTTCTCATATCTTTCAGGTAAGCTAATAACAGCAACTTTACCTTTGGCATAGGTCTTCCCTTATAATCCTGCACTTGTCACAATTCAATATCCTGCTTCGGCTACATTGTAGTTACAAATATCTGAGCATAGTACTCTAAATGAACTTACAGGCCATTCACTTTGTTAAAATTTCCCTAGGCTGGTTTTTCTAGCTCTACAAAATACTCACTCATACTTGAAATATTTCCCTTGGCTAAGTGTTTGGGTTAAAATTCCTCCATTCACCATGCCAACCCTTTACTCTTCTTTGCTTCAGTGTTTTTTTTAAGATAGCATGAGACTCATTAGCCATGTTCATTATTGGTCTCTGTGAGTATTAAAGCCCTTGAATTCATAAAGCAATTGAAATTCAACAGACGAAAATTTCACAGCATCATTCAGTATGAAGGGGATGAGTTTCTATAGGTATTAAAACAAAACACATAAAATACAGATTGATTTTCCAGAATTCCCTTATTCATTATAACCAATCCCAAAGAGACAATTAGCATCCAGGCGTACGTATTTTCAAAGAGGTAAAGACGAGATGGTGAACCTTCATGCCTTCCCATTGTCGCCTCATACATTCGAGATTCACCCCCCCCCCCCCGTAGTTTCCGTTGCCACTGTGATACCTCTTTCGGACAACCCCAGAGAGATTGCCCTTTGATCCTGTTTCTTCTCAAGAGTGGCGTGGATGTTGTGCAAACTGAGAGGTGAAGAGAATACTGAGGACCTGGCTTTCCACCATACATCCCAGGCTATGGAAAGAAGGGCAGGAATGCTCTGAACTCCTGCATTCCATTAATAGTTGAGCACAGCGTACCCATCTCTGTGCTCACCTGACCCAGAGTGCACCCAGGTGCTGAGCATTTAGGCAGTGATTAGAAGGTGCAGCGCGGCTCAGTGCAGACTTTCAACCTTCTAAGCTGCGCCTGTGATCTCCAAGAACTGCTTCAAATAAAAATCAGTTCCCTCTGTACTCTAAGAAGAGTAGTTAATCTTTATCATGACAACTTAAGGCTGCGGCCAGATTGAATGGCATGGCTGAGAGCTCCATTTCCTAGCACACTTGTTTTCCTGGATGGCAATGGATCCTTAACCCTTCCCGGGGCTCTGACAGTGTGCAACGCACAGGGGGATGGGAGCATTGTTTACTTTTTAATGACCGATGTTCACCTGAACTTCAAAGCCCCCAATGGAAAATGTGGGCTTTAAGTGAACTATATTTTTATAAAATTAGGGCAATAATGTATCCAACCAATGAATTATTCAACATAAAGTTATATAGAATATGAAGTTATATAGTTACAGAAGTTATAGAAATGTAAGTTATTTAAATATAAAACACAAATGTTATATAGAATATCTCTTTCTGCTTGTAAACAATGTTTTTCTAGCACTTTTCTAGCATCCCTTCTTCCTCCTCCTTCCTATTTGGCTACACCTTGGTAGAGCAAGGTGTAATAATAAAATAAGGTGTAATAATAAAATAAAATAGTTGTAATAAAATAATGTAATAAAATAAGGTGTAATAATAAAATAAAATAGTTGCCTATTTGGCTACACCTTGGTAGAGCAAAGTTCAACATAACTACATTTTTCTGCTCCATGACTGCCCAGTTCTTATCCGCCTCCATCCTCTCCAAAATAAATGAACACATCCATCAAAATGTATAATTCAGTGATTGATTTCTAAAGAGCCTATCCAAAACAAACTATGTACTTGTGATGAGGTATATGGTACACCCTGGGGGGAAACAGGCCAGATAAAATTCTAACAGGATAACAAAAATTGGTACAATTGAAATTCTGAGGAAAATTTCTTCTGAGCGTTTGATAGATGCATAAGAGATGCAAAGCAGTGATAAGTTTGCTAGCCAATAAAAACATATTTCATGCTTAGGTATGCTGGGATTTTTCCTCAAACCCTAGACCAAAGGTTTTCAAATTCTGTATAATTTCTGACTTCCCACTTGGGAGAGATGGAATTTTTTCCATCTCTCCCAAAAGGACCGTGAATCATTTTTAAGCACGGTCACCAAACTTGATCAGGTATGTGTACATCTGATCTCCCTATAAATGTCCCAGAATCTGTAAAAACTCAATCAGAAACAAGCAGTGATTCAAATCTTCTTCTTCTTCTGGCCACAAGATTTAAATAATACAAAAATGTTCACCAGGAGAACATCCAACCAAGATGCCCAGTTCTTAATTATCCTTTGGCTCCAGTCTGAATAATCCTCTAAAATAACAGGAGGCAGTGCAACCTGGTGCGTATCCGCATACTGCTAATTTTTTTTTTGCACTTGTTTGTACCACAACGTTTAGCACTTTATTACATGTTGGCTTGTTATCCAACTGTTCTGCGTGCATTTCTTTTCTTTCAAAACACATTCTGAGGGGTGCCTGGGTGGCTCAGTGGCTTAAAGCCTCTGCCTTCGGCTCAGGTCATGATCTCAGGATCCTGGGATCGAGCCCTGCATCATGCTCCCTGCTCAGCGGGGAGCCTACTTCCCCCCCTCTCTCTGCCTGCCTCTACCTACTTGTGATCTCTCTCTCTCTGTCAAGTAAATAAATAAAATCTTTAAAAAAAAAAAAAACACATTCTGAGATGCTGAAGAGCTGGGCCTCTGGTTGAAACACCTATGTATTCCATACACTACATGGCTTGGTATTGTGCACATAATGGAGGACTTTATACTTGTTCAGCATTTGTTCCTTTTGAAACTTTTTGGATCAAACACCCCTTAGAAAAAGTTGTTATTTCTGCTGAGGTTTTTCGCAAGAAGGAAGATTTTTACTCAGCAAAATAACTGGGCTTATTTTTCTTTACAATTAGGTCAAAATCACTTACTCTTTTGAGAATCACAAATTCATTAGACTTCGATAGTCACCGGGTTCAGTTTAATAGAGTCACTAATTCTTAGTGACTTTGTGTTGAGTTCATAAGTAGATCTCAACCTGAGTAATTTTTAACATGTCCCAATATCAGCTGCACCCAATATCAGCTATGTCCCAATATCAGCTGCATCAACAGAGGCAATCCAATGTTTAAACAATATATTCCTAGTTAATAGAATCTCCTAACATGCAAATCAAGATATTAGCCAAATTAGATCTTCCAAAATAAAATGAATATGTGTGTATTTCTTCATCAGAATTCATCTGTCAAGAGTATAAATATATTATACTCTTCTAAATTTTGTTTCTGAAGTGAAATATCATGTATATATAAAAAGAGACCATCATGTATTTAGTAAATTAAATGTTACAATCAACTTAGATTTTACGTAAACAACACAAATATATAATTTCTGGTTTTTATTTTAAAACACCATGCCCATGAGGCATAAGGCTGCATGGGCAGATGTTTTGGGTTTTTAGGTGCTTATATTAGTATAATTTGGGTTTTTAGGTGCTTTTATTAGCAATAATTAACTTACAAATCATCAGGACAATTTCTTGGTGGCTCCAGTCTCCCTCCTGTTTGCACATAGTTTAGAACGTCAAGGTTGGAATGAGTTGGATAAGGCTGATGACCAAGTGTTAAAATCTCCCAAATCAGAATTCCAAAAGACCTAAGGATGTTAAAGAGTTTACTTTAATTATACCTACTACAAACATCATGTTTAGAATAGTTTGTCTAATGTAACTATTCCTGGGGCTATTGGGGTCTGCTTTGTGATTGGCATTATTGGCCCCATAAAAGGCAAATGGGAGACTTAAAAGCAAGTTGACCTCAAGAAAAAGTAGAAAAAGCAACTGCCTACTAGCAATACTTCAAAGGTCATAGGAAGGCTTAGGGGATACACACACACACACAAACACACACACACACACACACACACACACACACACTTCGTTCCTCCTCCCCAGCTGAAACTGTACTACAGACCTCCATTACTTAAAACTTTCATAGCATCAACATGCAGACTAATGTAGGGGTAAGCAAGAAAGCATTTCACCTTTCCCCCCCTGAGTTTGAATGCTAGTAAACATGGAGAGGAAAGGCATGAATGTGAACTGGCAACACTGAGGCCCAACTTTCTCTCATCACCAATTTTCCCTGGGGCCAGTCCAGCTTAAAAGTTATTGAGTAGATCTAATCAAAATGTGGAATCCACGAGCTAACATGAGTGGCCCAATTCTAATAATGGACATCTCTAAAGAGATGTCCAAACCCAATTCTAATAATAAAGAGATGTCCAAACCTCCCCAATATCATATTGTTTTTGAGATCCATGATTTAAACTCTGCCTATAAATTAATGACCCCACATCCCAGAAGAGTAGGCATTTGGATACATACTTGGACATCAAGTCATATGTATGAATTCCAATTAGTCACAGCCGCTACGCTTTTGGACAGTGATAGAATACTTGAAGTAAATGTTATCTATTTCACATATACTAATAAGATAATGGATCAAAACTGATGAGGGTGAGGGAGAAAAACATGGAGACCTAGGAATAGTCACACAAATTTAGATGACCTTTTATATCCCCTTCTGGCTCTGACATTGGCTGGGTCTGCCTGAATTCCTCCGTGTCCTGGTAAACTCACCATACGTCAGACTGAGTAGTGAAGATTCCATCCATCAAACTTTCTGGAGCCATCCAGCGAACGGGGAGTAGGCCTTCCCCTGTCTTTCTATAGTAATCATTTTTGTAGATGTCCCGCGCGAGTCCAAAGTCTCCGATCTTCACTACCCGTGATGGACTGGTATAGTCTTTTGCAGACACAAGGCAATTTCGAGCTGCCAGATCCCTATGGCAGAAGCTATATTTAATAATACTAATAATAAAGTTTCAGAACTCAGACAAGGAACCCTGGTAGGTCTTTATGGAAGAGAGACTTTTTACAAAAACTTTTGCCATTTTGAAGTCATGAAATGTTCAATTATCTTGTATGTTCTACCCCAAACACAGGTGATTATCATGTCAATGTCCATTAAGAACCTTGTATCTAGAATATCATCGTACCTGTGAATGAAATGCATCTGCTCCAAGTAGACACAACCTTTTGAAATATCTACACACAGATCTACAAGGTCAACCAAGGTGAGTAAAGGACCGTGAAACTGTAAGGAATGAAAAAAAAGTTACAAGCACTTTTCCAGTTTGTACAAAACATACATGTGATGTTTTAAAGGTTATTTTTAGTTCTGGTTACAAGTATTCAAAGGAGGAAAAGAGCTAGATTACTACTTTCTACCGAAATATACATACACAAGACTATTTTTAGTAGGCAGGGACAATATAGGATCTTTATTGGAAAGATCTCAGGATGTCAGGTAGGACAGACCAAGATTTGAAACCTATTTCTGCTACTTATGAGTTGTGTCAACTTTCTTGTGTTGCGTAATTCACTAAGCAACTGTCTCATATGGGAAATGAGAATAATAAGACTGACTGTACAGGATCTGAAATAAGATATATATATATAATGGGCACTTAATAAATAGTTGCTGCCGTCAGAAGATGTAAGATAATTTAATCAGTACTAGCTGGGTTAATTATTGGCCCAATGTCACACTGTAATGTCAGGCATGACAATGGGCTTGTTCCTCAGATGAGCCCGCACATAAATCGTTAGCAACACTCGGGGCACCTGGGTGGCTCAGTTGGTTAAGGGTCTGCCTTCGGCTGAGGTCACGATCCTAGGGTCCTGGGATCAAGCCCCGAGTCGGGCTCTCTGCTTGGCGGAGAGCCTGCTTCTCTCTTTCCCACTGCCTGACGCTCTGCTTACTTGTGTTCTCTCTCTCTCTCTCTGTCAAATAAATAAATATTTTTTAAAAATTGTTAGCAGCACTCTATTTCAAGGTCACAGATGACTCTTCTCCTCCAGAGAGCCCGCATGCATATATAGTTGAGCCTATACCAGCTGCACTGATCTCTACATAAAGAAAGCTAGCTTGGTACCATATGGAAAAAAATTCAAAGTTCCTTCCCCGAGGTTACATTCACATATTGTCTTTCCCTTGCCATTTCCCTGCAATTACCTTGGCTCAAAGCATTATCCTCCCTATCTGATGTGTCCCAAACTTGTCTCTAGCCTCTGGTGCTTTAACAAGCCCACTTCATTGTGACCCACTGCACGTGGAGTCTATTACAGATTCCTAAGCTCAGCCTCCGCGGTGGCCCTGGGCTGCTCTTCACATCCACTGCGGTCCCCTCGCATTCGCTCTCCAATCTATGGTTCAGCCACACTGGGTCATCTGCAGTTCTTTATACCTGCTCTGCATCTCTTAGCCGCTCCTCTTTATTTCTGCTACTGTTCTGGAATACCCTTCTTAATCTTGATTTCCATCCACATCCTTCACTGAGCAACTCAAAAGACTCCCAACCTTGAAATCCCTCAATTTCTCATGGATGAGAGCTCTTAAGTGCTGCGCCCCCTGCCTCCCTCAACAAACTCATGTTTTGTCTCCAAACTAGGAAGATTCTCCATGTTCTCAGAGTCAACATCGCCATGGTCCCGCTAAACACCTCAGTCCGATAGCGAGGCTTGATCTTACTCCCAGGAATCAATCCCCCTGCAACACTGTTCAGATCCAGCAGATACTAGACACGGGTCTCTTGGCCTGTGTCCAAGTTCCTGCTGGGTATCCCGACTGCTTCCTGGGTTCCTCTGTGAGTGGAATCCTGTTCTGCTTTTGGCAAAGCCACTCTACTGAAGATGCTCCTCACTTAGAATCGAATTTCTTCTGATCTTCATGCTGGTGGCTAGCATCATGTTCCCTGTGGACAGATTTGAATGCTACCTGCCTGCCTAGGTCTCTAACTATCCCTTGCTCCTGACTGCCCCTGTGACAACCCATTAGGATACCTCATCACTCCATGTTGGGGCTCCTGGACTCCAGATGCTCCTGCCCTGGGCTGTCACCTGTCATCTCTTGCCAACCCCCTCAGACATACTGAACCTCCACCTGGGTCTGTTCCTGGCCATAGCTTTTCATGATTCATGTGGGAAGGTGTTGTTTCAAAGACAGTTCTCTCTCCTACTTTAGTTGCGTCTCAAATGGAAGACCTCTTCCATGAAGCCTTCCCAGTTCCCCTGAGTTGGAAATCATCTCTCTCCTCTCGGCTTCCACAATGTAGTCTCTACTGCACACCAATAGGCCCTCCCACTTTCTATCTTAGAAAAGTTACTTATGGGTCACTTACCTCCCTACTGTATGGCAAACTCCTTGAAAGCAAGAGCCATATCCTTCACTATTGTGTAATACACATGCAGCAAAAAATTAACAAATTGATTATATCTGGCTATATATTTATACTATTTTGATAGGTAGGTTTTTGGTTTTGTTTTTTACTTTCTGCTGTCTTAATAGAATCTTAAGATATCAGAGCTAAAAAAAAAAAGAGAGAGAGAGAGAGAGAGCCTGAGAACATTTTTGATTCAAGATCCCATTTTATAGATGCAGAAACTGAGGTCCTAAGAATGCAAGACCCGAACAAGGTGTATGGGGCTAGATGCAGTTGGTCCTGATGTATGTGACACAGCTCTGCAGTCTTGGAGCTAGGAGAGAGAGAAGGACATGGGTGGCTCTTCTGGAATGTTGCCTCCAAGCGTTCCCTGTGGAGAAACAGCCGGCTCCTAATGAACTTAGCGTGATGGGGACTTAGAGCCTGTGGCGTCCTGGCCCTCAGCACCTAGCAGCATCCTGCCCACTGGTGGGAGTAAGGGCAGTGAGGCACGGAAGCTGTCCTGCACAGGAAAGGCTGTGGAAGAAGGCTTGAGAGCCAATCAGTAGAACCATCAGGATCCTGACTAAACAGGAATAATTTGGAAAGAGCTGGCCCATATTTTCATTTCATCCCCTCTTCTTGACCCCAAAACAAACAAAACACAACCCACGGATAAACGGTCTTGTTAAAGATGGGGGACTAAGTGTATGCATTTTTTTAGTTCCATTCTCTCCCCAAACCTCACTAAGATGATAGTAGAGGGGAAATGTTTATAAAGTCACAAGGACAAATACGTCAGGAAAATAAAATTAGTGCATGAAACATTTTGGGGGAAGCGAAGCAGCTGTAGGGGGGTCCTTCAGCAGAGCTGAGAGACAGTTGGGCTGCCTGCAAGGGGAAAGGCAAGATTTAGGCTGTGTTTCACTAGAAAACCCCTTGAGACAGTTGGAGGTAGCAGGCATCTCTGAATGCAGGGGTGAGGGGCCAGC
This sequence comes from Procyon lotor, assembly GCA_028646535.1. NCBI lineage: Eukaryota > Metazoa > Chordata > Mammalia > Carnivora > Procyonidae > Procyon > Procyon lotor. Next base: position 38,283,366 of record CM053608.1, on the reverse strand, counting down.
CTGGAAGCAAGAGGAATGTTTGGAAGTTTATTTTAGGAGCTAACTAGATCCCAGGTCCTCCCACCGCAGCAGGAGGCTTTCCACTGCAGAAAACACACACACACACACACACACACACACACTCACAGAACCAGGGCAACTCCAAGTTCAAAGATACCAGTCACACTCAGACACTGTGCTGAAAATGGAGAGGAAAATTAAATAAGAGCTCCTATACTCAGCCTTCGGACCTTCACCTCCCACCCCCTCTCGCCTCCCTGAACTGAGGCTTAGGCATTGGTGGCCCAAGCAGGACACCAGCAGATTCCTCCGTGGGGAAAGTGGGGTGTGCCAGGGAAGACACCCAGATACTGTCATTAGAGGATTCGGGGACCCCCAAGGAAAAAGCAGGGTCCCACATGACAACCAAAAGGAAGCTGCCACAGAAAGTCAGCTTCTTAGGCCTCACCTTAAATAGGAAGACCAGCCACAAATCACCAAACGTTTGAGAAAAACTTCTTACATTACAAACAGATCCCGGTACAAAGAGGATAAAGGAGAGCAGGACAATGCAGGAAGCAAATTAATACTTTAAAAAACTATAACTAGTGTCCTAGGAAAAATTAGAGAAGATTCTGCCCATATGAAAAAAAAATACAATACTATTTTAAGAAGCGATCAAGATATAAGAATGAATCTGTGGAAAATTAAAATCTTAAATTCTATTTAAAATTTGCAGAAATCTCCCACAATTGAGAGCACAAATACAGAGTTGGAAAACAGGAGAAAACTGCTAACAGAACAAAAGGATAAAACAAAGTAGTCCATTATCCGGCTAATAGAGTTTTGGGAACAAGGAAATAGAGGGAACAAAGAATTTTATTTATTATCAAAAAAAATAATATAAAAAAAAAATCCCAGAACTAAAAGGGGTGATTTTCCAGGCTGAGTGTCCAGATTGGTAAAAAAAAGTACCACAGATAAGAAGTTCCTAAAATTTTCCAGAGAGGAGGGGCAAAAAGCAGGTCACTGATCCTAAGTTCAGGAATCAGAATGGCATAAGACTTCTTAAAGGCAACTGTACAAACTAGAAAACAAAGGCAAAAGGGTTTTCAGCCTAGAATCCAGCCAACTTATTCATCAAGTGTGAGAAAAGAAAAAAAGGACATTTTCTCAAAAAGAGTTTCGGAAAAAAGGAGACTTTTGCCTCACATGCATGCTTCCTTGTGCTTTCTCTCTTCTACAACAGAACAAAAAAAGTCATTTTAGAGGAAACTAAGGTCCAGCAAGGAAATCAGCAGGGTAAGGTGAAAGGAAGCCCAAGGATAACATCTCTGCAGAGAGCCCCAAGGACAAGCACCCATACTGGCTCCAGGAAGAGAGTGTCCAAGACAAAAAATCTGTCAGGTGCTGGATCAGCTGATCTATTTAACAACAGTGACAGAAATGTTACAATTTGGTCAGAGTTGAGGAATATAAAAAAAAAATGAAGCAAATAGGGTAAACAAAAGAGGTGTTATGTACTGAGAAAGACATGCCTTCCCCATGCCATACAATCTCTGTTCTCCAGGAAATGCAATTTTGGGACTCACATACCTATTTTCCCACTAAATACTAAAAAGAACCTCAAATAACCAGAAAATGCCAGAAGTTAGCCCAGGATTCTAATTGTCCTCGATCCAACGGAAGGAAATACAAGAATTCTTTCCACAGAAATCTTCAGAGTATCGGCCATCGACTCCAACTGCCGTCTATTGTATTTAAAGAAACTTTGTAGGAAGTTAAAAGGCCTTTGCATTATAAAACCAATACCGGGACCCCATTTCCTACCGTTGTCATCCGGGCTTTACGCAAATAGGTAAGAAGGTCTCCTCCTTCCATCAGTTCCAGGATAATGTATTGGGGTTCGTTCAGCAGACATACTCCAAGCTGCTTCAGAATGTTGGGGTGGTTAAACCTGCTACGAGGTGGAAAGAGACAGGAGGATGACAGGACAGTGATGGGCACCCTGGCTCAGGGCCTTCAGGAAACAGAGCAATTCTTTATCTCCAGTTTCCTTCAAAACTCTTGTTTTGTTTTTCTCTAATAAATGAAAGGCCCCTTTTCCAAGTACTGGCCTGTGCGCTTGCCTTAGAGAGATGATACGGCAACCTCTAGTGGCCAGCTCCTAGGGCTGGAACACATGATCCTGAAAAGAACCGTTTATAGGAAGTCTTTCATGTTTTTGTAAAGAAAGTAATCGTCACTACTATCCTTCAGAAGATATTTGAAAGTATTACATTTTCAATCACCACAAGTATGCATATAATTTTCCTCCTTTTGGAGAAACAATTCAGACACGCAGATTTGGCTTCCATCATTTTCTCAAGACATCAAACCAAGGAAACCCCAATCTAATGATCAGAACCCACAGCTGGGACCCCACAGGCTACTGCCTCAGGCCCTCCCTTTAAGATGCCTCTGAGCAGTTTTCATGACATGCAATTGACCCTAACCTTGAAGACAAGTTTACTAAGACAGAAGGTATTTTCACTGTCATCCCTGTACTAAGAGCTCGCTCCCTTCTCTGGATATTCGAGCCACTACCATACATTTAGAAGAACATACACACGTTTAAAGCTGAACAGCTTCAGACATCACTTGCGAACCACACTGCTTACTGAAGGTCAAAGAAAGGAAGAACTTTTGCCTGAGGACTGCCTAATGGAAATCTGGTTTCCATAGAGCCCTTGTCACCATAAACATATTTATGTTTAAACTTCAGCCATGTAAATGTGGGGCACGATCTATGATGTCGGGTCATTTTGAATGTTAAAAATTCAGCAATCAGATATAAAAGCTTTCTACCCCTATTAAGGGAAAATGAAGCCAGAACTACCCCAATACCTCATCAGATGTGCCTCTTTTAGGAATTCAATCTTCTCCTGGTCTGTGGAGCCCTTCTTCAAAGTCTAGACAACATAAAAATAAGCCAGGAATCAGTATAGCAGATATTTCTGTGAGCTCAGTGGGTTAATGGAGACCATCTTTGTTTTGTTTTGTAATATTCACTCTGAAAGCTGGAAATAGATCGTGGCTAATGCATGTGTGTGCTCTGAAAAACTCATTCAAAACTTAGCCGGTGTTAGAACTGCTCTTCAAGTGGGAAAGCCTGAAAGATAAAAGATCAAGTGACATCTACACAAATTCCCACCTAAAATGTAGAAATTTTAAAAAGAACAAATTTGGTGTGTAGGCCAGTTTCTTAATTTTCAAAGTTTTCTACTCAATAGCTGCTTCCCTCTGCTTCCTTGTTAATGATACCCTAATTTGTCTCTTCGAGGCAAGATGCCCAATCCCAAACAATTTGGTCTAAATGAATCAGGAAAATTATGTTTTGTAATTCTCCAGCCTCCCTTGCAAATAGGAGTGATCATCTGAGTCAATCCTGGTCAATGAGGTGTAAGGGGAAAACTGCTGAAGGGGAAAGAAGCTTGTGGAAAACTTTCACTTTTTTGAACATATACATCTAACATCATCCTACTCCTTGCCCTGACCTGAATGAAGATGCAATGCCTGATCTTTGGCAACCATCTTGGGATTATGAGGCAACACACATGTACAAAGTCAAGAGAGTTTCAGATATACTGGCTCTAACCTAACACAGTACTACACCAAAAACCAGCAGTCTTCCCATTATGTGAGAAAAATAAACACTTGTTTACACCAGGTGAAGTTAGAGTAGTTTAAAACACTTTTAGATTGTACCATTTGGCAGGGGAGAGGATTTTGTCAACCTTTCTGGTCGTACAGCCCTCTCTCAAAGCAACAAATTCCTAACAAGCAGTGGTCAGGATGTTGCCCAGTTACATAAAAGAGTCATCATCCCTCGATGAAAAGGTTTTAGACAAATACGAGAGTCTACCCAGCACTTCCTTAAAACTACATTCAATATACACCATGAGAATAACTGTATTGTACAGGGGTCAGCAAACTATAGCTTGAGACCAGTGCCAGCCTGAAACCTTTTTCGTACAGCTTGAACTCTGAAAATAGTCGCTCAGTTTCAATTTCGTATTTTTCCAGTTTTACTGAGGTATAAGTAACATGTTACATTTTCAAATGGTTGGAAAAAAGTCGAAAAGAAGATATTTTGTAACACATGAAAATAATATGAAATTCACATTTCAATTTCCATAGAGTTTTACCAGAACATCACCACACTCTTGAGTTCACATGTTGACTAGGGCCACTTTGCACTGTGAGGGCGGAGTTGCAGAGTTGCAACTGATGCCAAATGGCCAGCAAGCTCTCTACTCTCCGTCCTCGTACCAGAGACATGGAGAACGTGCTTTACACCCCTGGTCCTCTTATAGTATATTCAAGGGGAAAAACTGCCTGCCAAGTCTTAGCTAACTGGTAACCTTAGAGGTAACTACGAATTACAGAGCTTATGGAAGAAATGGAAGAAACAATGTCACTTCTATTGTTATGCATGGACTCCCAACTTCAGCTCTCTTTTCACTCATATTTCATTATAGTTTTATCAATGTAAATTCATGTAAATGGGCAGGCCCAACATGTCAAGGAATTAAAAGCTCCCCATTACCTTCACCGCTACTTTGGTTTCTCCACTTCCAGCTCCTAAGATGTCTACCGCTGTTCCTTCATACACTTCTCCAAAGGCCCCACTTCCCAACAAGAGGCGCAGAGTCAGTTTTTCCCGAGGGAAGGCAGGAAGACTTTCAATCTCCTCTTGGGTTGGAAGAGTACTGGAAAATAATATTTTTGGTGTCCCAAAATGCACTGGTACTGGGTGTTAGGGTTTGAGAAAGAGTATGAGAAAAGAAAGAGACATCCCTTGATTTTGCAACACTCTTCTATGTAATATAATGATGTGGATTGTTGTGTTTCCATTCCTTCCTTATTCCACCATCCAGAATATTCCTTCCTTATTCCAAAACACAGACAGAGCATGTAACATCACTTCTAGGCACCATAATCTTGATAGGAACATACCTTTGTTTGCATTGCCTCAAGGGTTTTTACTATAGCTTGTTTTGTTAAAGTTGTGAGTTATTAATTTCTTCAGGTAATCAATTTATGTAAAAAGCTACTGCAAATTAGTAATAAATACATCTGGGTTTATGAGCCTAAAAACTTTCACTTTAACTATTTCACACACCTGATCTTTTGTGTAAAACAAAATTTAGTATGACTACAGAAATCAACTCCTTCTCCATAATTTTTAGAAGCTAGCTCTCACTTGGAATATTATGAAAGGGAAAAAACTGTTTGCATTCAATATGCTTTGAATGTTTAAAAGAGAATCTTGAATATCAAATGTGCTGAGTATTTTCTCAAGGAAAAGTCACCTCTGAATCACTAAATTAGATCACCCCTGTGTCTACTTCAAATCTTCCATTTCTGTATCTCGGATTATAAATTTCAAGGCTTATCACTACATAATTCCTTGTAGCCGAGGCCATAACACAGTGTTTTGCATAAGCCACAATATAGTGTCTTTTTTTTAAATTTTTTTCACAACATGGTGCTTGCATAAAAAGACATTTAAATATTTTCTTTAATTATTTTGACTACATCAAAAACTAATGATGTACTATATGTTGCCTAATTGAACTTAAAAAAATTATGATGACAATATAAGTTCAAAACTCAACTATACTAAAGCGCTTCTGTAGGCAATCACTGTACAACTTCTGAAAACAGACTCAGATGGACTTAACAGCTCAAGCATGGGACCCTTGGAATTCCTCTCGTCTGGATGCTTCCAGTTGAACCAATCATGCTACTGTCTGTTCTCTTCCACACAGTATTTATGTCCTTGTTTCATTTACTTTATAACTATGTGATAAAACACTGGAAGACGATGGAATTTTGCTTATTTTCTTCAGGATAGAATAACCACATAGTTTGCCATCCATCTCAGGTCACATTTGAAAATGGAAAGGGGTGTTATCAATAATCATGCCAGAATAATGAGCATAGACCAAGACAATCGTGGGCAACACAGGCCCCAGGGGCACTCTCTTTATAGTTGCCCATCTTCATCTAGAGCCCGCAGTGACGGCCCAGGTTACATACTGTACGGCATAGCAGGCATTAGCCAGCCCTACTCCAGCTGCCAGACCGCGAAGCTCAGCCAACTCTTTGTCTTCGTTTATGAGACCCGTCAGCCCTTCCTTGGGAGTTTTTTGATTTTTTAATTTTCTGTGCCAGACTATAAAGAGAAGAGGACATAATTTACAAAACAAAACATGGCTTTCTTTCTCAGTCAGGAGATGTTAACATTTTAAACTTTTACACATAAATAAGAACACCATGGGTACAATAACTGAATTTGATTGAAAAATGTGTCCATAGTGGAAAAACTAATTAAATCAGGTCCAAAGACTTATAAAAACTCATAACTTATATCATGTCACTTCTAATTTCACGTCTCAAACCAAAGCTTTATGCATTTCTTATTGCTGTTATAAACAAGTTGAAGTATCTTAATATCAGAACTTATTTCTCAAAATCACCCTTAAACTAGAGTCAACGTAAACCAAAACAAATTTGCATTATAATTATTAAATAATTATTTGCATTATAATTAAATCACAGATTTATTTCTGAGTCTAGATATGTCCAGGCTATACTCCTATAGGCGATCTGAAGAATGCTTTCAATTATAATGGCATTGATCTTTTTTAAAAACAGAATACAAGAGTTTATACCATTATTGTTCATATATACATATTCAAGCCTACAGAAAAACTGTCAGAATGAAACCCATCAAATGCTAGTAGTGGTCCTCTCAGTTGTGAAATCATGGGTGACTTATATTGTCTTCTTCATACAATGAGCAAATACTATTTTCATCATAAAAATAAGTGATTTGGGGAAGATTAAAATACGATTATGTCATAAGATCAATCATCTATACTAGAACATTGGTTCAAAAGTTGAAAACAGCAAGGATTTTTTTAAGATGATCATTAAAATTTGAATTTTATTCCATGGTAGCCTTTATATCCAGCAGGTTACTGTTTTATTCAAGTGAAATGCCACCTGAGGGACCACGCAGGGAAAGATTTTAAATACCTTTGCTAACACAATTTTTCAAACCTGAAAAGCTGTCCCTATCACTCTTCATTTTTTTAAAGTGCATTCCGGCCCCCATCCCCAGTGATCCCTTCTGAGACCCTGTCATTCTGTTGAGTTCTCAGTTCTCAATGTCTAAGACCAAGTGTAGCTCTGGGTCTGCATTTCTATCGCAGTGCCCGGCACATGTCATGTCTTATATTTCCTTTTATATCTCACTATTTATATTTTCACACAGGTACCTCTTACCTCCCTCATTAAATGGCAAGCTACCAAGGTCAGCAATTGTATATTACAGCTTCCTATTTCCCTCTGCTCCCAGCGTGAGGCTAATGCTGCATGTTAGATGCGACCATTCACCAAAGCCAAGGCTGCTGATGTTTATTTTTAAATCGTTGTTTCAATTTTATATTTATAAGTACCACTGCTGAGAGCCCCAGCACAATACACAAATGTTTAAACAATCGCTCCTTTTCCTTATTTTAATAAACTCAATCTTTTCTCATGCACTCACCCACTCCTACTAGTAAAACCACATGCACTGCGACTAAAAGCGAAGAAGCAGATGATCCGCTTAGCTGTACTAAAAAATTCGTAAGTTCCAAATAGAATAAAGACCTTCAAATCCTGAGAAAGTCAGATATCCATAGGATGTCTTGAAGGCACAATAGGTTCTCTGAAATTATCTCATGCTCATCCACTAGAGTTACAGTTTTGAACAATGGTGATGTACACGTACGTAGGCAAACAAAGGTCAGATGAAAGATTCTTCGTGTAATTCTCCTTCTCAGTAGGAAAGCAGACAAGCAGTCAAGCCTATATGCCACTGCCAAATATACTACGGTGATACGTGTAATTCTGGAGGGGCCGGCTTAGTGGCACAAGCATCAGCTGTGCAATACTTAGACTTCCTGGAACCACAGGTTAAGATCCTGGCAGGGTCAGCTGAAATTTTTAGCTTTCCAAGTTAGCTAAAGGAGTTCCAGATATCATCTGGATGGAATCTGTGAAAAGAAATCTTAATGCAAGCTTCACTGTGCTCTCTGATAGTCTGCAACTCCAATCAGTTTGGGGAAAGAATAAAGATTTAGATCACTTAGTAAAATACTGGCTTTCTTTATCCTAAGAGAGTTTAGCTTTATGTTTGTAACTTTTCCTTAAACTTTCCCTCCTATATGAAAAAAAACAGGCCACAATTTCCTAAATATGTACTTGAGTGTTCTTTTCTGGTAAGTATCATGTCTTTCTTTCTTTTAATATTTTATTTATTTATTTGAGAGAGAGAGAGATTGAGAGAGAGAAAGCACGAGAGAGGAGAGGGCCAGAGGGAGAAGCAGACTCCCTGCTGAGCAGGGAGCCAGATGTGGGGACTCGATCGTGGGACTCCAGGATCATGACCTGAGCCCAAGGCAGATGCTTAACTGACTGAGGCGGGCACCCAGGCACCCTATCACATCTTTTTCATAATGCTTCAGTATGTCAAGGGCTCATAATATCAGTAAGTGATAGGATGACCAAATACCTTATAATCCAAACCAGGACATTTAGGGCACTGAAAGTCTTTTTTTTTTTTTTTTTTAAGATTTTATTTATTTATTTGACAGAGAGAGATCACAAGTAGGCAGAGAGGCAGGCAGAGAGAGGGGAGGAAGCAGGCTCCCAGCTGAGCAGAGAGCCCGATGCGGGGCTCGATCCCAGGACACTGAGATCATGACCTGAGCCATAGGCAGAGGCTTTAACCCACTGAGCCACCCAGGCGCCCCTAGGGCACTGAAAGTCTTATTAATGTTTATGCTGAAACAATAGGAATGAACCAGGACGTATGATCACCGAAATAACCCTCTAGCCCAATATTTGGCCCCAATATTTCTAGAGTTGTCACTGTATTTACTCATCATCAAAATAAATCTTAAAAAAAAAAAAAAAAGAAAAGACTTCTAGGACCTGCACATTAGTGTAAAATGAAGAGTGGGAAATAGCTAACTTTCTATCTACCTAACAAATACTTCTGCTTTCCTAGACATTTATAAATGAGCAGGGATTTGAAATAAGCAAGTCAGACGTCTCAAAGCGAGAGTAGACACTATAAGCCAGAAACGGGTCATCTGCAAAAGAAGAACATGCTCCTTCCAAACCAGTCTGTCTACCTGCCTGGAGACCCAAACTATCCCAGTTAAAGACTGTCACTGGTCTCCTATTAATCCTACATTTTTTTTTTACATCCAGAGTTATTTTTCTTTTATTTATTTTCAACTATAAGCTGATCTGAAACAAATACCAGTTTAAAGAAAGCTAAAAGTTGGTGCCTTTGTAATTGGTTTTATCTGAAGTACACCATGAAGTGTAAATACAGATATATTTTTCATAAAATAGTTACTCCAAGATCTGAAAACAATTCACAGAAGTTAATACTAATGAAAGTATAGCCAAAAGTAACTGTGAAATTTATGAATCCATTTCACGTGGGAGGTTGAATACACTAAGTGATAAGTCAACTAATATGATCAAGGTTACTACTCATATTTTTTAAAGCTGTTATACTTACCAAAGACCACTGGGATTGTAGCAACCAGAAATATTCCAATTATAATAGTAAGTACAATGCTTGTTTCTGGTATCCAAAAACCATCTAATAATATAAATGAAAAAAAGTTAATTTGCAGAATAATTTGCTAGATAGTTTCAGAGGTGTGCCAGATATGCCTGAACTACCTCCTACTAAACTTTCACAAGCCAATTGTTAAACCACTGGTAGATTGAAACCACCCACAGCAAGAGTGTTTAACCCCACAGGAAATCAAAGTCAAAGTTTGGTTTGGTTTGGTTTTCCAAAGACCTGGCTTACCAATACACAACTGTGATGCACCCACCTAGGCCTGGAAAATAGCTGAGGAAACATGTTTAATCTTTTTAATGAATTTGGAAGAAAGAAGTCTCCATCTCCATATATTATATAATCAGGATTATTATTTCCTCCATCATATCTCGATATACCTTCAATTCTATGGGTATTAAACATGGAAACGTGGTACCTTCTCTTGGGTAGTCTCATTTGAGGAGAAGGCAAACATGTAGGGCAGAGCTCAGCAAACCATGGCCTGTGGGCCAAGTCTGGCCACAGTCTGATTTCTACTGCCCCTGAGCTAAGAATGATTTTTAACTTTTTAAAGTATTATTTGAAGAAGCAGCAGCAGCAGCTACAGACATCAGATATAGTCTGCAAAACCTAAAATACTAACAATTTTGGGTTTCCTTCAGAAAAAAAAAAAAGGTGAGCTTTTATCCAGATAACTATAATATAAATAAGAATGATGCAAATATTATATAGAATAATATAGGCTGTGTGTAAAATGTAATAATTCCTCTTCCCTAAGGAGCATTAGTTAGGCATCAACTGTGGGCTCATTTAAGTTAGACCTTGAAGGATGAGAAAAATCTCAGTTGACAGAAAATGAGAGAAAGAAAAACCCAGCTGAGGGGGTGAATGGCAGGTGGTGGGAGGCCACATTCCAGGCTGAGGGAAACAAAAGCTAAGGACCTAGTGTCATAAAAAGCCTTTTACCAGTCTGATATGGCTATAGCATAGGGATAGATGTTGGAAACAATGAACCACAATTGGAGGACAAATCACTGAAGGCCTTAAATGCCACACAGAAGTTTGCACTTGATTCTGCAGGCAGCGAATGGAGAGTCATTTCAGGGATTTCAGAGAGGGATTAAATAATCCGGCTTGTGCTTCGGCTCGAGCAACTGTCAGCAGTGTGATTAAGCCAAGAGCACAGGCAAGAAATGATAACCTAAATCAGAAAAGCCAAGGTGGAAATAGGAAGTGGAGCACTCAACAGACACAGAAATCAAGATGGTAAACCAACAAAACTTGGTGCCTGAGTAGAGGGAGAAATTAAATGTGGTATTGTGATTTCTAGCCTATATGATTAGACAGGTGATTTTTCATAACCTAAAATGGGAAACACAGTGGAAGATGTAGAAAGCATCATTTTAGTCCAATTGTGTAGAAGATGAGAGCCTGGGGAGCAGGAACATAAGGCTGGATCTAGACAGACCGCACAGCCTGGGAAGCCCATCCACGAGCATGGACTTGACGCCTTGGGCATTAAGAGGTAGCTGGTCATTGCTGAGGAGAAAAATGACATGAGGATGCTGATGTTTTAGGAAGATCACATCAGATGAAATGAATAGTTTCACAGTCTGGATGATAAATCACACAGTCATCCCATTTATTTCTAATGCTAAGAATTGATTTATCTTGATCTCTGAACCTTTGTGTAATCAGTTAGTAGATAGACAGACATGGTAACATACCTCCAACTAATATAATATTCTCACTGATTCCACTATAGTCACCAAATCCCAGATTATTTGCAGCTACTACTCTGAACTGGAATGTTCCCTTCAGGTTTTTGGACTTCCATGTGCAAATACTACTGCAGGATCCATTAAATGCCATCTTCCACATTAAATTCTGGTTCTGTGAATCATTTGAAATGCCCTTTCTAGAAAAAAAAAGAGCAAAATGGTCAATATAGAAAATATTAGACAATATATGTGTTATCTCTAGATGCTCACATATCATTTTAATGACAGAACTCCAGAGCATCTCCTAGCACACACTTCACCCTCGATCTCATTCCTCTCATCTGGTTTGGCTACAGAACACACCATAATCTCATAAAGTCATCCTGGCAATGCGTGGGAGCCAACCAGCTCCACCCGTTGGGAAAATAACAAATAATCAATGGCCAAGAGAAAGCTAAAGAGGTTTTTCCTGCTATTAGAATGTGTGAACTTTCTTCAGAATTTCAAATACATAAGACAATTAGCCCATAGTTTCTAACTCAAAATTTTTTTTTATTTTTTTCTTAATTCTCAGTCTCTTATGCCATCGGTAGTTTATGTATACCACAGCTGGATAAAATAAAATACAGGACATAAAATTGATACAGAAAGTATAATAATTGGACTGCCAAGATTATCGTTATACCAGAGATTCCAAGGTGTATTGCTCCCATTTGTATTGGTCTACCTGCCACTTCAAGGCAACCCACATTATTCTTTATATGAAACATGGAAAGAGTACAAGAGTAGGCCTCAAGAGATGTAAATGGAATGGCTTTAAATAGAATCAGAAACTGAAGGTAAGCTCAAGGCCTTGTAATTACTTCCTCTCTGACACTGAAGAACTTTTCAAAGTCTGGGACTTTTTGTACAACATTTTTAGGACTTGGTACCAACCCACAGTAGGCTTAGGGATAGCTAGTTCTATTCCTACCAACTGAGTGGTCATCTGAACGGGATGGGAAAGCGCAGCCTTTGAGGGACAGAGAATGGGCAAGAACATCTGGAGAATCAAGGCAGCAGGGTTGCTCACAACTGTTACCAGGAGCTAAGTGTCCTTGGGACCATTCTGCATAAGACTCTTTATACAATTTTTTTTTTAAGATTTTATTTCTTTATTCATGAGAGACAGAGAGAGAGAGGCAGAGGCAGAGGGAGAAGCAGGCTCCCCAAGGAGCAGGGAGCCTGTTGTGGGACTCGATCCCAGGACCCTGGGATCAAGACCTGAGCCAAAGGCAGACGCTTAACCATCTGAACCAACCAGGCACCTTTTATACAATGTTTTTGTACATTTTGTGAAGTCTTGTGTTAGGCATTGGCACTTTCATTGTTCAACCCAAACAACTCTGATCCAAAAGAAAGAGACCCTTAAAAATATATAAAGTGGCTCTTCACATTTACTGGCCACAGAGAAAGACAAGAATTCTGACACTGGTTGAGTATCTCCTATTTATAACCCACCATAGTGGTGCTTTTCATTTTGTTTCATTTCATTGAGTTTTCACAACAACCTAAGGAGGTAAATGCCATCATCCCATTTTACAGATAGGAAAACTTTAATTCAAAAAAGGAATAAAACAAGTATTTAAATGTGGCCCAAGGTTAATAATGTTCCCTCAAAAGTCATGCTTACCCAGACTTTGCGAATCTGACCTTGTTCGGAAATAAGGTCTTTTTGGATGTATTCGAGTTAGGATGAGGTCATACTGGATTAGGGTAGGCTTAAATCCAAGACCAGTGCCTTCTTGAGAAGAGAGAAATCCAGGCACAGTTATACCCACAGAATACCAGGTGATGACAGAGCCAGAGACTGATGTGACACATCTACAAGAAATACCAAGCATTGCTGGAAAGTCTGGATCCCCAGGGGCTAAGAAGAAGCAAGGAGGGATTCTTCCCTAGAACCTTTAGAATGAGCATGGTCCTTCTGATACCTTGATTTCAGACTTCTAGTCTCCAGAAATGTGAGAGAATAAATGTCTGTGGTTTTAAGCCATCCAGTTGGTGGTACTTCCTCATGACAGTCTTTGGACACTGTCCGGTTCCCACTTTGCACACTGTTATCCCCACACCATCAGCAAGAACCCAGGTATACCAGGGTTCAACTTTGAGATACCGAAGGTACAGCAATTCATTCCATTATCCCATCATCCTTGTCCTGACAATAGAGGCTTGGAGCAAGAATATGCAAAGAATGCATGGAGCTATGGGTTTAAGGCATCACTGAAAGGAACACGCTAAAGGGGTCCTAGCAAGATGGCGGTGTGGGTGGACTGGTGAATACAATTATAGTCACGGACCACTGAGATGGTTCAGTAGACTAGAATGTATTTGACTCTGTGTGAAAAACAGTAATAGGAATTTCAAGGAGGTTTCAGCTAGAAATGCGACCAATGTAATGCTCTACCTCGCACAGGAAAATTTTTTAAGGTTATGGGAGTACCAGAGCAAGATGAAGCAAAAATAGATCTAAAGCTCAAGTTGCCAGGACTATAATTATGGAAATGACTTTTGTCCTTGGAGCTTCTTAAAAGATAACTTCATAGACCCATGAGGGGAGTGTCTGTGGAATTTGGAATTCTCCCCTCGAGTTGGCATGAAATCAGTCCATCTGAGCCAATTCCATTTAGAGAGCTCCCCATACTGGCTGGCTTTGTGGTTGCTTATGTTCATCAGCTGCATGGTTTTCATTAAAGGCAAATTTTCAGACACTTGGGAACCAACTGCGAACTCTAATCTTCACAATGGATAAAGAATCATGTGTGACCTCTCTAGGTCAGACCACTTCAGATCTTGTCCTGCTTTTACATTCTGAAAATACCTAGTTCACTGCCAGGTCTCACTAGACATCATTCATCTTGCTAAAACAAAATATCATCAGAAATTTACATGCAAAAAAGAAAAGAAAAGAAAAGAAAAAAGAAATTTACATGCATACCGTCATCTCACATCGACCATCAGCTCAACTTCTTGAACGGAATAGATATTAAATAAATATTCATTGCATGTGCCAATGATTGGATTATTTCCATAAAGTTCAGACAAGTAGTTGCAGATTTCTGAGAACAATGATGTGATCTCTCTTATAACTGGAGTGCCAAGGCTGACCGCTAGGAATTGCACAGAGGACATAATGGTGCCCTCAAGGTCTTCAACTGAAGATCCTTCATATTTATTTATAAATATGTTCATAAATATTGTTAATTTCAGTCTAATAATACCTTATAATTAACTGCTTAATTCTTTGTAGTTTACAAAGAACTTTTGCAAACAGACGTACCTGATCTCAAGGATATAGTACATAAGCTGCCTTCCGTTATCTTCGGCTTTTTCCCATTGTATTGAATCTTTGCTCCCTTCTAATACTTTTGGAATGCCTGGTTTACTTGGGACTCCAGCTTTGGAAACATAAGAAAATACTGACTGATAAGTCAGAAGTATAAAATACTCTGCATAGCATCTTTCAGTAGAATACCTTTCCAAAAAGGAAAGCCAAATACATTAAAGAAATATTCAGAAATATTCTCATAGGAGTGTGTATTTTTAAATGAGTAAAGTTTTTACAAGTGAGGGATTAGACGGATTCTAGCCACCACAAAATAAATGATGCAAAGAAAACTACTGTAAATTTGGGAGAATATTTTCCTTCATTCTATAGGGATCACTAATTGACGTTCTTTTTGGATTTTTTTTTATTTTTAGCATCTAGAAGATAGCAGTCAGTGAGTAAATACATGTTGAACACTCAGTAACACTGTTTTCATTTCATTCTCACTGAGAAATGTCACAGCCAGACAGGAAAGCAGGGGATACCCAAAGGTGACATAATCTTGCCCAGTTCAGGATTCTACAAGACCAGGTCAGTATTATCTCGTTAATGCCTGTAAGGACTCCTGGTTCTTTTCAGTTTCTTCACTCCAGCTCTAGAAATAGTAATTTACACCTTTTAAAAAAAGGTTAACCTCTAGGATTGGTGAAAGAAGGAAGACACTGAGAAACTTCTAGGAGCTTTTTGAGTACTGAGGATGTTAGTACTTACCTTTTGTCTTAAAGCTTTCTGGGAGTGAGGTGCTATTTTCTCCTGTCCTATAAACCACCACTACACGGACAGTATAGGACGTGTAAGCCTGTAGATCTGTGATGTTACACACGTAAGCCGGGCCTTGGATGCATGAAGCATTGACACGGGAGAATTCATTGTCCTTCCACTGGAAAAAGAGGTAACATTTTTTTGTTTCTTTAAGAAAGCCTTCTTAAACATAGAAATTCACAAGTCTATGGCAAACAATTAAAAACTTAAATCAGGGGCACCTGGGTGGCTCAGTGGGTTAAGGCCTCTGCCTTCGGCTCAGGTCATGGTCTCAGGGTCCTGGGATGGAGCCCCACATCGGGCTCTCTGCTCAGCAGGGAGCTTGCTTTCCCCTCTCCCTCTGCCTGCCTCTCTGCCTACTTGTGGTCTCTCTCTCTCTCTGTCAAATAAATAAATAAATAAATAAATCTTTAAAGAATAATAAAAATAAAAACTTAAATCAAATGTATTTTCTGTTAAAAAATAAACATTAATGAAATGTTTATTTGTTAATCAAACATTATCTCCCCCACTGACATCCATTTTATGTTTATATGTTTTTTTTGTTTTTCTGTTTTTGTGACAGGCTATAACTGACTTGAATGATGGTTCTTGGGATAAGTCCAAGGGGGGACATGAAACCTCTCACTAAATATATATCATTATGGAAGATTTGAAGCTTGGTTTTTGGTTTTCTTTCATTGGAGATACCGACCTTAAATCAGGATAGCTGGGGATGCAAATTCACAGCTGAGGGACCATGATGGTTCAAAGCAATGATATTTTCAATTCTGTGTATTTGCTAATTTCAAATTAATAATATTTTTACATATTTTGATTCTTTAAAGAGGTCCACAGTGACTTATAAATTAAAACATTTAGTTTTTTCCTCCAAAACTCTTTTTAGACCTTTAACCAGCATTCCTTATTTTTATACATCCAAAGCCTAGTTCCCTAAAAGAGGAAAATTTCTGCCCACCATCATTCAGCCACCAAGTAGCAAGGTTAGAAGTTAAATATAGGAAATCTTACTTTCAAAAAAAAAAAAAGGAAATCTTACTTTCATTCCGCTGTAGATACTGGGTCTCTATTTATAGCTACTTACACTTTCTTTGTGCATGGCTTTTTAAAAATCTGTGTATTTGGACACTTAATATCTTATTTGAAAATGGAGATTTTTTTCAATGTACAAGTAGGGAAAGACAGAGAGGATGTGGCATTTTGTCAAGGGTTCTTAGTGTATTTTCTCCAGTAGAGTTTCCTAAGAAGGTCAGTTTCCATAAATAAACCTTACTTTACATCTCGTTTTTCATTTCACGCTCACAAGGTCACATCATTTCACTGGGTGGACACTTTATATTAGTTTCTATTCAATAAGGAATGATTCCTATGGCACCTTCAGGAAATAAACCACCTTGTTACAAAAAGAAAGAGGCAAAGGGGGGGTGGAAAGAATAGGAAAAAATACAGAAATGCCAATATCTGGGCCATTGCTTGCTAAATTCATAAATGGATCAATCCCACTATGACATACAGGCTTTAAAACAGATGCATTGGGTCCGTCATATATACTCTGAGCCATGGGAAAGAGATACAGACAGAGAGAGAGAGATAGAGAGACACAGAGATAAATATTGATTTCTGGGTCAAAAACTTTAGCCCTTTGTGGTCCTGCCTCCTTAAAAATCTGCTATAGAAACTACCATAAGTGAATAGTCTAGATGGCCCAACATTCCATACCACCCAGAAATGATCAAAGCTCCTTGGAAGGTCAGATGTGTGACCAAGGGTTCTGCTGGAAAACTGTCTAGTACTGGCCTCACCACAGCAATGAATGTTCTGGGCAGACCACCAACTTGGAGAGGAGCCATGGCTACCCCAGTAAATCACAAGGGAGTCAGGACCTTCCATTTGTTAGAGGCCAACAAGTGCAGGGGTGATTTTCAATACCACAGAGGGATTTTCAAATTATTTGGGCAGGGGTGTGGAGGAAATGGTGCAGACTATCATGTCTCAGAGACCGGAACTTCAAAAATGTTTGGTTCTGGTAGGAATCTTCCTGGACAGTTGAGAAAAACTCAACTTTCCATGAAAGTAAGTTACCAAAGTGAAACTACTTGTTTCTCCTCAATCTTAAATTAAATACACTCTTCTTCTATACACTGTTGTGATTAAAAAGATAAAACTGTGGAATTTAAGAACTAGATAGAAATTTAACCTTGTGATCTAATTCCTTCATTTTCCATAGAAGGAAATTTTAACAACAAAGGTGAAAACTGGAAATCTACCCTTCTCTCCTTCTTTCCTAACAATGATTTTAAAAAGCTGTTAATTAAAAAGATACATATTCTCCCTTGCCTCTCACTCCTCAGAGTTTGGGTATGGAGTCATAGGATCATCCCTAGCTGGCCTATCATTATGTGGTAGGTTCAGTTTACTCAAAAGATACAGAACTTTCTGACTAGATGTACTCATCGACCCTCTCAGAACATAGCCTTCCACTGGGTTCACATGTGTGAAAATTACTGTATCCTACACCCTCAGCTTCATGATTCTCTAAGTCGTGTACCTGAAACTTGTCTTCAGCAAGTGTAGAGAAGTTTTTAAACAGAAAGCATTGCATGAAAGTCACAAGGACAGAACCAGGCAGGCCCAACCTGCTGTTCTGGTCCCAAACTTTGAGGAAGGGGTTGGGTGCCTTAGTGACTCATAGTCCTTCCATGGATAGCACCCAAGTAGGACTGTTGTAGGATGAGTCAGCCCCCAGAGCTCTTCCCTGCCTGGCTTGTGATTTCTGACTCACCATGGCACCTGTCTGGCTCTCCGACTTCTCATCAATAGAAGAAGGGGCTTAGAGTCACCAGCTCTAAGGCCCTTCCCTATCTCCTTTCCTTGACGAACGAAATAAATTTTTACATCCCTCACCTTGCCTTTAAACTGAACTGCATTAAGTTTACTTTAACAAATGTCCAAAAAAAGGTGATCCTCTAATTTAACTGCATTTTTATAAGGCATTTTATAAGGCATTTTGTAAAACTACTTGTTTTTTAAATAGGCAACAAATCATCATCAACATGCTCAATGGAAAAAGTCCAACTAAACTACAGCAGTTGGTTTTGTCAACTTGACATTCGCTGCTGTTACAGTTTTCATAGATTTTATCTAAAAAGTACAAGATCACAGAAAATATCTTACATACGAAAATTTTAAAACATCCAGAGGAGCAACTCCATTTTTTTAAAAAAATGGACACCATGATTACACTACTTTGTTTTTGTTACAACTGAACAAAGGATCCCTAACCAATCTTTACAAATGTGGATGCACGAAATACAGACTACTGAAAATGAAATGTAGCAATTATTAAAAATAATCCATTTTAAGTGTAGCCATATAAAAATCAACATAGACTTTCCCCAGCAGTGAATTAATTAGATTAATTGATGCTTTCAAGTTCAGTGGATATTTTTATATTGGATAAAGCATGAAGATTTTTGGACGAAGAACCATTTAAAGTTTATAACCCAAGATCAAACTAGTTCAGAATAAACTTATTTTATGTTTTATTTCTCTCCTGTTGCCACAGCTCTTAAATGGCAGAAAGAACATTTCTGAACAAGGTTTTGGGTGTTGTTTGTTTGCTTGTTCTTTTCCTTTATTTTTTTCATAGAAAACACCAAATTGCTAGGGACTTTAAACTAGACAGCCATGCTGATAATATCTAAACTAAGTGAAATATCATGAAAGCCAGTAAACCATAGTTTATACCCTTTTCCATGGAGCCTCTTTTTTTTTTTTTAAAGATTTTATTTATTTGACAGAGAGAAACATAGTGAGAGAGGGAACACAAGCAGAGGGAATGGTAGTGGGAGAAGCAGGCTTCCTGCAGAGCAGGGAGCCCTATGCGGGGCTCGATCCCAGGACGCTGGGATCATGACCTGAGCCGAAGGCAGACGCTTAACGCCTGAGCCACTCAGGTGCCCCTCCATGGAGCCTCTTAAGAGCAAACTAATCTCTCTGAAAATTGTTTCCATCAGAAATGAGTCTAGATAGCTTCTGTATATAGCAAACCTAAATCAGCGCATGTTGTCAAATATATCATTGATTCATATAAAAGAAAACTCTAGACAGATGAGCAAAGGCTTCTAATTCATCACATAGCATAAAACACAGTTTTACATGAAAAGTATATGGTGAGATCTACCTTCTGGAGTTCAACCCAAAATCTGGTGAGGTTAACATCAGATGGAGCCTTCCAATCAAATTGCAAACTAGTGTTCTCTGGAACCAAGGCATACGGTTTCTCTGGTGTGTCAAACATTTTGACAGTGACAGGATGACTCTCAGCACACCACATTTCCTCAGCGTGGCAGGCCAGAACCTTTTTGTGAAAAAGAACAATTGCTTAACCTTTTCAGAGCCTTGCACTTGAGAATGGCAACCAAAGAGCCCAAGACACTCACTGTACCTTTAACACATACAGTTTTCCACCAGACAGTCTAGTAACAAGGAGAGTGAGTCTTCCATTTGGATATTCACGTTGTCTTAGAGGTGTCTCCGGAATTAGAGCCAGATGCAAGATTGCCAGCTGATAGCGGACAAACTCCTGAGGTCCATTTGGCTTATGAGATTCTCTCCAGGATATGAGGAGGCTGGTGTCTGACTGCACCGTTGCGTTAATGAGCCTGACTGCCTCGGGCACTGAAATAAACAGTGACAAATTATAAGGGATATTGCATCAGCAAGGAAGGAGGGAAGAAGGAACAGGGTCTTGGTTGAGGAATAATCTTATCACGGGAGCAGAACAAATGACAGATGTTCCGAAGGAAAGCCCGTCTCTCGTATCACAGTAACATGGAACGTTGATGGGCTGCCTGAAAGGCTCGTGCTTATTTTTGCCTAAGGACTAACTCAGTCTCTGACTCCAGCTCAATGACCTGGCCAGTGAGGGTGATTCCTTTGGGGAATGTCACCAGAGACATCTGGAAAACATGGCATCACCTCAAAATCACCACCACCACTTAGAACATCTTTTTAGATTCTAGATCCATTTTCTTTCAGGCAATGATGTTATTTATTTGCAATCTCAGTGGCCTCGGTAAA
This sequence comes from Procyon lotor, assembly GCA_028646535.1. NCBI lineage: Eukaryota > Metazoa > Chordata > Mammalia > Carnivora > Procyonidae > Procyon > Procyon lotor. The sequence continues at coordinate 38,262,773 of CM053608.1, read as the reverse complement.
ATTCACACAGAGAAAAGGCTGAATTCTGGACAGAGACCTGTGACTACATGGGGAGAGGGTGACACCCTGTGGTGAGACCAGAGAATGTGTTTCTTGGTCTAACAGTATTGATTCTGATAGTTCACCTTCTTTTTTTTTTTTTTTTTTTTAAGATTTTATTTATTTGACAGAGAGGATAGAGATCACAAGTAGGCAGAGAGGCAGGCAGAGAGAGAGAGGGAAGCAGGCTCCCTGCTGAGCAGAGAGCCTGATGTGGGGCTTGATCTAAGGACGCTGAGATCATGACCTGAGCCAAAGGCAAGGTTTCATCCCACTGAGCCACCCAGGCGCCCCGATATTTCACCTTCTCATTGCTTTTCATTCCAATGGAATATTAGTCATCTTCTGTTGTTAGAGCATGGGATCAGGTCATCAGGGTATTTTCAAGAATCTGTTTTTCGTATTAAACTTTAAAAGCTCATGTAATCAAGATTACTTAGCATCCAAATTTTAAAAAGCAAATATAGATATATACGTCACATATATCACGAAATGCCACTCTAGAAGCCCGTCCCAAGCCCAAAACTCACCTCCACTATTAGTTTTTCCCCAAATCTTTTTTCCCAGAGGTAACCGTTCCACAGGGTCTGAATAATAATTTTTTACAGCTGTCTGTATCACATACGTTGAAAATGGTTGTAAACCGCCAAGAAGGACTATCCTCTCTTGAAACTCCTGTAATTAATTTTAAAAATGAATACCTGACTCCTATTTTTTTGTACAAAGGAGAAGAAAATATTTAAATAAAGGGAGAAAATAATTCAAAGATTTTTAAGTTAATTTATTTTTTGGTATTGGGTCACGGGAACAATCATGTTCACTGTCCCAATCTGCCCAGACCTGAGTTGCCTCTAATACCTCCAAGAAGAAATACCAAATGATGGGCAGCCCTTGTTCAATTTGGCTCATTTCATGTATGAAGCTCAATTCTCAGAAAAGGATACAATTTCCTAGCACTACATCATTCAGCAAGATGGTCTGGTAAAGATGTGACCCGCCCCCCCCCCCCAAGTGAATATAATGAGAGGTGAAGCTGGCTTAGCTTATCATTCTTAGAGGCAACGCTTCCTTAGACCACCAGTCCTCAACTTTGGTTGTACTTTGGAATCACCCGGAAAGTCTTAAGAAAACACTTGTGCCTGAGTCCCACCCCCATCCCCCCGACCCCTCTCCCAGAAATTCTGATTGCACAGGTCGGAGGTGAAGTGTGGACCCAAAGATTTTTAAAACTTCAGTGTGCAGTCAGGTTAGAGAACCGCTCCCTCGGACCCACATTCATCATTGTGAAGACAATGGGATCGACCAGCAGCAGTAACAGAACCATCCAGAGCCAGCGGCCCAGTCTGGGTCAGCCAAATGATCCAAGCTGTCTCTGATACATTGGGAAGTGTAAAGAAAGGTTAAAATAGACAAAGGAACTAACAAGATCTCGTGTCTTTTCTGGAAGAGTATATAGTGCTTAACCTCCAATAGATGATGGTCAATTTCACCTTTTAACTTGGTTAAATAACAAGCATTGAGCAAAATAAGGGATGCATATGACTTCATCACAAGGACAACTGAAACACCAATGCCAATGAGGGAATTAATTGTGCCAATGAATTCATCCATTCAGGAACTATTGAGTGAAAGCCTCTAAAAGCCAACTACTACACTAGGTGCTAAGAATACAATGACGAATAAATAGAGACATAGTCCCTACCTAATAGCACATTTCACAGCATACAGGAAATAACAGACAAAGATAGATCATACCATTTTTATATTAAATATGTGTGATGGAGGAGGGGTATACAGTAATGTTCTTTCCATCTAATCATTTCTTATCCCTCAACCTACAATCTGCCACAGAGGACACAAAAACACATCTCTATCACTTTCTGGGGATAATTAGTCAGGGAAGGCAATAAACCCAGTTCTTGCAGGACATTCAGGAAACTGTCACTGTGACATTCCACCATTGGTCAGAGTTAATATACTTCTCTGAAGCTTAATTCCCAGACAAGACTAGAACACCATCTGCTTGGATGAATCAGCTGTAAAAGTTTGCACAGTCACATGTTTCAGAATATAATATACAAAATAATATATTGTGGGTGAGAATTTTATTTTTTTTTAATATTGTAGTTAGTTATTTGAGAGAGAGAGAGGGAGAGAGAGAGAGGAAGGAGAGAGAGAGAAAGAGAACGCACAAGCAGGGGGAGCAGCAGAGGGAGAGGGAAAAGCAGGTTCCCCACTCAGCAGAGAGCCCAATTTCGATGCTCAATCCCAGGACCCTGGGATCATGACCTGAGCTGAAGGCAGACATGTAAGCCACTGAGCCACCCAGGTGCCCCAAATGAGAACTTTATATCAGAAACAGGTCTTTTGTGAAAAGACAAAGACCTCCAGCTCCAATCTTACCAGCATTTTATATTTCAGCTCAGAGCTGGTTTTCCTGCCGTTAACTTCTTTGAAATAAACCAGGTATGTTGGAGTCGGGTTGGTGATGCCGGGCCACGAGAGGTTGGTCCTGGCAGGCGGTAATCTGATTGTGAGGCTGGTGTTAGTAGTGTTAAGTATCGTTGGCTCTGCTAGATCTGAAGCTAAACGCAGTAATGCTTTATCTAAAATAATCAGAAAAGATTAAAAATATACATATATATGGATAAAAGAGGAACAGCAGATTTGTTTAACATCAAAGATAACGTCTTTTTTTTTATTTAGCTGACAAGGTATGATATACTGAAGTGTTAGGTATGTTTCTCAGGAAACGAAGACAAGGTTGTTTTTGTTTTTTGGTTTTTGTTTTTTGAGGTTTTTGTTTTTGTTTTTGTTTTCCCCATACATTTTGAAGTCCTTAAATGCCTCAGAAAAAGGGAGCAAGGTAACTGATCATTACTCAAAATATCCAGCAGATGGAGGTAAAGTACACTGAATAATATACATAGCAAAACCAAGTTGACTTCTTTCACTTTCAAGAAAGTATGACAACCTTATATTAATCATATTTTTAAAACTGATTCCAGTTACAAAAACTCATGCTAGCTTTAGGGCTTTTATTTTTAAGGATGTACGTGTATATGTGTGTGTTCAATTTCAAACAGATGTGGCACGGACTTAACTAAATTTCTTAAATCTCTCAAAGTGAAAAATGAATTATACAGCTAGTTCTGCCATAGTGCCAGACATACATCCCTAACAGTCACTGCATCATACAAAACTGCATAATAAAATCCTCAGGTTTATGGGAGAGATAGAGGCACGGCACTAAAAAAAAAAAAAAGTAACAAAAAAGAGAGGAACTTAATAAAAATGCTAGCACACATGCACATGTGATAAATGGTTGACCTACAAAATACTACAGTAAATACAGCACTTTACTTTGAAAAAGTCCTGAAATTTAATGCAGTGCTTGTTTGATGGACTGAGAGGTCTAAAATATCAGAGGAGAAAAGACAGAAAGGAGAGAAATTATGGGAAAGAGGAGAGAGAGAGAAGACAGAGAGAATGACAGACAAGGGTTTCCAACGTCTAAAGTTGTCTATCACCGCCCAAGCCATGTATACACATGGTGCTAAATTATGATCCAGGGCAAACAGCAATCACAGCATACACCAATCCTGACCTTTCAGAGTAACGCTGAGCATACTAAGGGCTTCGGGGCACAGCCTGGAGAAGAAGACATTCTGAGACTTTTCTGACCCGAAACTGGGAAAACATGCTGATTACAAGTACAATCTTATTACCTGGAAAAGCCTGCAGAACTGAACTGTAAGCCAAGATACGCTTACTTCTTTGGGCCTTCACCTGAGAGAGGATGGCCCCATTGCTTTTCTTTGCTTGGTAAATCTGTATGCTGTCCTTTGCCGAGGAGATCCAGTAAAGAAATTCCCCATCCACGGTTAAGCTTTCAAGTGTTCTTCCTGCTCATGAAAAACATAGAATAAAGAACATAAAGAACAAAATACTTAAGGTATGTTTGTACTCTACACAATATGTGAAATCCTTTTTCTGTATTGGGATCACTAAATTTTGAAGCTATCATTTCAGTATGGGGGAAAAAATAACACCTTTATTTTATGTTGTGAAGCTGAAGGTTTTAGAGATATTGGCTCATTTTAGCTCCATCCAGAGTCAGTAAGGTAAATAGCTTCATTGTGTAGAAGTGGAAACTGAAGCTTTGAGGAGTTGAATGATCTCCTCAAGGTCGGTCACAAAGTTAGTAAAGTTGAGAGACAAGATTTACAACTTAACCTGTGTGACTCCACATCAAAGATGTCTATTGGAAGAGACGTGTTAGATGATAGGCCCAGGGCTCAGGGTCTTAGTCAATATTCTTTATCAATGATTAGGGTAAAAATGCTTATCAAATTTGTACGTAATACATGATTCTTACTGACACTGGTATGTTCACTCACTGACTTAAAATTTGAAAATATAACAAAATCAGGAAATGGATTGAAATTTAATAGGAATAAGGGGCGCCTGGGTGGCTCAGTCGTTAAGCATCTGCCTTCGGCCTAGGTCATGATCCCAGGGTCCTGGGATGGAGCCCCCGCATCGGGCTCCCTGCTTGGCAGGAAGCCTGCTTCTCCCACTACCATTCCCTCTGCTTGTGCTCCCTCTCTCGCAGTGTTTCTCTCTGTTAAATAAATTTTAAAAATCTTAAAAAATAAAAGAAATTTAACAGGAATAAATATGACATCGTAAATGCAAGCTTAAAATCAATTCTATAAATAACAAATGAAAGAAATCTGGTTTAATAATAGTTAACATGAAAAAGACTATGGGCTTTTCAAATAGCAGGCAACCCAAAGACATAAGGTCACTTTTAGCTCCAGTAAAAGAAGACTGAGGAAGTCAGAAGCTCCCTGCACTAACCAGATCACAATGAGACTACAGGGAGTCGTTATGGAGGCGACATTTAAGAGGATATCAAGAAGCTGAAGTGAAACTACATGAGGGTTATTAGGGCAAAGAAAGATCTAGAAGCCACATCACATGAGGATTACTTAGAGATATATGAAGTTTTCCTCCAACGGAAGTCCTTAGAATGAGCTATGATGGTAGATTCTTTACCAAGTTAGAGGTCAGAGCTCAGACCAGTGAATGGGAAAAATGAGGAGAAAACTTTGGCTAAATATAGGGGGAAAATCTAATATATAGAATTGTTCCCAAAAATTTAAAAACTTCCTTATAAAGAAGTAGATTTTTTTATAAGCAGGTGTTCAAGCAAGGCTGTTTTCATAGAGGGGACTGCTTCCAATATCATGCCAGCTAAAGGATCTCTGAAGTCATTCAAATTTTCTAATTTTAGGGTTATAAATTTCTTTTTTTTTTTAAGATTTTATTTATTTGACACGGAGAGACACAGCGAGAGAGGGAACACAAGCAGGAGGAGTGGGAGAGGGAGAAGCAGGCCTCCCGCTGAGCAGGGAGCCCGATGTGGGGCTCGAACCCAGGACAATGGGATCATGAGCCCAGCTGAAGGCAGAGGCATAACAATTGAGCCACTTAGGCGCCCCGGGTTATAACTTTCAATATGGATTCCTGCAAGACTAACCAGTTCTATGCCTATAAGATAATGGCCCACTAAATAATTCTTGTGTATTAGATGATAAAGAAAAATTATTCTGACAATTGTTTAAATGTCAAGGAAGACTTTAGTTAAGACTATTGCAATATTGCAATGGAGGAGAGAGATGTGCTCAACTTCACATACAACAAAGTCAGCTGGGGATGCAGAGCTGACTAGCAGAGTGAGGCTATCAGTGGATAGAAAATTACTAAGAGGAGACAGCCAGAATAGAGATTCTTGCTAAACTGGCTTATTGTGATTTTTGCTAAAGGCAAGACAAGAACATCAAAGGTGGGGAATGAAGAACTAGATCAGATACCGATTGTGGAGGATTATCTCTAAACTGATTTAGAAGGGTTCTTGCTAAAACTAGACTCAGCAATGACAGACATGGAAGACCAATGTCAAGGTCTAGTTGAGGAAAGGGCTCAGAGGAACCTAATGTTTGATCAAGGAAAGAGTCTTTCTCACAGATTGAACAGAAACAAGTAATTCTCCTAATAAGAGAATTTCAAAACATTATCTCTAAAGTCCATTGAAAGTATATTGGAATTGTTTCTCAAAGGCTCTAGGTAATATATCAACAAAACCAACCATATGTGAAGTTATAACGCAGACACACATACACACACACCCGTTTGCAATTTCAAAACTTCACTATGTAGACCAGCAATGTCTAATAGCACTTTTGATGATGAAAATATTTTATATCTATGCTGCCCAACACAATAACCATGTGTTTTTGAGCACTTAAAATGTGACTCATGTGACTGTAGAATTAAATTTTTTTTTAAAGATTTTATTTATTTATTTGACACAGAGAGAGATCACCAGTAGGCAGAGAGGCAGGCAGAGAGAGAGGAAGGAAGCAGGCTCCCCGCTGAGTGGAGAGCCTGACGTGGGGCTCCGATCCCAGGACCTTGAGATCATGACCTGAGCCGAAGACAGAGGCTTTAACCACTGAGCCACTCAGGCGCCCCAGAATTAAATTTTTTTTTTAAAAGATTTTATTTATTTGACAGAGAGAAACACAGCCAGAGAGGGAACACAAGCAGAGGGAATGGTAGTGGGAGAAGCAGGCTCCCTGCCGAGCAGAGAGCCCGGTGTAGGGCTCGATCCCAGGACCCCGGGATCTGACCTGGGCCGAAGGCAGACACTTAACGACTGAGCCACCCAGGCGCCCCCAGAATTAAATTTTTAATTTCAGTTAATTTTAGCTAATTTGAACTTAAATCACATATGACTGGTGGTCATTGAATAGTGAGGAGTAGACTCTTAAGAATATATGAGAGTAAGAGCACCAGGGTGGCTCAGTTGAGTGCGAGTCCAACTCTTGATTTCAGCTCAGGTCATGATCTCAGTGTCGTGAGACACAGCCCAGAGTAGGGCTCCAGGCTGAGTACAGAAGCCTGCCTGTCTCTCATCCTCTCCCTCTCTCCCTTTGCCCCTCTTCTCCCCCCTCCTGCACATTCTCTCTCTCTCTCCCTCTAAAATAAATAAATAATTTTTTTTTAAGAAAAGGAATATATGGGGGTATTTAGAGTACGTATTTTTCCTATTGCAGTTACTCTTAATTAGAAGACCTCCAAATCTCTTCAGACATTTAAGTATTTCTTCCATAAGCACTGCATTTCAACAAATAGACCTGTCAAGTACTGACCAACTCATGCTGAATGTGGATACAATGGGACTATCACAACAGAAGTAAAGTAGGGTGCTGGTAGTAACATCATGGATACTCTGGTCAGGCCCAGCTTCAAACCCCAGCTCCTCCATTAATCATGGCCCTCTGGATAAGTACCTTACCTTTCTCAGCCTCGGTTTCCTCATCCATAAAATGAAGACACTAGCATCTACTTCATCAAGGTGCTTTGAAAATTAAATGAGGTAGTACATTTGAGAGCTTGCTTAGAATATATAGTTACGCTCGATAAATTATAGCTCTATTGTTATTATAAAATAACAACAACGGCAGCAACAAAGAAACCCACCAATCAAGAAAATTTTGTAAATATCTATATACAATTTTCCTGGAAACAAGTTGACTTATATTCTACAGAAACCTCTGGCATTGTCCAGAGCAAATACCATGCGCATATTCATTTGAATATATATATATTTTTTAAAGATTTTATTTATTTGACAGAGAGAAACACAGCGAGAGAGGGAACACAAGCAGAGGGAATGGTAGTGGGAGAAGCAGGCTCCCCACTGAGCAGAGAGCCCGATGCGGGGCTCGATCCCAGAACCCTGGGATCATGACCTGAGCCGAAAGCAGACGCTTAACGACTGAGCCACTCAGGCGCCCCTGAATATATTATTTTTAATGGAACAGGAGAGACCGCCATTACAAATGAACATCTACATACACACATGGATGTCTTACCAAGCAGAGTGGGCACCATGACAACTTGCCAACACGAACATCCTTCCAGATCCATGGCCCAGATCTCTTGCCCTTTGACAAAGTATATCTGTGGTTTCTTCAGGTCAGAGGTATCAATCGTCATTGTTCCACTAAACTCAAATTGAGTAACACCACAAAAACACTGTCTCTTTCCATTTGAATGGTTTGTGGCTACAAGTGGAAGAATTTGATTCAAGGTCTGGTTGATAATACTGTAGTAGAACATCTGAGAGCCAAAATCGGATACTTCTGTCCAATACAGGCGACTATAAGGGGGGAAAAAAGATCCTCCAACTTAATGAATAAAACATATTGTTAATGTTAGTTTCCAATGAGGATTAATCATTCCTAACAACTGAAGAGACAAATACAGCCTTTGGAGAGAACACGTCCAAGTGTCCAATAACCTTCTGAAACGAAGGTGGCCATAAGCAGTCTAGTTGGTAGCATTTTCCCATGATTTCTCAATAACTATGTTTACAACCAAAGCCTTGGACTAAAACGACCTTGAGGTGCTATATGCAATGCTTTGGTTTCCTGTTGGTAATTACAGTAACTTTAGGTTAGCCAAATTGTCAGTATGGATTAAATTTACAAATTTGTGGCTTTAGGCTCATAATTTATGTGTAGAATTACGTAGTATGAATTAATATAGGTATTCAAGAACCCTAACTATTTTATTTTCCCATTGATGACTTCTAACGTTAAACCAAAGATATTATATTAAATGTCTATTTCATCACAACAGAAACAGATAATCACACTTTACATACCTTAAAAGAGGATATACAGAAAAAGACACTATTGTTGAATTTCTATTGCAAATTTTCAGCTTTCTGGGGTATTTCACCTTGTGTTCAAGATCAACATCATACATTTGCATTCCATTTGATGTTTTTCGCACAAAGTAGAGATGCCTTGAAATCCAGTCAATTGTAATAATTGTGATATCAAAAACCAATGCATCTCGGAAAATCTTAACAATAGGTAAAAAACACAGCCAAGGAGATAGTGGTCATTTTTTTTGTTTTCAAATTTGAGGACTTTCTGTAATCTACCATATTACTTAATGCACTTCTTCTTTTTTTTTTTTTTTTACTTAATGCTCTTCTTTATAATACAAAACCTCAATAGCTTTAGACTCTGTACCATTGTACTATTGGTCTTCTTCCCTCATTGTATTCTTTCTCTTGGTTAATTTCAACTACCATGACTTAAACTATAATTCATACACCAGTGCTACAAGAACAGTAGCAAGATCCCTCACTGAGTTACTGATTCAAACTGACTACTGAACCTCTCCATGTGAATGATCCCAGGAAACAGTATTCATCATTTCACCCCCAAAACCTTCTTTTCTCCCACATACCATATTTTTATGGATTTCCAACACTCATCTGAGGAGCAATCCTGACAAATGTAGTTCATCCATGACTTCTTCCTATCATGACTGCCCATCGTGAATAAGTCCCATTTGAAGTGTGTCCCAAAATTGTCCTCTCCTTTCTAATCTCACTGCCTCTTATTTCCTGCCTATCATTTCCTGTCTGGGTTTCTGTGATGGCCTCCTGGTTGTCTAAGACTTAACCTTCTCTACGTCATTATTCACATCACTAATAGGTCTTTCTATAACATAACTTGATCATGTGAATGACCCACTACGTTTCTTTAATGGCTTGATGTGGTCTTCAGGATTGGCACTCCACACCATAGCACAGTAAAGGAGGCCCATTATACTGAAGATCTTGCCTACTTCTCCAGCTTTACCACCTGTCTTTCTCTCACCCTCACCCCCATCTCCACTGCAAGCTCACTCTATTTATAGCCTCTTAAATGTGGTATGGCTCTGTCGCTTCCCTGTCTTTACACTTACCACCCCCTCAGCTTTTCCCACCTTCACCTGGATCATCTACTTTGTACCCAACATGTCTTTCCATTGTACCACCACCACCCCTCCAACCTGGACTGATCACCCATTTTCTGTCATACCACCACATCCTACCCTCAGCCCAGTATGATGCTATCTTCTGTTGGCCTGCTCTATTCAGTGAATGCCCCCACATGCCCAGCATCGTGCTCAGGCCTCACCTAGATTATCTCATTTAATCTTCACAGGAGCCATATGACCAAGATACCACATAATCAGTAGTTAAATAACTTGCTGATGGCCAGATCTAGAAAGTGATAAAGCCAGTTAAATTCTAAATTTCAGATTCCAAAGCTCCCACATTAATTGCTAACCAGTACTGTCTTCCTAGTGTTAGACTCATACCAGACTGGATTTGTTCAAGGACTGTGATTTTTTTCCCCTCTATCTCAGGAACTAACACAAATGCCTTAAACCAAATAACTATTTTCTAGATTAATCCTGAATGACATTTGCCCAAAATCTAATCTCTATTTATCTGTGGCTAAATAATTATACAACATCTGTCCTTTTCAACCTTCTAATCCTAATGGCTCAACCACTGACCAGTCATTTTAATCACAAGGTAGTGTAATATGCAAATTATCCATGTCCTCCCTTCCAGAATAGTCAAGTAGTGAAATACCTCAGAAGTGGACCTGTTCTGCATGTTCAGAAGGCAGAGCGAGTCTCCTTGGGCATAATACCCCACTCCATCGTCTGCTGTGTAGCACATGCTATGGATGTCTCTTTCTGTTGAAAACGTCCATACAATTTCATTTTGATCCATATCTAGAAAAACTATCTTGCTGTCAAAAAGAGTTATGAGGTATGGTAATGGGTTGATTTCTGAAAAACAAGAAACAAAATACTTAGGATACGTATAGGGAAAAAAAATCTTCAGTTTGACAAAATCCCTTGATTTACTAGCAGGCTACTCTAAAATCTGTGGGTCGCCTCTGGGTTCGTCTCCTGCTCCAGTCTCCGTCAACACCGCCCGGGCACCCTATGCTCAGGTTTATTTAAGCATGTTTGCAGATGATAAAAATTGATTATTTGACTTTAACTTCAGCTCAGAGACAGCATTCATATCCCTGAGAATACCCAGGGTCAAGAATGTTGTTAGAACACTAGCTGTTTTTGGCACAGGTGTTAGGTAATAAATACCTGCTGTTTTGGACTTTACTATGTCAGAAAATGGTCCAGGTCCTCTGGATGTGAAGACTCGAACCTAAAGAAAGAAAAGGATACCAAGGAAATGTCATTCAACGGTGTCCTCTATGATAATAATTCCATCCTGAAACTGATAGATTACTGAAGCTTTCACTTCACAATTCTGATACTGATTATGAATTTTTTTTCAATTTTTAATTTCAATTCCAGTTACTTAACGTAGAGTGCAATATTAGTTTCAGGAGTAGAATTTAGTGATCTATCACTTACATATAATACCCAGTGCTCATCACAATGCCCTCCTTAGTGCCCATCACCTATTTAGCCTACATCGCCACACACCTCCCCTCCAGCAACCCTCAGTGTGTCCTCTATAGTTAAGAGTCTCTTATGGTTTGCCTCCCTCTCTTTTTTTTCCCCTTTCCCCTATGTCCGTCTGTTTTGTTCTTAAATTCTACATATGAGTGAAATCATATGGCATTTTTCTTTTTCTGACTGAATAGTTTCAAAGAGTTACTTCCCTCTGAGTATAAAGCAATAAATCACTAAGAGGTAAATATTGCCTCACATTCATGCTGGTGGTTTGCTTTTTATTGTTGTTGTTCTTTTTGTCTAAAGAATTAGAAGTAATGGCACAAATCTCCACTGCAAAAGATTTGAATTTCTAAGAAAAGTTTTTACCTATTTTCAAAATTTTATGTAGAGCATTTAACAGAAACAAAACTATGCATATTATGGTAAATTTCCACTTACTGTGAAATAAACAACTAGAACCTTTAAATAACTAAATTTATTATATTTTTTAAAAAGGAGATTTAGAAAAGGAAAATAATAATTAAAACTTACATTTGAAAATAAGTTGTGCATCTCAAACCACTTTTACATACATTATCTCTTTTGATCCTCACAACTACTAAGAGCAGAAACTAGACAAAATCACAATCAAAGGTAAGTAACTCATCCACAATAACACATGCAAAAACTGACATAAAAACCAAGTCTTCTGAGGGTTGTATAGTTTCTTCCCACTGTACCACCCTGCATCCTAGTACCAAAGCCTTTTTAAAAAAGTTTTTATTACATGTCTTTTGTTGTGTAATAAATTACTTCTACTTCCAAACTTTGCATATGTACACAATAGCCTGTAAAGAAAACTGACATCCATAATAATGGACCCAAAGGGTAGATCCTCAAGTGTCCTCTCAATCAACAAAGCATTAGATTATTTTTATTGTATTTCTAGTGTTAAATATATTTTACCATATTATACATATTACTCTTTGTATACAGTGTGTGTGTGTGTATGTATCATGCTACATACATATACACCAAGCCATCTTCACTTTTGCACAAGACCATGTTAAGTGAAACTCACGCACACCCCTGTATATCAAGTGTATATCACTTTGCATTATTTTGTGATGACTGAGATCTGAAGCTCTATGTAACAGACAGATACACTTAACCAGGATATTTATTTAACTAGAACACACATAATTCTTAACAAATAGGAATGTGTGTTATCTTTAACTTTTATGTACAACTTTTTTGATCTGTCTGTGTAGACCTAATATATTAACAAAATAATTTTTAAATTAGGATTTTACAAAAAGAAAGCAGATCTTCAAGAAGCTCAAATCTCTAAGACATTTCCCAAAGCATTATGTTCCCCAAAAAGAAATGGAAAATGTCTCTAAGTATGTACAACATTGTCACCAACTCGCTATTTAATAAAGATATGAAAATCATCAAGCCGTCCACCATAAGTAGAAAGCTATTTCATATGAGTTAAAAGGCATAAATGGGGTAGTGGTAGCTTTCTATTCTTGGCTCCTATTCTCTCTCACTTTCTCCTCTGTCAGCAGCTAGACAGTAACTTTGAGATGTCAACTACCTAGACCCTCAGTTTTTATTTCCATTGGAGCTCCAAGTTGGGGCATCCAGAGGACTCACAATAGTGAATGATCTGGTGGAAAGGACTCCAGGATTTGGACTATAGCACACCACTTCCTGGCCACACAGCATTAGTAACTCACTGATAACACCCAGGGACCTGGCTTTTTCTTCACATAATAGGATCAAATGGGATAAGGAATATAAAAGTATCTACTGGGGTACATGGCCTATAGTGATCATGGAAAAAATAATGGTCTGTTCTGAATCTGAAAGCTGGAAAGTTGTCAAGATGTCCTTTGCCCTAGCTGTCCCCTCTCCCCTGTGTGTCCTCGTTACCCACTTGACTTCCATGATCACAGTGGACCTCAAATTATTGACAGAGTGGCCAAATTCCTAACTTAGTCCTTTAATCAACCTTCTGTTCATGCCATAGAGACCCTCGTTTTGCTGTTTCCATTTATACCTGGAAGGCGACAGTGTACCCAGGACTCATGCCTTCAAGCTGAAAAGATATCTCCGAAGAAGTTGCATTGACAGCGGTCCAGTCTTCTAATGTTTCATTTGTGTCTGTCTGGTTGGATATTTGATAGAAAATTTCAAATCTTGTTAACACACCATTTTCATGCTTAGGCTTATTCCATCGAAATTCCACCACAACTTCATTCTGGTTATGGTATTTTCCACTTGGTAATACAAATATCCTGGGGTTCTGTGGTGCCGACGGAACTGCAAAGCAGAGACACAGATAAGGTAGACAAGAATAAAAGGTTGACTTTTTACCATTCATGGTGAGGGTATGGAGAAACTAAGTAATAAGTACTTCTCATTCCAGGCCACTGAAGTGTGTCTATCTTGTTCTTAAAGATCTTCAGGAGAGAATATTCCACAGATTTCTTCAGGAACCTATCCTGATGTTTCATCAAATCTTTCTTATCTTCAACCCAAATCCCTCTCGCCAGCACTTAAGTCCATCTTTCTCATTTGTGCCCTGTATAGATGGAGGGTAACTGGTTCCCCTTACAAAATACAATATTTACTCTCATCCTGACACAGTGATTCAGCTGGTGGTGGAAACGGTAGTTACAGGAAGCAAGGCAGGAACTCGGCCCAGCCTCCAGCCAGTTCTGGATGTAACACGAAGCATATGACGGATCCAGGCACTCTCACCTTGAACCTTGCCCAGCAGCAGGGAGTACCCTCCAAGAGTATGGTTTGGGGTTACCATTAGTCCTAGAGTCAACCCAAGCAATTTAGTCTCTCCCAGTCCTTCAGTGAACTTATCTTCCTCTTAATCAAGAGAAATTTCTCTGCCTGATGTCTCTGTCATTTCATCCAAGATGCCTGTCTTCTTTCTTCAGACTCCTCTACAAGGTCCCCTTCCACTCTCCACTCCAATCGCATCACTTTCCAGTGTTCGACACTCACAGCATTCTGCAATCTCCAGGCCTGCTTACACAGTGCTCACATGCGATAACTTTTCTTGCATCATTCCCTAGAGCCCAGCTAGAATTTCCCTCCCCAAAGGCCTTCAGTGGCCACACCAATTCAGGAGCACTAGATTCTCCTAGAAGCAGGGGGGCTGTTTGATATAGAGGAAGCTTTCCATCTTGTCTATTTGCTCTATGCCATTGCAACTCAATTCTGATGGTCTCATTTCTATTATTGTTGGAAGCATGTGCTTATCTCTACTGTTTTATGTGCTCCATCAGAGAAGGCATCTTTTCTCATTCCTTATTAAATCCCTTCAAGTCTAGTTTTGGAATGGCACATAGTAGGTACTTAATAAATATTTGTCAATTTGAACAATTTCCCAACTGTATTGTAAATTTCCTGAAGGCAAAGGCCAGATCTTTTCTTTTCTTTTTATTTTATTGCCCCAACATCCAGCAGAGTGCTGATGACCCTAGCCCCCTGTGCATCCCCTGACAGATGCAAGAAAAGCCATTTCCACAGAAGAATCCAGCCAAAGCTGACATCCCAAGACAATCTCAAAGAGAGCATACCTGGATCCAAATGCTAACTGCTCCAGAACCTGCCCAGGCTCCACTATGTTCCTGTTATGAGACTTACGGATAAATATCATTGAAAGAATCTTAGCAGTTACAAAACCATAGTGGTGAATGGATGTCTATGCTTACTAAGCTCTCATCGCCTGCCAGGTCCTGTGCTAATAAGCTGATATTAAATAAATCAATAGGATACTATCATTGACCACCATTTGCAGAAATGACCTAATGGAGATTTGACCAAACTACAGTGAAAAGTCTAGATTAGGTCCCAGCCCTGCCCCTTAACTAGCTATGCAACATTGGGCAGCCACCGGGATTCTGGCTTCTCATTTGCATAAATGAGATAATAATACCTGCCTTACCTTCCTCAGGGCAGGGTGAGGGTCAAATGAAAAGATGAAATGATGTTTCTGACACATGATAGGTATGCAAGAAATGTTTAATAAAGGAGTGATACATATAAATGTACTTTGCATATTTTATAGCAATATGCATGTAAAGATATGACTAATATCCCTTTAAAAATATATACCAAAGAGAGACATTAAATTTAGACATCAGTTATTCACCTTTGGAAGACTCTGAGCTACCATCTGTGAGAACATCTACCGACAAGCCTGCCTTCCATGAAATTGTCTCTGCTGTTATATTTCCCATTTTCCTTATCAAGTGTCTCACAAATTTCCTGAAACAGGTTTCTGCATCAGATATGTTATGATAATCAAGTGAAACAGTCTCTAAGAAATCTTTGACATATGCTTTTGGAATAAATTATGCAGATTTATTTTAATGGTACTATTCCAATCTCCGAAGTCATTAAAAAGGTCTTGAATCTAAATACATCTACAAAACTGACCATTATTTTAAAAAATTATTAGCTATTTATTCTAGATCATGGAAAGTGAGGTTCTGCCTTTTGTAAAAGAGATTTTGACCCATGTACCTGTTTCAGGTGCTCGAAGTGACAGAGATGTTTTGGGACCTTTTCCCCAGTACGTATAAGGAGTGACAGAGAGATTAAAGAAGGCATAAGGCTCCAGACCTTCCACAGTAAATATGGGTAAAAGCTGTTGTTCACTAGCCAGGAACTAAAATATAAGAACAAAACATTATTTTCTTAGTGAAGGAATCATAAAATCCTTTATTCCTAATTAACCAAAATCCCCAAACTCCGGTTCACATGTAGTCAAAACCTGCAATTTTGGAAATGCTAATGTTGGTAAATTCTATGTGGTTCCACATAGACCAGTTAAAATGTATCCAGCAAACCAGGTGTTACCACCAACCACAAAATGGTCAGGGACTGGCTATAAACAAGGGTTCTCAGGAAAAATCTGAATACCCAAATAGTCTGGGAACAACAAAGGAAATACACGGGCTTGGCTAAATGGAGGAAGCCCAAATCAGTGCAAGCAGGGCTGATGCAGATGGTATAGACCACCTGAGAAATGGAAGCTACTAGAACCAACACTATACCTTAGAATGAGAACTGAATTCCACACTGTAAAAAACTACACCCCAATCCACCGCTGGGGGAGCATTCCACAGGATTTGGAAACTTGAAGCATTCCCTTCAATCCTAAATGAAGACTCTTGAACAGAATCTGGGATAACCTTGGGGGTAACGGAGAAGTTGCCTGAAAGAAAGAAAGAAAGAAAAGAGGGGGAAAGAATTTAGGATTCTCAATCATCATAGAAAATATGGAAAATTGGGGCGCCGGGGTGGCTCAGTCGTTAAGCGTCTGCCTTCAGCCCAGGTCATGATCCCAGCGTCCTGGGATCGAGCCCCGCATCGGGCTCTCTGCTCAGCAGGAAGCCTGCTTCTCCCGCTACCATTCCCTCTGCTTGTGTTCCCTCTCTGGCTGTGTTTCTCACTATCAAATAAATAAAATCTTTAAAAAAAAAAA
>CM053608.1:38228007-38245376 GCA_028646535.1 Procyon lotor | reverse complement strand
TTTTTTTTTTTTTTTTAAAGATTTTTTATTTATTTGACAGAGAGAAACACAGCCAGAGAGGGAACACAAGCAGAGGGAATGGTAGCAGGAGAAGCAGGCTTCCCACAGAGCAGGGAGCCCAATGCGGGGCTCGATGCGGGGCTCGATGCGGGGCTCAATCCCAGGATCATGACCTGAGCCGAAGGCAGACTCTTAACGACTGAGCCACCCAGGCGCCCCAGTAAATCACTCTTATCACCACCCCGTGGACTGACAGGATTCCAACCTTTCATCACAACCGTCAAATTATTTTCCTTGTCCTATTCAGTCCCACCCTTGATCTCCTCAATGACTACCCCAAATCTTTATCAATATGCCACCCCTGTGCTAAAATAACATCCTGAAATATAAACTCCATGTTGAGATGTGAAGCTATGTTCTTTTTCTTAAGAGAGGGTTGCAGCAGGCAAAAAGCAAAAACAACCTGGCTCTTAACTGTCTGCTTTAGTTTCCCAAGTTCAAAGCTATTAAGGGAACATAGATGGACTTCAGAGTAGACAAGAGGAAGATTTGGGGTGAAGATTACAATCCTTGTACCAAAACAGAGAGAGGCCAGGTCTTCAACCTTCATTGTCATTTTAGAGGGGAAAGAAAGGAGAGGGAAGGTACACAGAGCTGGGGTGTGGGGGTGAGAAGGGGTGGAGTAAAGGGAGGACAGGGGTGAGAAGGAGAAGAAGCAGGGTGGGGGAAGAAGGAAAGAGGTTTAGAGTAAGTACAAACTCAACAAGTGAATTATTCAATGGTGCAAATAACAGCATAGAGGAAACCACTTCTAATGCCAGGAGAATAAGTGATTTCACACATTGGAATTCCTTAGATACACTACATACAAAGTGTTGCTAAAAGTTACTTGCTGAATCTTACTGAATCTCTGTTAGTACATAAGGAGATGATCAGAAGAGGCCCTGGAAGTCAAATACTGGCTCCATTGCAAAAGAGCTGTGTGATCTTGGGCAATTACTAAGTTATGCTTTCCTACCCATAAAACTGAGATAAAACTACCTACTTCATAGGGTTGAACAAGAATTAAATGAATTTTTGGAAGTAATACACTTAGAATTACCAATTAATATTATCATTATCATTTCTAGTCACATTTCAAAATCTAAACACAAATCAATTTTATCTAATGGAAAAAAGAGCCACCAAAGATCTCACTGAGATGCATTTTGAGGGACTGATTTAGTGGGTGAAGTTTATTACCTTATTATATTTATTACATATAATATTATATTTATTATTATTTATTTAGTGGGTGAAGTTTATTTATACAATGAATCATTTTGGGTAAATGCCAGCAGCAAAGTTCCATCTTTTGGATCAAGCAAGTTTCCCAAAGATTCTTGCCAAGGAAGAGAACTCATAAGGCTAACACTTACCCATTGTACGAATCAGCCACAATTTTCTGAGGTGAGGTAATTGAGGGAGGAGTAATTTCCTCAATGTTCGAGCAGTTTCCTAAATCACAGACATACACCTAGAGAATCAAGCATGCATCTTAGATCAGTGTCTATATTCAGTCTGGCCAACACTAACTTCTTTTTTTCATTTTATAATGTGTCCCCCACCCCTCATCCCCTCTCTAAGAATAAGTATTTCCTAAGCACCTGTTCTGTGCTTAGAAATGTGCTAGCCACTGATCACTTTTCAAAGTATAAAAAAAAAACTCTTAAAAGTCAGTTTTATATCTTATATCCTAATGAATGTGCATTCTGTTTACATCAATGAAATACAAATACCTATTTTCCTGGCTTACAGAACCAGTCAAATTTTTCTTTTAAGATTTTTTCTTTTTTTTTTTTTAAATAACTTCTACACCCAACAAGGGGCCCAAACTTAAAACCCTGAGATCAAGAGTCCTAAGCTCTACCAACTGAGCTGGCCAGATACTCCTCAACTATTTTTAAAATTTAAGTTCTATCCAAGTTTATAGACTTCCAGCCATGGTGATTGTAATAAGCCTGTCCATTTGAAAGAAGAAACGTTGAAACACATCAGGACTGTCTTCTCAAAGATTTCAATAATACCATACTTTCCAAGACTACTAAAGTTGCCATTGGTTATTATATAATTTAAAATGCTTATAGCTGATTTTACTCATGATTGGTAGTCTTACCCAGTGACAGCACAGGTACCACCACTCTCTTATAAAAAATGAATTATCATTAATACAATGAACCCATGGCTTTGAAAAATCGCAAATAAAGATGATTTAACAGTAGGTCAGGACTCGTAGGCAAGTCCTTAGGCAAGACTTAGGTGAAGTCCAGACCTTCCTATAGACCGGATCTAACTCAGTGCCAACCTATATCTATAACTTAGTAAATACTCCCTGAGAATTTACTGAGTGAAAGAATTATGTTTCCCTATAGATATATCAAGATATGCATGTGAGTATCGATATCTAATTATTCACGTTAAATCCTCAGACTAACCAGTTCATCCATGATGAAGTACATTCTCTGATAAAGCCAGTCTGTGGAGATGGAAGAAATTAATCCTGAACCTCTGTAAAAAATTCTCAGGTCAGACACATCAGACATGTTGGCAGCCCCTTTCATCCATATGAGAGTCCCTTCCGAGAAATACACAACTTGCTGGTGGCCATTAATGGATATTCCTAGAAGAGCCATGCAAATACATGTGTGTTATGATATCACAACCAAAAAGAACCTTAGAGGGCAGAAAATTTATTTCTTTAATTTTCAACAAGGAGATTAAAATAGAAGTCAGTCTAGGTCTTTTTTTTTTTTTCTCATGAAGGAAACATTTCTTTCAATCATACTGACCTGTAATATTATGGTGTATAGCCTCTGACTGAAGGCAATGGGCTTCATCTACTAAATGTTTTAAAGATCTCTTTCTTAGAGAAGTTTTTCTGGATAAAAAGAGCCACTGTTCCTCTTCTTGAACTAAAACAATAACATGATTTATAGGCAGACCAACCACAGGCACATTGACACACAAAAAAAGCATTACCACTCTTCAAAGCAAGGCAACTAATGCTCCAAAGAGGCTGGTCAGATTTTTCTCTGAAGGCACTGGGGCATTTCAACTGCAGCATAAAATCACATTATTCCATGATGGGGGGTGGACAATACAGTGTCAATCAAGTAAGCTTTATATGTATGTACCCCTAAAGGCCTGCAAAATAACACCACGTAAGGCATCACCATTCTCAATAGCCTCACGCCAGCCAGAGCTCAGCTCATTATCCGCAGCCCTGAAAATGTGACTGCTCAGTGGAGATAGTCCATTCCTGGCCAGACTGGGCTATTGCATAACACCAGACAGACATTGGTTGTCTCTGTTTGGTCTTCAATTATCTCTCCCTTTGAGGCCAGAGAAAAGTCCTTAGAGCAATGAAATCTGAGGACTGCAAAACTCTGCTTGACGTCCCGCTCAGTTGGAAACCTATGCAGGGTGCGTCCATGAAGGGCAATTAATTAAAGTTATGCAATAATTGCAGGAAAAACAACCTTAAACCTGCTCTATATTTAACTCGTCCTTCGGATGCTTCTTGCATAATAAAAATGCCTCTCCTTTCCTAGAGTCCAGGAATAGCCAAAAAAACCAAAGGCCGGCGAGAGCCAACACTTATTACTCATAGATGCGCGCAGATTAGGGGAAGGGGCCATCCATTCGGCAAATGGGATTCTGGCAAAAATAGAAAACAGATTCCTAGAATTCTGTGTTGTTTAACACTCCTGCCTGTGTCCCCAGAATATTTCCAGGGCTTCTTAGAAAGCATTTTCATTTATTATTTTTCCCACGCAGGCATCATACAGTAAGTATTCAATCTCTCAGGTACTTGTTCAACTGCCAAAGTGAAAAAAAAAAAATAGTACTTGCAAAATAATAACGAAAGCTAACTTGGTAGATTGACTATTGAAATGGTAAAATGTAAACTGTTAATTCCAGATATATTTAAGAACCTGAAGGAGAATGGAAGAAAAAGATACCTCATAGGTATTAAATGATGATACATAGTACAAAACAGGGGTGAGGGCAAAAAGATGACATGTATCCCTAAGCATTTAATGTGAGTTACGATCACTAGTGATTTCATCTGAAACTAAGGATTCGTATGAGGTCATTTTTTTATCCCTAAATTTTTCATTCTAATTCTGAAATTCCTAAATGCTAATTTAAAACCTTTGGGTCCAATAACTTCTATTTGGTCAAATACTCGAAGGGATTCATTTAAAATAAGAGCTTACCAAGTCCCAAAAGACAGCTTTGATTTGGGCAGAATAGGTGGGGTACTTGGGACCAACCAGATGAGCCAGGACCCTGAGATCGGAACCCACCCTTGTCCCCCCCCCCCCTCAGCTCCCGAATAACAGAAGGGCCCTCCCAGGCTGTACCTGCTAAGGATAAAGTGGAAATACTGGATTCCGCTTCCGGCCCCTCACCAACCTCATTTACGGCTGCAATGGAAAACCTATTCCAAAAACAATTTAGAGAGATGTGTTTCACATGGCATGGTGTGAACATGAGATAAAAAGAGAAGGAGCAATAATATTTCTATTTAAAGAACAATGTGGCAATGCATGTATCTAGTTACCTAGTCCCACGGCTCAGCCCTGAGATGACCATCAATCACAGCCTTGTTTGCATTCCGCATGGAACAGCTCAGGGTCACAGGGGTCAAAAACTGAACTCTGCTATCTGCATGACCCCCATTCTTCCCCTAATTTAAAGAGGCCTTAGTAAATGCTGGAAAAGCTAACAATAATAAAATAATCTCCCTAATGTTTAATGAAAAAACACCACTAACAGAATTTCACCTCCTTACATTTTTCTTGTTGGGTTAAATGAAGAAATGGTATTTACGGTATTTATGATGTCTTTATGGGTGCCTATTTACAGAGATCCTCTCAATATAACAGAAATACTTCAGAATGTTTTTGCTTAGGACACTGTAGTCTAACAAACATACAAACTTGAGGGAAACTACAATAACATCAACTCAACAGCACAAAGTCAATGGGAGTTCTCCAAATACGTTTAAACGACTTTGGGGCCATATTTCTTAAATAATGATTATGCCTACAGCCACATTGGCCACATATTCCTTGCCCCGCTTAATTCTTACCTATAGGTGGTATTTGGAAGAGTGGAGTAAAACTGAAAACTGGTTCTCTGTGTCCCTGAATCTAGTTGTTGATTTTTGCTGATCAGCCTTAAGTTATAACCCAAAATAAGTCCTCCTGGGAATTGAGGTGGAGCCCAACTGACTTCCACGGTGTCGGGACTCGAGCTCTCAATATTTCTAATGGAAGGCGCCGTCTCAGGAACTAGAAGAGGTAACAGTGACATGATGAGCAGGAAACTGTACAAGCAAAAAAGTAAATAACATAGGGGGGAAAGGCTTGTCTTTCAAAGTGTAAATTAAATATTTTTATTAATATTCAAAATAAGTGATAGAAGGTGGTACGATAGCTAGGAGCTGCAACTCTTGATTCCTAAATGAGATCAGTTGGCTACCTTCCTAAGGGCCTCTACCCTTAGATGTTATTTTCCTTGCATCTGATTTATGAAAATCCAGGTACGCAAAGAGGATCAACGATCTAGAACAAAGTTATCCAAAATCTCCAGAGATCTGAGTGAGTTGAAACTGTGGGGGTTCCCGAAGGAGAAGAGAATCTGTTACAAAACAGGAGTCAATGATTAACAGGAGTTGAAGGAAGTAAATCGTGGGCCTTTTCACTCACTCGAGTGCTTGCTAAAGCCTGACCAGTGGGAGTTGAAGATACGGGCTGAGATAAGCCTGAATTTGAACAGGGTGCTTGGGGCACCTGGGTGGCTCAGTGGGTTAAAGCCTCTGCCTTTGGCTCCGGTCAAGATCTCAGGATCCTGGGATCTGGTGCATTGGGCTCTCTGCTGGGCGGGGAGCCTGCTTCCCTCTGCCTCTCTGCCTACTTGTGATCTCGATCTCTCTCTCTCTCTCTGTCAAATAAACAAATAAAATCTTAAAAAACAAAACAAAACCAAAACCAGTGTGCTTCCCTCTTGCTGACATCAGATCTGCTGACCCGACAGCACGTTCCCTCCCACAGCTCTCAGGGTCCCTTGGAATCCAAGTTCACTGTGCTTTAGCAGTATCCTCTCCCTTGCGAAGGATTAAAGGAACATGCATTAATTAATTAAGCATTCACTCATACACTTGCGCAGCTACCAAAGTAGCAAAGAACAGAAAGCAAGACAAAAGATCTAACAGGGTGTCTGCCACTCCTGCCTCCACCTACATTTCATACCACCCACCCCCTGAAACCACACCCTTTCATTTCCTCTTCCTGTAGAAAGGCTCACTCTGATGTCACTTCCTTCTTGCCTAGACTTCCCTCCCTCTGAATATTTTTGGCAAACATTCTGCATCATTCTTGACTCAGGAGAGTTGGTAGAAATAAGAAAGTGCAGCCTTGAACTTGGGTGAGTTTTTTAAAGGCCTGTTTAGGGACGCCTGGGGGGCTCAGTCATTAGTTAAGCGTGTGCCTTTGGGTTAGGTCAAGACCTTGGGGTCCTGGGGTCGAGCCCCACATCACCCTCCCTGCTCATGGGGAGCCTGCTTCTCCCTCTCCCACTCCCCCTGCTTGTGTTCTTTCTATCACTGCCTCTGTCTGCTAAATAAATAAATAAAATATTGTTTAAAAAGAAATTATCTTCATAAGGGCCCTGATTAAGAGGTAATAGTACCATCTAAATCATACATTTCACATCATGAAAGGAGAAGAGGGCCATGAGGCATAGAACACAAAACAGGTAACTGTAAGTTTTAATGTGGCTAGAAAAGTGAGAAGGAATTGAGGAATGAGGTCTATCCATGGAAAGGTTACCCAGTGTAAGTCTAGAATACCTGGAGGGCACGAGGGCCTGCAAATCCAGGAGAAAGGCTCAGAACTAGAAATCAAATTTGCCCTCCTCATTATTTTGATCTGACTCGCCTCGGGCCCTGTATCATATTATCTCTCCAGCATCTGAAAACGTCTCAGCGCTGTTGGGATGCATGAGGCATTGCTTTGAACAAAGAAGGATCCGTGTATTCCACTCCGATCTGGAACATTGCAAATATTCCCCTAGCCAGTGTCTGACCCGAGCTTCGGAGGATGGTCAGGGAGCAATCGGCAGAGGTGGCCACACACAGCCTAAAATCTGGTCAGCGAGAAGGAGCGCGAATCAGGGAAAGGGGAAAACGCCGTCACCAGCTTCATCGGCTGTCCAGCTGTGCGTAGGTCCACAGCCTAGGTCAGTGGGAGGCTCTGTGCCCACTGCTACATCTCCAGAACTGAGGGGCCAGGACATCTAACACCTGGCCTGGAATACATGCCCGTAGTCTGTTAACCCTGAGGGAAAGGGCACCACAGAACTCTCCTTCAGGGTCTGCTCCAGACACGCACTCCCCTAAGATGCTCTAGGTTTGACCCCTCTACCCGGTGTGGAAGTCACATCTTCAAAAGATGAAATCGAGGGGGATTAAAAGGAGGGGGGGGATAAAAAAAAAAAAAAGAAGAAATCAGAAAAAGCTCCAAGATAGATGCAATTTTTTTTTTAAATCACGTCTGGTAAAATGTCCAAGTACCCTCATAACCACCAGGTTGGCCACTGTACCCCTGCGCTTCCCAGTCTGATTCTCTCACGGCTATCTTTTTCTGAAGCATGTGAAACAATTAATTCTCTGCTTTCAAATTGTCCTTAACTGCTAACTGCTTATTGAGGCTTATCGTGCTACCTTATTTAATACTGCGACCTGACCATCCCTCACCCTTGTGCCCCATTTGCAAGCCCCTCACCGACAGACCCTGTTCAAAACGCCCTTCTTACCACCCTACACAGCGGCAATTCCCCACTTACAACGTACTTTCCTTATTATGTTATGTTTACTGCCTTGAGTACGTCTCCTCCGGCACAAAGTGAGCTTCACCAGACCAGGGAGTTTGGTATTGATCCCGGAGGCTTGCCGAGCCCCTGGAATGCTACAGGCGTATGGTTAGGTACTCAAATATTGAATGGATCAACGGACGAAGGAATCATTTATTTCATTATTTAAAAGAGGAGCAAACTAAAGCTTTGGGATCACCTCCTTATTTCGTGGGCAACTGGGACACCCCATACCTCCATAAGGATGAGTCCTGTAACTGGGACTTGGCAAAGAATACAGCTGTAGCTGGGCTGTGAAGATCCAGACCACTCGGAAAATATACTCAGTGAAGGGGTGCAGGGGCTCCACCACGTATGAGAGCTTGGACACGGCCTACGTCAGGGAGAGATTAATAATCAGCATTTACAGAACCACCACCTTACCCGGTGGCTCGAGAGCACAGGCTAGTCCGTCTAATCCAACCACTCACCTGACACTTGAATCTTCTCTAGAACGTCTTTATGCCTATAATAATCTGTAGCATCGGGCACCTTTAATAATTTCGAAAAAATACGTGTGTACGTACGTAGGCAGCTTTTCATACCTCAGTATAAGTCCAGCTTCCAGGAAGTTGTGCATATTTCCACTGAATGATGTATTTTACTCCAGAGATGTTGGCCGATTTCCATCGTAAGGTCACACCCTGGCTTCCGATGGAAGAAGCAAAGGGTGCAGTGGGGAAATCGGCATTTGCTGGGGAGAAAACAGGACTTCATTCACCAAGCACTTCTGTCTGTCAAGTCAGGAGAAAGGTGTCTATTTCACGTCGTGCTCTCAGGAGTCTCTGGGCACAACTACATCTTGCCACAATAACTTACCTGAATAATAAATGATGCATGTATTCAAATGGTTTATTTTTTTAAAAATCAGCTAGACAGCTTGGCATCTTGTTTTCCCCATCGAACTCACTATTACCATTTTTTTACAGGCAAGCAACATGGAGTACTATACAGTTTTCTCTTATGATACCACTTCCTTACAGGTGAGGGGGCTGGGTGCCAGGGGCACAGATGGTACCTGCAGAACCATCGATTGTCCCAGAACATGTATCCCAAGACATTTTTTAAATTTTACACTACAATCCTGTTGCTGTTGCTCATCTTGTCAATAAATAATTTTTTAAAAGATGTTATTTATTTATTTGACAGAGAGAGAGACACAGAAAACAGGCAGAGGAAACAGGAGAGGGAGAAGCAGTCTCCCTGCTGAGCAGGGAGCCCGATGTGGGACATAGGGCTCAATCCCACCAGGCCCTGGGATAATGACCTGAGCCAAAAGCAAAGGCATAAGCAACTGAGCCACCCAGGTGCTCCCCCCTAATAAATTATTTTTATATATACAAGTAATCCTACTTCAAAGGATTCTATATTCAGCTGTTCTATATTGTAAAATATTTTGTGACTTCTAAACATTAACAATGTTGATATGGGAAACAAAGGCAAAAGAAAAATTATTAAATTTCCTTAATACTTACAGCCCATTGGCAAGTCCTTGAAAGAGGCAGAGTGACATTCCTCTAGGGACTCAACCGCCTCGATGCTGACACTTAGCTAAGAGCAAAAGGCAATCTTAGCCTGACCCCCAGGAACCTGAAGGTCTTCTTTAACATATAAAGATTCCTTTAGAAACTTGCTTTATCTCTACTCCCCAGGATACATGTTGGCAATCATCCTCCAAGTATATGACCCACTGATCTCCATCTGGAGGGTCTCATGACTAAGGTTTTAGTGGACAGTAATAAATGACCTTTTCTCAACAGTAGTTAGCCCCCCCGCCCCCAACGTCCTGGAAACCTTGCTTCCAAAATTTGGGAGAGACTTATGCTATCCCTAGTCCCCGCCCCACTTGAAAGTATATTAAGTCGCCACCCCTCAGCTCTTTCTACCCACAGGTCCTGTCCCTGCGTTTTAATAAAACCACCTTTTTGAACCAAAGGTGCCTCAAGAATTCTTTCTTGGCCATTGGCTTCAAACCTTAATGTCTTTCCTACATTGATGGTCAACTGGCAACACACATTTATTTTTGCTACTTCCTGGCACTGTACAAAACACGAGAATTGGGGTGCTGGGTGGCTCAGTGGGTCAAAGCCTCTGCCTTCGGCTCAGGCCATGATTCCAGGGTCCTGGGATTGAGCCCCACATCGGGCTCTCTGCTCAGCAGAGAGCCTGCTTCCCTCTCTCCCTCTGCCTGCCACTCTGCTTATTTGTGCTCGCTCTCTATCTCTCTGTCAAATAAATAAATAAAATCTTAAAAAAAAAAAAAAAAGCTAGAATTTGGAATGGTATGTTCCACTGGGGTGAAGTTATTTACTCTACCTTTTCTATCTTCCAAAACTGTGACTGATATCATGCTTCCGCTTGCTTTCCCCACCCCCTAATTTTTAACTGTGGTAAAATACACATGACATGAAATTTACTATCTTAACCATTTTTAAGTGTGTTCAGTGGTACTGGGTACATTCACATTGTTGTGCAGCCACCATCCACCATCACCACCATTCATCTCCAGAACCCTTCTCATCTTGCCCCAAAACTGAAACTCTATGCATTACACATTAACTCCCCAATCTGCCTCCCTGCAGCCCCTGGCAAACACCATTTTACTTTCTATCTCTATGCCTTCGACTACTCTAATACATCATGTAAGTGGCATTAAATAATATTTGTCTTTTTGTGACTGGCTGATTTCACTTAACATAATGTCCTCAAGGTTCATCCATGTCGTAGAATGTGTCAATTTTCTTTCTTTTTAATGCTGAATAACATTCCATTGTATGTATCAAATTTTGCTTATCCATTCATCTGTCAGTGGACACTCAGATTGCTTTCATGTGTTAGCTACTGTGAATTCAAGGAGAAGTGTATAACATCAGTGTATAAATATCACTTCAAGATCTTGTCTTTTCCCCATTGAATAGTCTTGGCACCCTTGTCAGAAGTCATTTGATCATCTATACAGTATTTATTTCTGGACTTTTTGTTCTAGTCCGCTTGTCAATATGTCTGTCTTTATTACTGTAATAAGTTTAAAATCAGGAAGTGTGGATCATCCAGCTTTGTTCTTCTTTTTAAGATTTGGGGTCTCTTGAGATTCTACATGAATTTTCAAATGGATCTATTTCCATAAAAGATACTGGGATTTTGACAGGGATTATATTAAATTTGTAGGTTGCGTTGCTTTAAGCATTGACATATTAACTGTATTGTCTTTCAATCCATGAATATGTCTTCTTTAATTTGTTTCAGAAATGTTTTATAGTTTTTATTTTATAAAGTTTTTCACTTGTTAAAAAGTCCTTAACTTTTAAGTTAAGTTAGTTCCTAAGTATTTTATGTTTATTGATTCTATTATAAATGGAATTGCTTTGTTAATTTCCTTTACAGATTGTTCATTAATAGCAAACAGAAATGTAACTAGTTTTCATGTGTTGACTCTGTACACTGCTACTTTGCTGAATTTATTAGTTCTAACAGTTTTTTGTGCTATCTTTAGCATTTTTTACTTGTAAGATCATATTATCTGCAAACAAAGATAATCTTCCTTCCTCGTTTCCATTTTGGATGGCCATTTCTTTTTCCTGTCTCATTGCTCTGGCTAGGACTTCCTGTACTACGCTGAATAGAAGTGACAAAAACAAGCATCCTTGCCTTGTTCCTGACCTTAGAGGATAAGCTTTCTTTTTTAAAACAATGGTGACTACTCTGGCCAAGAAAACATAATAAGTTTTTGTAAGAAGTTTAAAATGGCTAAATGCAAACTTCCATGACCTCTCTCTTTCTGGCTAAAAGTTGACACCATTTTGATCACTATAGATACTGAATCTGGACTAATTAAAGTGCATCGTACCAAAATACTCTGTGAGCTAGAAAAAAGAAAACCATTGTCATCTGAGGTTCTAGCCCACAGAAAGACCATTTTCTGCTGATTCTTCCATTTATGGCTCGTTTTTAGCTGTTCTAACAATACAAGCAAAGCACAGTTGCATTTTTCCCCCTGTTTTACGGTGTGAGATGCTTAATAGCAGTGATTGGAATATTCTGTAGGAAACCTTTGTCAAAAAATAAAGGACACCTGGCTTAAAATGGAATCAGGAAGCCCTGAAGGGGGCGCTCTCTCACACACATCACTAGTTGCTGCGTGCAGAACCAGCACAAAGAAAGAAGTCATGAATTATTTTGCCAAGGAGGACATTTTCCACATGGGAATTTCATCTTGTTGTTGTTGTTGCTGTTGTTGTTGTTGTTGTTGTTGTTTTTTAAGAAAAAGAAGGAAGATCCCTCTGTGCTCCAGCAACAATGCACTAACCATCACTCGCAGCCAATGAGAAACTGTCACAACCTCGAACTCTTCTTCTCCTGTGAACTTTTGTTCAAAACAACCCTCCCCTCCTCTATAAAAGCTGCCTTTCCCTTTGGTCTCCAGACTTGCCTATGGTTTGCCATAGTTTGCTTGTTCTGAATTACAATTCCTTTGCTATTCCCAAATAAACTCATTTTGCCAGTAAGATAACTGGTTCTTTTATTTTTAAGGTTAACACTTTAAAAAGGAGTCCAGTGTGGAGTTGTCAGCAGAGGAAGGAAGAAGATCCAAAAGAATCAGAAAGAACACTGAGTTGAGAACTTAGTAAAAGGGACCAGAATTATATGAGTAAGTGCAAGTAAATATAAACTTCACAGCTAACCGGAGACATGTGTTTCAAAGCCAGGGCGATATTTACTGAACGTTAGAGGTCAAGTAGGTTTGTTCTAAAATATCAGGGCAAGAATTACCTAAGTGAGAAAGAGAATTTGAACTGAGCCGTATACTACTTTCAACACACTGCTGAATTGGGCAAGAAAGGGCTCTGGAATCAGATCAGAGGGTTAAAATCAAGTAACTCCCTTTCTAGTTCATCCTCAAGTTCATCCCTTTCTACGTGGCCCCAAAAAAATATATATACTTTGTGCCTCATTTTTCTCATCTGTAAAATGGGGATAACAGTAGTATTTATCCTTCTGAGCTCAAAAAGAGCTAACACCTAAAAGTTACTTTTACCAGTGCCTGACTCATAAATGCCTAATAAATAACAGTTCTTTTTATTTTAATATATTCTTAACTATTACCATTTCCACTGTGGAAAAGAGACATGGATGGTATCTAAGATAGAACAATGTATCAGACTCACAGATAAATGGACCAGGTACCAGATATGTTACAGACAAACATGATCTTAGCTGTATGGTCAAAAAGATTCAGTCTAACAAACTAAAGATGTGGTCGATAAGCACAACCTTTATTTAGACTTGGTACATCTCATTTGTTAATGGTCTATAGATGTTGATCCATAGTCAATGAGAAATTTTAAATAAAGCATTGATTACACTTGTATTCTAACAGAATATATAGTTAAGTCGGTAGTGTAAATTTGGAATGTACCAAAAGAATGTAAATCAAAGTTTCCTAAACTTTCTCAGTTCTAGAATCTTCAGTTTCTATTTTTTCATAATTCCTTGGACCAAAAGAATTACTTAACAGCTCTGTTAAATAAGTATTATAACTCAAGTATGCATGTCTTTTCAACTTAATAGATGTCTGAAAGAAACAACACACATTAAATGACAATATATGTATTTAATCCTTAAATAAAAATAATTGTACACTAATGGGATCTGTGTGCCTATTGGGGATGGCAGTTTCTCAATATTGTAATCAGATTGGGCACCACCATCCCCATTTCCTGTTCCACAATGAGTTTTTTATGGTCCTTGCTTTTTATCTTGGCAATCACCAAAAAACTCAGCATGGCAAAGATATGCTATAGAAAAGAGTATAGTGCATTTCATTGTTTATACCATGAACTACCACCAACTAGTAGTTTCAAACCTGTGTTTTCTCTTGAATGTTCAAAATGCCCCCTGCCTTCCTATGAGGTAGATACAATGCACTGGGGTACCTTGGTGCACAGTTTGGAAACCATAGAATATAAATTTTATCCACAACTAACTCCCACTGCACAGTAGGAAAAGAATGTAATATCACTGTCTCTCCACAGAAATGTCAAGGGGGTTCTGTCTAAAGGACAGAAGCAAATCAGGACAGCAAGGCAAGATCTTCCCAATTTCCATCAGCCACCAAGAGCAAGGAGTAAGCCATTGAAACAAAGACTACAGTTTATGGAAGAATCGATCATTTCCCAGTCTGGAAGACACTATCTATCTCCTACTGGGAGAAAGACCCTGGAAATTCTGGAAGAGAAAACTACTAACATCAAGGATGTGACTTATCCAAGAGTTGGTCCTTCAGAAACCACTAGAAAATTAACACACCAGGACAAAGCCATTTAGACACACCCAACCTGCTCTGAAATCAGACAGAGGGAGCTGGACACATACAGCTTAGTACCCTACTTAGTCAAAACCTAAAAGCAAGAAGCATGGCTTCTATACATTCAGTAAATTTCCCAGAGCCTTGCGGGGAGCCATGCATATCGTAGACTAGCTAGTAGCTGAATAATTAAATGCATATTTAATAAAATATTCCTGTGCTTTCAGTTCATTAAAATAGTGGCATTTCCTGACCTCAAGTCTACTTAGGATCCATAGCCACCTCTTTCATTAAGTTTCATTAAGATAGAAGAGATTTCACTTACTGAACTAAGGGCTAAACCTCAGTCAGGTGCTCTGTTCCCCCTATTTCGCTCTGGAAGGTGAGTCTTGCCGAGTTTCTATCACAATGTCTTCCACATTTGAAATCATATTATATTATATTTATATTTTGTAATAATGCTGAGATATAGAAGTCTAAACATTTTAAGATACGGCTCACTCTCCCTACATAGGCACGGGTCCCCAGAATGGTGTCGGATATTTTGAATAATCGTTGTATACATCTGCTTACCTAGCACTTCCTCCTCGAATGCGCCTTCAGCACTGCTGCAGCCCACCTGGCAGGATTCTCGCTGTGGAGACAGGTACCACCCGGGTCAGTGCAGCCTTGCTCCTGCTTTTGCTGATCCATTTCAACTACATTGTGACATTCAAGCGCCTCCTATATAAGTATACCTGTATATCACTTCTTTCAACTGTGATCCTTTAAGTTTCCATTTGCTAGTGGGATCAGAAGGGCACCTTTCAAATTTTTTTGACCATGTCCCAGATTCCAAAAGACATGTAACAAAGAACATAGGACACACATACATGTTCGGGGGGAAAAAATCTTGAAAAAATACTTACTTTTCCCCCTTTTTTAACAGTTTTATTGAGGTGTATTTCGTATGCTATAAAATTCACCCATTTAAAGTACATGATTCAGTGCTTTTTAATATATTCATGGAACTGTGCTATCATCACTACAATCTAATTTTAGAACAAGTTCATCCCATTAAGAAATACTGTACCTATGATGCAATCATACATGTTCTGTTCTAGTCTATTCTTTCATTTTGTTTGTTGTGACCCTTTATTCACTAAGTTGATTTCCTGATCGTCTAATGAGTGACATCTCACAGTGTGAGAAAGCACTGAATATAAATAATGCAATTTTTGTTTGCAATTATATGTTTGCCATCATGGTCGAAGGTTTAGTGAGTTAATAACCTTAAAACTCTAGCCTAAAATGATGTCTATTTATTTTATATATCCATGCTTTCCTTCAGAAATTGAAAACTGACTCAATTTTATAGTAACTTGAACATTTTAATGAATATCTTAATACTAATGTTACATTTTAAGGTCTACAAAAACCTAGCAATGATTAGCATTTGACTTTACTAACTTAAAACAGTAAACATTTTCATGACCCAGACATAAATTTCCTGCAACTCTTAAGAGATGCATTAGCATTCATTAGGAAGAAGAGAGAAAGAAAGAGAAAGAGAGAAAGAGAGGAAGAGAGAGAAAGAAAGAAGAGAAAGAAGAGGGAGGGAAGGAAGGAAGGAGGGAAGGAAGAAAGAAAGAGAGAGAGGAAAAGTGGGAGGAAGGAAAGGTGAGGAAAGGGGAAAGAATAGAAAAGAAAAGAAAAAAGAAAAGATAAAACTTTTGGACAAAAGGCACAAATTGTAAGACTATAACCCAATCATGATCCCTCTTCCTGCTTTCATTCAACTTGTAATTAGAATACCTAGGCCAACATGCTATTGTTTCTCACAGTGATAGTGGAAACCATGACACAATACATTTGCCCTAAACATCCCAGGTAATTTGCAAATACTGGCTGCACAATGTTTGACCTATTCGCTCAAGGGAAGTGCAGACTGATAAGCTCGGGTTTGCTTAGTTAAGGATTAATTTAAATACCTCAGTCTGGGCTCAGGATTATTTAACTTAAGGGCTTAGTATACTTTTCACATTCTTTTTACAGGTTGCAGTAAAATACATTCAACATGTTTATTAACTGCAGAGAATAAATATACCAAGTGGCAACAAAATTATCATGTAACATAGAATTTTTTTTTCCAAGAAGTAAAACCAAGGGAGAAGAAAGGAAATAGAATAGCATTTATTTGGAAATATTGTTAGTCCTGACTATAGAGTAAATTGTGGGTTTTTTTTTTTTCCTGCATCTTTTCAGAGAAAAATATATAATAAAATTCCGATCTATCTGGGAGTTTGAATACTTTGTTACTTTGCGAGCTTGTATTTCTTTCACTGTTATTGAGATATAATTGACATATAAATTGTATAAGTTTAAGGTATACAACATGTTGATTTGGTACATTTATATATTGCAAAATGATTACCACTGTAGCACTACCAAACGTCTCCGTCCCTTCACATAACTACATTTCTTTTTGTGGGGAGGACATCTAAGATCTACTTTCTGGGCAGCATTCAGGTAGAGACTGCAGTATTATTAGCTATGAGCTGTACATTGAGCTGTACGAGATCACCAGAACTTGTTAATATTAAAACTGGAAGTTTGTATTCTAAGGAGTTTAAATGTTATATCAAGAGAGCCTACACTATAAATTAGATTCTCTCCCTCTCTCTCTCTCTCATCTAACATTGGGCTTAGAATGACATTATCCAGGGCTCAAATTGCTTAGAGAGACTCTACAGGGCGTCAGATTTAAGGAAATCACAGTCAGAGCCCAGAGCCCCCAGATGAGACATGTATCCCGAGTACCCCAGGCCACTGAGCTACCATTCCCACTGCAGAAGCCAAGTTCATGCTGCCCAGGGGCTACATCTGTCTGCTGTCTCCACACTCACATTTCTCCCACAGTAGTAAAACCCCCTTTCTCATCATTCTTCTGCCTCCACCCCTGTCTTTATCAGACAGGTACATGCTGGCAATGCCTTTCTTTACTCCTGTAACACAAGGAGGACATACTCATCCCCACCCTCTCCTGGGATGCCCCTAATACAGCCTCTCTGTATGAATTGTGGCTTCCTTTCCTTAAAAACTATTCATTCATTCATTCATTCATTCA
>CM053608.1:38198180-38227507 GCA_028646535.1 Procyon lotor | reverse complement strand
CTGCTTCCCCCTCTCCCTCTGCCTGCCTCTCTGCCTACTTGTGATCTCTTTCTGTCAAATAAATAAATAAAATCTTAAAAAAAAAGAAAAGAAAAAGAACAGAACAGAGTAAGTATGTAAGTTGTAACATGGAAAGAAAAGCTTTATGTCACACAGACACGACGGGCAGCGCGCTGATGGTCAGGGAGCTACCCCACTAGCAATCCAATCTCAGGCTGCTCCCAGGCTCCAGAGGCTTGAAGCATCCCTGACTTGAACATGGTCTTCCTGGGGATGGTTTCGGCGGCGGGGGGTGGGGGGGTGGGGGTGGGGTAATGTTACTTTAACTACATAAAAATATTCTCAGGCAGTTTTTGATTCTTTTAAATCTCAATCAGGAAAGACCTATAATTTTTTTTACATATGGAGTGAATTCTGCAACCCCCCCACTCCCCGCACCCACCCACCCCCTCCACCCCCCACCAGCCCGCCTTCTTAGCCAGCCCTGACCCTTCCATCTACTCCCAGGGGAAAATCACTCAGGTGCAGAGTAAGCACAGACTATTAAGGAAATGTTCCAATGTAACATTCTGTGTTGGTTATTTTTATGCTCTAATAAAAAGAAACTTTTCTGTTTTACTAAGGGATGGTAAATTATACTCCTTTCCCAAGCAGAATAAAATAGTTCTGTTCTTTGGTTTCAAGGACATTTAAATAGAATACAACATAGTCTTTAAACTGAGAAATAATGTATTTTCTCCGTAAACGTCTGTGGTTGACCTAAAAGTAATTCTGAAGGCCATAGAATCCAGAACAGTT
This sequence comes from Procyon lotor, assembly GCA_028646535.1. Lineage (NCBI taxonomy): Eukaryota > Metazoa > Chordata > Mammalia > Carnivora > Procyonidae > Procyon > Procyon lotor. The sequence continues at coordinate 38,226,709 of CM053608.1, read as the reverse complement.
GAAGAAGATCAAGCAAGAAAAAAAATCAAAATCCCTAAGATCTTTCTGAAAAAGAGGAGAAAACCCAGTGCAGGGGAGGGACCAGCATAGGGAGGGGAAGCTGAAAAAAGAGCCTGAGCAGCCAAAGTCAGCATGAACACACTTAATAAGTGATACTATGATAATATCATAGTAGGGAAAAAATAAAAATAATAAAATATCTTAAAGCTGTGCTTTCAAATGTTGTCAAAGAAGTTTGTTGAATAAGGAAGAAAAGTGCAACTAGAGTGTTCTTTTTTCATATGCATGTTTAATGATAGATAGACTACTGTGATTTATGCTGAAGAAGATGAAATCAGCACAGGTAAGCATATCCCTAGATGGGTCCCTTTCCCTCTCCCCCCACTACCCTCTCTCCACCAGGCTTCCAGAATTAGAACCTGTCCAAGCAGATTAGAGTAGTATATATGTATCTATATGAATAAGTGTGTACACATATACATATATATACACACGGGTATTTAAAACAGCAATATTTGTGTCAAAAATGGAATTTTACAGTCATTCTTTTACCCAGATTAATAGCACTCGCACGAGGAAGATTTTTGTGCGCTGAGACTTAGGCAGTCTTCTTCATTCTTATTTTAATAGCTTTGTAAATCTAAGAGATAAAGACACGGGGTTTGATGACATCTTTTCTGTGCTTGCCAACTCACCTCACAAACAGGGGCATAGGTGTCGTTCTGCATAGGAAAAAAGAAAAGTGAAATTACTTAAAATCCTTAGGGTTGTACATAATTTTAATGACACTTCGCCTTATATTGCCTTCAAATTAACTTCTTGTCCCACCATTGACAAATAGCCAATAAAAACCATCAAAATCAAGGAGCCCAGAGCTGGGCCTTCGGTCCAGGGAGGCCACTGTATGAACCGCTATAAAAATTATGTTTGCAGGGAGCCTGGCTGGTTCAGTGGGTTAAGTGACTCTTGCTCTCAGCTCAGGTTGTGATCTCAGCGTCGTGAAATGGAGCCTGTGTTTGGGCTTAAATAAAAAAAAAGTCTGCATCACTGGAAAAAGGTGCAGTTTGATGTCTACTAGAAAATCTCAGTTGATCAAGAGGTGATCTATGGTGGGCCGGGTTAGAGAACGAAGAGGTGTTGGCAGATGCCCAGCGGAGACAGACGCTGACATGGAAACCAACAACAGCTCTGGCTGGCAAAGGTTCCCCTGCCCGGACTGGCTGTCCTGGTGCCCGCTCTGGACTGTTGCCAGCATCAGACGGTACTTCCCACCCATTCACTTGGCAAGTGCGGTCTGGGCACCTGCTGTGTGCCTCTTCTAGTGTTCTGAGAAGCAGGCAGTGGGAACAAGAAAGAGACCCGCTCTGATGGGCTGACAGGTCAGAGCAAAAGACAGCAAACACAGACCAGACAAAGGACGACTTCCACCGGAATTTGTAAAAAGTGGCACCAAAGAAAGGGAAAAGAATCTTTAGAATGTGTTAGAGATCCCAAATCCAGACAGCGCCCTCTCCACTTTTTGGTGACTCCCATTCTATGGGGCACATAGTCACGAACCTGAGAGTAAGCTTAATAAGCCTTCTAGAGACCTGAGCACAGACCATACAAGAAAAGCTGTGGGCACCATTTGGAAGGAGACGTTAATGTCCTTATTTACATCCCAATGATAGAGTTTCACTCATTAATAGAAAACAATATTAGGATTACCCAAGTCACCATGATTCAACCTCAGACCTGAACAACCCGAACAAAGGAACCCACTTTTAAATGATGAAATTCTTTTTTTTTTTTTTAAGGGGGAAACAGGATCCCCGCTGAGCAGAGAGCCCGATGCAGGGCTCGATTCCAGGACCCTGAGATCATGACCTGAGCCGAAGGCAGACGCTTTAACCCACTGAGCCACCCAGGCACCCCATAAATGACGAAATTCTTATTCACTTAAATCAGAGTAATTACAGTGTATCAGGTATTATCCTTAAGAGGGAGATTCTATTATTTTCCTAATTTATTGAGGAGGAAAGTAAAGTACCGAGAGGTGAAGTTCCTTAACCAGTTAGTTACACACTAAGTGGCAAAGCTGGGATTAAGTAAAAATTAAAAATAAAGCATTCGGGGCTGTATTTCCTACAAAGCGTGGAGTAAGCGTAGGAGTTTGTGACCTCTGGGGTACTGTTGCCATGTTGCCTGCAGAGAATCTTCTAACGCAATCTAGGGCCTGCCGCCCAAAGTGTCACTCAGGGACCACAAGCATCACCACATCACTTGGGAGCTTGTTGCAGGTACAGAATCTATCTTGTGTCCCACCCCAGGTCTTCAGAATCATAATCTGCATTTTATCAAGATCCTTAGATAACTGAACTTTAATGTTTGAGAAGCACAAGACTAGGAAATTTGACAAATGCCTGACATCCTCCTAAAAGGCAATTAGAGTTTGGAGCAATTGGGCATCCCTGGGTTCCACAGTTGGCATTCACCTCCCTGGGTTTCCGGTCACATTGATAGCATTTATCTCAATATTTCCCATTATTATGTATCACTCAGGCTATCATACTTTTCCGTTGGAGTCACGCAAACTCCTTGAAAGCCGATGGAAATCCAAATGGGAATCCTCTTAGATAACTTTTCTCTTGAAAACAATATTAGTACCAAAACAGAAACATATTTAATACTTACACACTTTAAAGCACAGTTTTCCTGCTCTACCGAGTTCCAGAAATGACATCCTTGGATGCACTGCAAGAGAAATATTAAGAGACAATGGTGACTAGAGAAGGTGACTTTTTCTTGCCACCTGATTAGTGCCACATAATAACAAAATGTATCTACCCAGGAACCTGTGGTCTCAAAGGAATTGGGACCTCTGGGATCCTAAGCAGAGCTCTCCTATCTCCAGACAGAGAGGGGCTTGGGGGGACTCACTGCAAGGCAGCGGGGCTGCTGAGCGGAGGTGGTGTGGGCAGGCCTAGAACCCAGAGATCACCCAACCTTCAGGGAGCACCCCATCCCCTGGGTAGCTGGCAGCAGGAAAGGTCCTGGACACCACGGCATCAAGCCTATCATGGGTCCTGGCCACGTCCTTGCACAACAAGTGAAACTCAAAACTGGGGACTTGACCAAAAGCCAGCATACCAAAACCTAAAAAAGTCCACAGTTGGGGAAGTGTGTTCATGGTTATATCTTGAGTCACTATACACTTGTTGAATAAATAGATACAGGTGCAGAAAAGTAATCAAACCATAAATGTAATTGTTAGAAGAAACACTGGAGGCCATCTCATCCAACCCTCTCAGATAAGACATAATAAAACCAAGTCTCAGAAATATTAAGTAATTTGCCCCAAGCCACATAGCCAAGTAGAATCAAAATCATGGAGCTGGATTCGTCCTGTGTCCTTTCCTCTTCGAAACACAGTGCCTGAGTTCATTTTTGAATATTCTCTACTTCAGACTTCTCGCTATTTTCAAGTGAACTTCCTCCGTCAAGCACAAAGAAATGTGACTCTACTTAGGGATTGTTCTTACTGTAATAAAACCTAACCATGGTCCCATTTTTATCAACACAAACACTATAAACTTCCTGACAGCGGAAGTGATTACTCACCGGTTCACTCAGATTATACTGTGTGCCAATGTCAAGCTGTCGGCCCTGAAGTGAAGAAAGAGATCAGAAACACCAGCTGTCAATATTCCGTTCAGTACGACTACCGTGCTTTTTTTAAAAAAAACTTCCTGGAATAGTGTCGCCTCCTCCATGTTTTCTAAGTATAAAGTACCATGTTTTAAAGTCATTAAATCAGTCATGAAGTCTGACAGAATGCCAATGCACATTATAAGATGGAATTCTGCAGAAATGATCAAGGCGGGGCAGGGGGGCTGTAAGGAGTGGTTAAGGACCATGGACATATTCTCACTCTAGTCAATTCATCGAGCCAAAGGATTCGGAGGTTAAAGATGAATTATGGTCAGGTTTTTTTTTTAAGCAGTCTTACTAAGAATAGTGAAAAAAATACAAATTCAGAATTTTACATAAGTAAAACATCAGATAACTGGTTTTTTTTTTTTGTCCTCATATTTTCATAAATTTTAAGAATGTTTTGTGCTAGGAGAAAATAAAAGAAATAAGAACTAAGGGTGTAAAATCTATAAATTGTTCATCCTCTCCCTGTTTGTTATATGAGTAGAGTCCTTGATAAACTGTAAGGCTTACAAAGGATGACAATATTGGGCCTATGATGATCAGACATGTACTGATAGTGTTATATGGATATGATCTAATTGTCAGCAGCCCTCACTGACTGACTTAGAGATCTGAGTAGAGGATAACTAAGTGAATACTCCTAGTACCTCTAATTGGTACTGCTCAGAACTTCCCCCAAAAAGTCGCTGGATTTGAAACATTGAATTGAAGAGACAATTAATCCAGCCAGGAGCATGCCATCTGACCTTGGCTGATCAGCCATCTGACCAGCACTATAAGCAAGATGTGTTCCAGGAGATGAGAGAAAATACAAAGGAGCTCTGGAGGTGTTTTGTTTTGTTCTTGTTTTTTAAGATTTATTTATTTATTTATTTATTTATTTGAGAGACAGACAGCATGTACGCAAGCAAGCAGAGGAAGCCGTGGAGGGAAAGAATCTTGGAGCACAGTCCCCACCCAGCGGGGAGCCAGGCACAGGGCGTGGGGCTGGATCCCAGGACCCATGAGATCATGATCCTTGAGATCAGGACCCAAGCTGAAAGCAAGAGACAGATGCTTAACCGACTGAGCCACCCAGGCACACCCCACTCCAGGTGGTTGAAGCATCTCTTGAGGGCTTCTGAATGGCCCTTGCTTTTCAAAGGGAAGAAAAGATCCATTTAACACTAAGTCCACTGAGCATTCTCTCCCCTTCTGGGTAAGAGCTGTTCATTTTGCCCTTCACTCTATCCTTAGTACCTAGAACAGTCCAGAAGGATAAGAGGTCTTCAATAAGTATATACAGAAGGAATAAACCCATGAACTCAAGATGGCCTATTACATAAGAATGCTCCAGAAGTCCTGTCTCTTGAAAGCCTCATCCAACGCCTTGCCCTGTGGGGTTTCACCTAAGAAGTAATCAGACACAGGCACCAAAGAACCAAAGTGCCTTTCCCCTCCCATTTGATGTGTGAATGAAGATTGCTCTGACCTCCATTCCCTAACCATTTATATTTGTAGAGAAAGAAGGATGCTTCATATGTTTTGTTTTTAGATAAGAAGTACTTAGAGGGGCACTGGGTAGCTCAGTGGATTAAATCCTCTGTCTTCTTTTCAGGTCATGATCCTGGGATTATGGGGTCCTGGGATCAAGCCCCAGATCAGGCTCTCTGCTCAGCATGGAACCTGCTTCCCTCTCTGCCTGCCTCCCTCCCTACTTGTGATCTCTCTCTCTCTGTCAAATAAATAAATAAAATATTAAAAAAAAAAAAGAAAAAGAAAAAGAAAGAAGTACTTAGAGAGTAAGAACTATGTCTTTTAGATTAATTTTGCAGGCAGGGGCATAATAGTGCTTTGTTTCCATGATTTCGTTCAAAAAGAATCTTTTGATTCCCCTTTATGTGATTGAACCACAATCATATACAATCAAGTTTAAGAGGGAATTTGCAATTAAATTTTTTCAGATCCCTTCAAAACTCTGTTAGCTCACAACAACAAAAGGGTGGCTGCTGAATAGTTTCTGCATTCCGCTTTAAACAGTAGGCCAACAGAGATGTTTCTGGCTGACCGTAAACTCATATTGTAACAGTCTTGAGTCCTTTCTTTGGCAGCTCTCAAGACTAAATTCAACAGGCTGAAAGAAGAGCCACCACGTGGCCGCGGGCAAGCTAGCTTCAGGAGTCAGGTCAACGGGGTGATGAAGAAGACATTGTCAATCCCCGTTCTCAGCATTATTAGAGCTACCATTCAGCGAGCGGTTCCTACATTCTGACACGCTCCCAGGATTTTTACACTAAATCTCATTCAACCTCTCAACAGCCCTAGTAGGTATGTATTATTACTAACTCCCTTGCACAGCTGAGGCCCAGGGAGGCTTAGTGAAGGGCTCAAGAGTTAAAATGTAAAGAAGGCTGAGAGTTGTCTCCAGACCCTGCCCTCTTAACCAAAGCACGGTGCCACCTGTGATCTGCCCCAAATTCACATTCCTCCCTTTGCAATGAAGCTCCTCCCAGTTTACCTTAGCACCACCTCCTCCAATAAGCTGCTTAAAACACACAATCCCAGCCCTGGATCCTGTATCTTTTTTTTTTTTTTTTTTTTTTTTTGACAGAGGGAGAGAGAGATCATAAGTAGGCAGAGAAGCAGGCAGAGAGGGGGGAAGCAGGCTCCTCGCTGAGCCGAGAGACCAACGTGGGGCTCGACCCCAGGACCCTGAGATCATGACCCAAGCCTAAGGCAGAGGCTTTAACCCACTGAGCCACCCAGGCGCCCCGATCCTGTTTCTTCTTAACCCATTTCTACCGCTGGGCACAAGTTTGTCTTTCCCGCCCCTCTCAGCCGGAACTACTTTCATTCCTTTAGTTCCTATCCTAATAAAAGAAACAGCAGAATGGTCTGCATTTTAGTCCCATGTAGGACACTTGCTCCTGATGTGACATTGAAATATTCTCTCATCTAAATGAGAGAACAAGAGAATTCAGAGAATTCAGATTCTCTCATTGAAGCACAGTAAGATAGTATTTAGTGCATAAAGTTCTGGGAGGATTCAATTAAATAATGTATTATTAGAGTACAATGCCAGGCACTGGGAAATCTCCTAGTAATATTATGTGTAAACAGCTTTTTCCAGACATATCTCTGGTGAGTGATGCAGCAATCTCTTCAGATATATTTCTTGAGGTGCGTAAGAGCACTGGTTTATCCTACCTTTGCCGACTATAAATATTTTTATCTTTGCCAATTTGATGAAATTCCGGAAGGTTGGTCATTCTGCAATGCTGGGCTTGCTGTGAGGCTGCGTACTTATCACACACGTGTTAGCCATTCCCGCTTCTTCTTTTCTGAAGTAGGTGTTCATGTTCTAAACTTATTTTTCCTTAAGATTTTGTTTATTTGATAGAGAGAATGTGAGAGAGCACAAGCAGGGGAGCAGCAGAGGAGAAGCAGGATCCCCGCTGAGCAGGGAGCCCAATGAGGGGCGGGAAGGCAGAAGCTTAACCAACTGAGCCACCCAGATGCCCCTAAACTTATTTTAAATACTTTTTTATATATAAGGGTTGATAAAATTATGTTCATCCTATGTAATGTATTTTTTCCATTTTTTGGCTTTTTCTTGTGTTCTGTTTATTGTCCAATAGTTTAAGCTTCTAAGTAGTTAAATTATTAGTAATTTCTTGTGGGGATTCTGTATTTTTGAAGCGGCCTTCTTAAGGCATTGCCTGTAGAAATATACACTCCTAACTTATTCTAATGTATCTATGGGGTGAAGTCTTGTTTTGTTTTGTTTCTGTTGTTTGTTTTATTTAAATCACAGTATTTTTAATAATTCCAGGAATCTATGTGAATCTGGTAGTATTGTAAGGAGTTAGGTTTTTAAAAAAATTGCCTAAACTCTTTTTTAAAGACTTTGTTTTTGGGTTGCCTGTGTGGCTCAGTTGGTTAAGCATTCGACTCTCAGTTTCGGTTCCGGTGATGATCCCAGGGTCCTGAGACTGAGCTCTGCGCTGGGCCCTTGCTCAGCAGGGAGCCTGCTTCTCTCTCTCTCTCCCTCTGCCCCTGCCCCTGCTCTCTCTCTCTCTCTCTCTCTCTCTCTGTCTCTCTTAAATAAATAAAATCTTTAAAAAAAAATAAAAAAGACTTCATTTTCGGCTCCCACACATGCATAGCCGCCTACATTATCCACATCACTCACCAGAATAGTAGTTTTTACTAAGGATAGATCTACATGGACACAATAATAATCCCCTAAAGTCCATAATTTACTTTAGGGCTCACTCTCAGAGTTGTATATTCCGTGGGTTTGGACAAATGTATAGTGACATGTATCCATCACAGTATGGTACAGAGTATTTTCACTGTTTCTTTTTTTTTTTTTAATTTTTATGAACATATAATGTATTATTTGCCCCAGGGTACATGTCTGTGAATTGTCAGGCTTACACATTTCACAGCACTTACCACAGCACATACCCTCCCCAATACCCACAGCCCAGCCACCCTATCCCTACCCCCCCGCCTCCCAGCCACCCTTAGTTCATTTCGTGAGTCTAGGAGTCTCTTATGGTTTGTCTCCCTCCCCATCCCTTCCTGTTTCATTTCTCTCCCCCACCCCCCCAAACTCCTGCCTTGCCTCTCAAATTCCTCATATCAGCGAGATCATGTATTTTCACTGTTTCTAACAATCCTCTGCGCTTTCCCTATTCATCTCCCCACCACATACAAACCCAAACCTGGCAACCGCTGATCTTTTCATTGTCTCCATAGTTTTGCCTTTCCTAAAATGTCATATGATTGGAATCACTTAGTATGTAGTCTTTTCAGATCGGCTTTTTCACTTAGTGTATCCTTTTAAGGTTCACTGCATGTCTTTTCATGGCTTGAAAGCTCATTTCTTTTCAGCTCTGAATAATATTTCACCATTGGATGTGCAATGGTTTACCTATCCATTCACCTACTGAAGGAAGGTGTGCTGTTTTGTTTTGGTTTTTTTTTAAGATTTTATTTATTTATTTGACAGAGAGAGAGAGAGAGAGAGAGAGAGATCACAAGTAGGCAGAGGCAGGCAGAGAGAGAGGGGGAAGCAGGCTCTCCACTGAGCAGAGAGCCCGATGCGGGCTCGATCCCAGGATCCTGAGATCATGACCTGAGCCAAGGGCAGAGGCTTTAACCCACTGAGCCACCCAGGTGCCCCAGAAGGTGTTATTTTTGATTGTAAATGAACAGCCCCCGCTTTGGTCTGAACTGCCATCTTTATCATACTCCACACTCCCTTCTGTGCCTGGCCTCACTCCCCGACTGTATTCCATCTTACTGATCTACCCATTCCTACCCCAATACAAATTGTGCTAATTTCTGGATATTTTATGGCATTTCGGGATTCTGGTTTTGTTCTATCATCTTGCTATAAAGTTATATATGGATATACAAGAAAAGTATTGATGTTTATACTTCTTTTTAACAGGGTGACCTCTGAACTCTTTCTAATAGCCTTGTATTGAATTGAATTGATGCTTCCAACACAGCATTTCTCAATGCTAATTCCTCAGTCTTTGGGACTTGTTACTCGGAAAAAAAAAAAAAAAAGTTTTGTTGCCAAAGAAAATCAGAAAATTATGACTAAACAAAGCCACGGGGGCACCTGGGTGGCTCAGTGGCTTAAAGCCTCTGCCTTCAGCTCAGGTCATGATCTCAGGGTCCTGGGATCGAGCCCCGCGTCAGGCTCTCTGCTCAGCAGGGAGCCTGCTTCCCCCCTTCTCTCTGCCTGCCTCTCTGCCTACTTGTGATCTCTCTCCTCTCTGTCAAATAAATAAATAAAATATTTTAAATAAATAAATAAATAAAAATAAACAAAGCCATGAATATGCTGTTGTGCCCTGTGAATCTACACAAAGCTGGCAAGAAGTATTTCCAAAATCTGTTTGACCATGAATGTCTTTTGTTTCTTTTTCATGAAGGCTGCCGCAATACTAGTGTTTTGAAGAATATTCATTATTTTTTGTTCTCTGCAGCACAGACACATATAACTCAAAAATATTAAGTCAGTTACTACATTCAACTAATACCTACAGATCCCTCAATCGATACAAGCTACTCATGCTCAGCATAGAACTGTGATTTGTGCACATTTGGACAGCAGTTCTAAACATTTCCTTTGTATAAGATTCTGTGTTTCTTTTTAAAAAGCAAAATTGCCTTAGGGTCAAGAACCACTCAGTGAAATCAAAGATGACCTTCGCGGCCAATGTCCGGGCCGCAAAGAATGACACACACAAAAAATGCACAGTATCATAAACTCGAGCACTTTACATATGCTTTTCCTTGATCCACGGCTATAGTCACTGTTCGTTCACCAAGCTTTTGGCCCTCCAGGTCCTGTGTGGGAGGCCCAGATGGAGAACATTGACAGGCACTAGGCAGATTGACAGACCATGTCTCTCCCAGTGGCCGCCACTGTGCCTGTGTCTGTGGGTGGTGAGCGGAAGGCAGTGCAACAAAGGAACAAATTGTCTACTCTTACTGTCTGAAACTCAGGAGCCCACACAAAGATAAGACAAAACTAAATGTAACTAAAAAACGAAACAAAATAAAACAAAATGGAGACTACAGTAATGGAAACAACCAACATCAGCTTTGACAGTAAGGGGAAATTAACAAATTATGGTGGACATTTACAAGATAGGAATATTCTAAATATAATGAATATCCTGTTTCCATAAAAACATCAGGGTGGGAGTGCCTGGGTGGCTCAGTGGGTTAAAGCCTCTGCCTTCAGCCCAGGTCATGATCTCAGGGTCCTGGGATCGAGCCCCACATCGAGCTCTCTGCTCAACAGGGAGCCTCGCTTCACCTTCTCTCTCTGCCTGCCTCTCTGCCTACTTGTGATCTCTCTGTCAAATAAATAAATAAGTAAAATCTTTAAAAACATCAGGGTGTAGGAAAAACTTACAATGTCATGTTAAGTAAGAAAGACGTGTGCACGACTCTATGTAAAATTATATGCATATTTGAAGAGAAAATGCATTTTTCTTTATTCTTCTCTACTTCTCTACCTCATAAATACTTTACAGTGAATATAGTTCTAATCAGGGGAAATTTTTAAATTATTCACTAAAGAATACATATAATAGTCTTATTTTTCCGTGTTTAAGTTTGGATGATGACTGTCAAAGTCTAATGCATCCAGTTCCACACTAATGGCAATGAGGTCTTCAACAGTGATTTATATAAAATACCAAATTTTTTTAAAAAGCACTACTATCCATAGAAAGTTCAAGTCGTATTTTTTTTATTTTTGTTTTTTAAGATTTTATTTATTTATTTGACAGAGAGAGAGAAATCACAAGTAGGCAGAGAGGCAGGCAGAGGGAAAAGGGGAAGCAGGCTCCCCGCCGAGCAGAGAGCCTGATGCAGGGCTCCATCCCAGGATCCTGAGATCATGACCTGAGCCAAAGGCAGAAGCTTTAACCCACTGAGCCACCCAGGCGCCCTTAATTAGTATTTTAATCTATAGTTTAAATTAAGCCAGAAGAGTGTAACATAGATAAGTACTTTTTTTTATCCACCCCAGACTTATCCCTACAACACTTTAGCATAACAGTAAGTACCATATTGTACCCAATTTATTATTCTAAAAAGTAGGACTATAACTAACTTGTAAACTATGGAGCTATTTCCTTTGTCTCTAGATAAAAAGAATGCATCTCTCCCTGGCTAGAAGGTATTTGGTTTTTTATGATTGATTCAGGGGCTATTTGAAGTACAACCGCATCCCAATAACTGAAGGATATGGAACAATTTATGTTCCATATGGGGGGAAGGATACCCAAAAAACTTATTACTGAAAAAAATTACAAATGCACAGGTAGAAGTAAAGGAACTTAAAAACAATTCTTGTTTTCAAATAAAACATTGTTCTCTATGGCATCTGCAGCCCGTTCCTTGGGCATCCACCCCCCCCCCCATATACAACCCTCCATGCACAATATAAATGCTCCTACCTGCTGTGCTTAACTAGGAGCCATGGCCCTGGGGCCAAACCTATTTCTTACTTCAAGAAAAACAAATGGTTTGGAAATAGATGAGTTTAAATTGATATTTTAAAAACAGGCACAGTATCGCACGTATGCCTCTATAACCCAATTCCTATGTCCCCTCACACAGGGAGAGGGAAAAAAATCTATGAACAGATAAAGAAATAAAACAGCCCTTCCCTACCCTCTGTAATTAAAAACGTTTCTAATTTATTTTGGAAAAAAAAATCTTTCTTGCCTTGCTGCCACGTCTCATGAGAAAGTCATTCACTCATTTTTAACAAGCTGAATTCTACCTGGTCCAGTTCCTGCAAAAAGAAATATTAGAGCAGCCAAACTTACCAGGTTAGTTACACACGACTTTAGGCAGTTGTTCAAGACTGTACACCGTACCACAGAAATCCATATGCCGCCGAGAGTCGCAACATTGACAAGCTTCAGAATAAGCCAGCAAATGTTCTTCATCACTTCACCAATGGCGATTTTTAGATGACCGTTCTCATTTTCTCCATCCCGTTATATCAATTTTTCAAGTTGCTGTTGAAAGACTGGCTGGTGGAGGTTGTTGTTTTGGTTTTTTGGGGTTTTTTCTTGACATGTGAGAATATCTTTGCCTTCTAAAATATTTAGACCATTTACTCGAGACCTTTGAATCCTAGATAGTGTGTAATAGTCACGTAAGAGCTATTTCTTAACTGAGTTTCCTTTTACTCTAAAAGGATCTAAAGGTTAGATCCTTTCAGTGAGCTTCGCATGGGAAGTAAACAACGTAGAAAAGGCAAACTGCATTTCAGCGAGCGTGTGACATTTGCACCATCTGAAACTGGAGTATTTCACAGCTTCATTTCTCTGGACTTGGATCAGCTTGGCAGGCAACTGGGTTTTGGACCATCTCCGCTTTAGCAGGCAGTCGCACCATTATTATGAAGAACCATCAGAGAAACAGAGTCAAACGATGCTGCAGAGGGGAAAAACAGAACCCTTTGAAACCCAATACATATTTCAAAATCAAAAAGCAAACAAAGCCGAAATTAATAGACAAATACTCTGAGGGTGCATTAAAGACAAGGAAGTTTGTTAGAGGACTTTGAGAACTTCACTACATATTAACCAAAATACTGCCTTATCAAGTCTATTGAGACAGAGAGCTAAAACTAGCCACCACAAACTTGAGATATGTACAAGTGTAGCTGTCTCGAAAAGGAAATATTGTACAAATTTCAATTAGCCTAGCATCAAGATAAAGTTAAGAATTTGGAATCTGCGAGGTACAGAAGTGAGTCATTCTGGAGAGCTACTTTTTTAGGTGGCTGAAGATTAACTCTTTCAGGCCAGATAGTTTTGTGTTGGTGTCCTTTTTTATGATTTAAGTATCAAATAAACTTCCATGTCTTCTTAAATAAATTATACTAATGTAACTTTAGCTTTCCTTATTGGCATGAGGCTCTCATGTGAGCAATGCAGACATGGGTTTTATGTATGTTTTGTTTTGTTTTGTTTTCTGAGCTGAACATCTTTGAGCAAATGTTGACGAAACTGGTGTACAACATAAAGACAAATGGTACTGACCCCAGAATTGACCCCTAAAACTTGGTTTCGCGAAAAACTTCCCCATTGTCCACCTAATCTTTGTTCATTTTCTGTGTTTTTAAGATTGTAGATTAAAGAATAGACAACTCTCCAATTTCTCAGAGGAATATACCCATCTTTCTACAAAATATACATTTAAATCAAAGAATAAATGATGCTGCCTATGGGATGAAATTTATCTCCCTCATTTTGCTACCAATGTCCTTTGTCTTATTAGTGTTACAGAACCTGGGATTGGATCCTGACAGAAGAATCAAGCAGCACTCATAGACTTTGGAGGATCAGAGGTTTATTTAACACCGGTGGGCTCAGAGGAGACCCTTCTCCAAAGGTCTGAGCCCCGAGCACAAGCAGGGAGGGTAATTTATACACTCCTACTTCCACATACTTGGTATTTTGGCGCGTGCGCGGGAAAGGGGGGAGGAAAGGAGAGCCTGGAGGGCTTTGAGACAGGGACTAGAGTTCCCCTGCTGGTTTGGTCGGATCTTATAGTTTTTCCTTATCATTAGCCCAAATAATGTTTATAACTTCGCTGACAAAATGGACCACTAAGTACTTGCTTGATGTGAGGCTTTATTGGTGGACTGTGAAAAAGAAATATCCTCCCAATTTCAAGATTTTGCGCTGCTTCTGTTTTTTTGGAATTTAACTGGCATGTAGTTGCACTCATGAAAAATGCACTGTGTTCGAACATAATTTGTTACGGAATTACTTATATCAAAAGATTGGAAACAGGGGCACCTGGGTGGCTCGGTGGGTTAAAGCCTCTGCCTTGGGCTCAGGTCATGATCTCAGGGTCCTGGGATCGAGCCCCACATTGGGCTCTCTACTCAGCAGGCAGCCTGCTTCCCCCCCCCCCCCCCCCCCCCCCCCCCCCCCCCCCGCCTCTGCCTGACTCTCTGCCTACTTGTGATCTCTCTCTGTGTGTCAAATAAATAAATAAATAAATAAAATCTTAAAAAAGATTGGAAACAACCTAACAGTCCAATAATATAATACTGGGTCAATGATTCATGTATGTCCTCCAGGTGGTTTCTCCGCATGGGCTTGTTTGGACTTCTTTCCAGCATGAGGGTCTCCAGGTGATTGGAGAACTTATATGGTGGCTTCAAGCTTTGGGGGAAGTGTTCCAGTGTTAAGCTGCATTGTCCTTAATGACTCAGCTTGAGAAATCAGTTACTTTTGTTGCATTTGATGGTTGCCAGAGTCACAAAACTGCCCAGACTCAAGGAGAGGGAAACAGGCCCCACCTCTTGATGTGAAAATAGCAAGGTCTGAGAAGAACATGTAGGATGGAAGACATTGTTGCACTACCTTTGGAAATTTAAAATCTGCTACCAAAGAGGCAGTCGTCATTTACATGGTTCTAAAAGACAGAAAATTTATTATTTTTTTTTAAGTAAACTCTACCCTCAACATGGGGCTCAAACTCACAATCCCAAGATCAAAAGTCATATGCTCTACCCACTAAGCCAGCCAGGCACCCCTGAAAGGCAGAAATCTTAATTACTATAGTTTAGTTAAATAACACCAGACCTCAAACAATGCAATCCAAACTTTAGTTACCACGATAAATTAACTGTGAGGAATTTCATTCAGAACAAAGCTCTCTGCTATTTCTTTACTGAGTTTTACAATTCATTAGCAACAGTATAGATCTGATACGATCAGGTATATCTGAGTTCTAAGATTGTAGTTACTGAAAATATAGAATGTACATCCTCAGACTCAGTTGTACTCCATCAGTATCATATAACTCTGGGCAAATGAAACTTTACAGTCATCAAAAGGAATCCCGAACAATGGCCTTTTGTGCTATCAGACTGGAGAGGGGCCGTGCCAACCTCCAAGGCCAGAAGAATTTGCCATACAAGCAAATTCTTCCTCACGCACATATCTCTGCCATCATCCCTTACTGTTTATCAGGCCCACTAGAAACCTGATCATGGTCTATGACAGCACATCAACTGCACCTTGAACTTGCCCAAAAGATATATATTGGTCATCACCAGGGCAATAACTATTTCCTGGTGGGACATTTGGGTGTATCAAGGGGTCGGTGGAAGGTGGGGGAATCATCTCTCATTGTCTTTCATTCGTCTCATTGTCCCTTGCACTCAGAGCTTCTCATCTTTAAGTCTCAGGGAAGGGATGCTACAGTAGGCAAAGAAGGAAAATATTAAATAATTAGCTCTTGAGAGGAATGGATGCTAAAAACACAAAGTTCAGTTTCTGGTCTGCAATTTGGTCTCACGACGCTATTATTAAATTAAAATTTCATTTCAGCCTGGAACCTCGGTAGTTGGGGAAATGCAAAAGTGGGCTGTTTGACATTCTTGTTCTCTGCGTTCCTTCCCTGAGGCTTGAAGATGGAAATGGAATCTATCAGTGTGCGCCTTCTGCCCGCTATCATGAAAGATAAAAAGCACAATATAAAGGTATAATTTGGGGTCTTTTTTCGGACTCGTCTCAAATATTTACTTACCTCTAAGTGCTCAGGGGATTTCATGACAGTTGTCATTACTCTTACTATTGTGGTTCAGAACCTTTCCCCTGCGGCTTCCTTGTCTGGACCTTTTTCAGAAGCTGGAAGTTCTAGAAGACTGGTTTTAAGTGGTTACTCTTTCTTTGTATGAGCTATTTAACAGTCATTAAATATCAGCCCAGGGGCGCCTGGGTGGCTCAGTCAGTTAAGTGTCTGCCTTCGGCTCAGGTCAAGACCCCAGAGTCCTAGGAGGGAGCCCCTTGTCAGGCTCCCTGCTCAGTGGGGAGCCTGCTTCTCCCTCTGCCTCTGCCTGCCCCTCCCCCTGCTTGTGCTCGCTCGTTCTCTCTTAAATAAATAATCAGCCTAGATTTCTGCAAGGAGAATTGACCCTTGAACAGCATGAGAGTTAGGGGTACCCCAAGCTCTCTGCAGTCAAAAATCTGCATATAACTTTTAACTCTACAAAAGTATAATTCCTGATAGCCTACTGTTGACCAGAAACCTAACTGATAAGCCGCAGTTGGTTAGCACATATTTTCTATGTTGTATGTATCACATACTGTTTTCTTGCCATAAAGTAACCTAGAGAAAAGAACATTTTAAAAATCAGCCCAATTAAGAGTTTTTAATAGTTTGAGGGAATTTACACCAAAATATTAGGCAAAAAGAAGTACATAAAACTGTATTATATATTTGGAGACTGGCTCAACTAAGAAAAATAAAACGGAAAAGAAAATGAATAGAAATATCAAAGTATTCTTTTCTGAATGGTATTTTGGTTTTTTGGTTTTTTACGTTTTTTGTGTTTGTTTTTTTTTAGATTTTATTTATTTATTTGACAGAGAGAGAGAGAGAGAGTGAAAGAGGAAACACAAGCAGGGGGAGTGGAAGACGGAAAAGCAGGATTCCCCTCAAGCAAGGAGCCTGATGCAAGGCTCAATCCCAGGACCCTGGCACCATGACCTGAGCTGAAGGCAGCTGCTTAAAGACTGAGCCACCCAGAGGCCCCTTGTTTGTTTGTTTTTTAAGAAAACCTGTTTCTTGACACTTTCTCTTGCATATCACCTATGGGCCATCCACTACTGCAGTCATCAGAGGTTTCTTCCTAAGCATTTCACAGCACCCTCCCTTGTCTGCTCCCCTGACTCCCTGTGTCCATGGCCCCCAACTTCTCCCAGGTGAACTCTCAACAGCTGACTCACTTGTGTCGCCAGGTGAGTCCTACCTGGCTCTCAGTCCTACCGTTGGCTAGAATTTAGGGCACCCTCATTCCAAAGATGGGGACTGCACGGAGTCAACTTTTGCTGGATTTCTCCTTAACTTATTGATTCAATTCCCATTTATTGAGTTTCTGCCCAGAGTTTGGGGCTCCATAAACTTCAGATAGACATCTCTAAGTTTGTATCTTCACAAATAATGAGCTCCTGGACTCCTGGCTCCCACCATGCACTGGCTGCTGGCTGAACGTCCTCCAGTCCCAGCCACCAAGCTCCAAGGCTCACATATGTGTTCAGAGTGCTGACACCCCTAAGGTTTGTCCTCCCCCTGCTGTCTAGCCTTCCACTACCCCTTCCAGGCACCCAGTGCCTTAACCCTTGTTCTTAATAAAAGCATTGCCTTTTATTTAATTCTCTCAAATATTTGCATTTTGAGACTTTTAATCTGATCATAGGTTAAAAGACATTGGGTCTTCCTGGATGATATTTCCAGTGTCGAGACCAGATATTGGATGACCACTTAGACATTTTACCTAAAACCAACCCTGGAGCGAAACCGCTTTGGAAATAGAGTGCAGAGGTTTTCAAACCAAAGTCAGGCTCCTAAAATGTTCCTCTTCTCCCAGCCTCCAGAGGTCAAGGAGCCAGAGTCAACAGAAGATTTTCACAGTTCTCCTCCCTCAGGAGTGCTGCGACCTTTGTCCTAACGGCAGTTTCTCCATCCCCTGGGGTGTGGAGGCCCAGGAGTCCCTTATCTCAGGCATCACCAAAGATCCTACAGATCAATCTTGCCCCACACTCCACCACCAGCCACGCCGTCTGGGACTAGAACTGCTGCTGGTTCAAACCCTTACCCCAGGCAGGAAATTTGGATTTCCAGAAAGCAACTGCCCAAGGACAGATGATGGGCAGAGGTCCGAGGAAACATCCATGCAGAGCTCAAAGACAGGGAACTGGTGAGAAATGGGGGCAGGGGAGGGAGGCAGGGACTTTGACCCAGGAGAGCCAAATCCCACGACTTTCTTCTTCTAATGAAGACACATATCTTAAGAAATGTGTGCTCATAGTTGTAATTACTAAGTGACATGAGAAAAACTCCAACATTGGCCTTATTCCAGATATTGAGAAAATGATAAATGGGGGAGAAAAAAAATGAAACACTAATTACATCACTTATATTATTGACCGTTTATAAGTAGTTTGAGCACAAAACCAGTTACCTTTGAAGACCAACTTCAGACTTAAAAATGTCCTCCCAAGAATACATCAGAGTTCACCCAGGAAAGAGAACAATGGGAATCTTTAAGATTTCTTTGCTTCAAAAATTATTGCAGTGGTAAAGAGTTTCCTGGGATAGCAGGAAATAGTTCTTGACCCTTAACGCACATGCTAGGTTTATGAGGGGGTAGCCTTGGTAATAGGTTCTAGCACACTTTATTTCTCTTTTCCCCACAACGCATGGCTAAAGCCAAAGCGCTCACCCTTTCCATCCAGTCCTGGCTCCACCTGTGAGCTAAGTGACCTTGGGAGGTCCTGCGGTTCTGCCTATCTCAATGATCTCATCTGTAAATGCAGATAACAGATTCAATCTCAAAATTCTAGTATCTGCCTGGCAGTAAGTTCTTAATTAATTTCTCCATGTTAAAGAATCTTGTCATTTGATATACTCAGGTTGTTCCAGTTAAATTAGCCAAAATGATCTGTCAAATGAATACTCAACAGTTATTGAGTACCTATTTGCCAAAGATCCTATAAGACACTATGAAGACAACAGTGAACCTAACAGATAAAAATCCCTGTCCTTATTTGGGTGGGGACCAGAGGAGGACAAAACAGATGCTCACAGGTAAAACACATGCTAAGTTATTGTATGGTAATGAATTCTAAAGAGAAAAAAGGGTAGATTTGCAGGGATTGAGGGCTAAGTTTGCAAGTTGCTATTTCAGATACTATAGCATTACGTAAACTCTATATGATTTTGTTTATTATTATGTGAGATATAAAAATTGTAATTTTAATTGGAATGGTGAACGAGCCTTTGCTAATATAAAAAAGGTTATCTTTTCACAAATTACAAACATTTGTACAAACGTTGTTTTCTTTAACTACATATAATAAAAAAGGTTTCTCAATCTTTTCACCTACTTTCAATGAGAGTACTTTGATCACTTACAAGTGAAGATTACAGCTGAGAGCAAAGTGCTTTCTTGACGTTCTTAATGGCTAATTCTGATGATAGACACACTATTGAAACTCAGGGAGGATGAAGAACTAGCAAACCATGACTTCAGAGATAGCAAGGATCTGCAGTTCCTCCTTAAATCATCTTATCTGCATTTGCAAATATTGTAACACATATGTCAGACAAAGGTTCCAATTGTGTCCTTTGCTACAAAGAAAGAAATTTGACAATGCAAAATGATTGCAAAGCCCCACTAAAATGGGGGTTTATAATAATATAATTTTACATTTAGAATAACTAATGTTTATTTAAATTATTATTATTAAACTGTTATGTTTACATTATTAATTATTGAATTTTAATTTTAATTATTAAAACAATTTATTGTGTATTACTAATTGTAACAGCAATATATGATACTTAAATACCATTAAATGTGTTAAAAAGTATAATTTAGTATTAGTGAAAACATATTTAACAACATAACTTAAAATAATATTATATTTACTTTCCCCTTTCAAAGACTGGCTTTGGAGAAGGAGGTTAGTTCAAACCACGGGCCTCAGAACATTAGTAGCCGACCGCGGAGAGCCTGGGCGCAGTGCCAAGCCCCAAGCCGACCTGGCAAGCGTGGGTGCCATTCCCTGCCTAAGAGGGAGGTGAAACTGTTTTGGGAGCCTAAATGGGGGTCCCTGTTTAAAAGCTAATCATTAAGGAAAAGAGAGTCTGCAATTAGAGTTTTAAAGACATGCTATTTAAATTTTATATTTATGTATCTCAGTTTAATTTCCCTCTCTTGAAATACACATGAGATTCAGAAGAGTCCTGTTTATTTCTACTGCCCACTTTGGATGGACACAATCATAGCTGTTGTAAAACAGTCATAAGGCACATCCTCTTAACCCACGCTTAATGAGTAGTGTTCATGTACTACACACTGAGAAATGGTTCGTGCATATTAATGATCTCATTCTATTCTCCTAAGACCCAATAAAATAATTATTAGCATATCCATTTTATAGTCGAGAAAACTGAGGCCTGCAAAGTTTAAAAATTTCTTGGGTTTGCACAGATAAGATGTAGCAGAATCAGGATGGAAAGCCATATTTATCTGACCTTAAAGTCCATAACCTTGACCTTGACCTAACATTAACATTAAACTGCTAAGTAATGTTTTCAGTGGACCATAAGCATTCTTCCCTTTGGAATGGAATATCTTACTAGAATGGTTCTAGGAAGAGATATATTTTATTTAGCACTCTCAGTTTGTGTTAAGTAGCCCCCACCCCCTGCCAAAAACAAACAAACAAACAATAGTCAAACATAGGAGAGAAACAATCCCTGACCTACAGGAGATTGCTTTCCAGTTGTTGCTATAACTAATCATTTCTCGATTTTTTTATTTTAATGAAGTTCTTGGAGGTAATAGCAATATTTTGAGTACATTATTATCCATTGTAATAAAAATATTCCTTAAATAAATATTTACACTGTATTAGGTATTTCTCAGAATATATGAAATATGCTACCTAGTTTTCAAAGGAGTTACCAACAGCTGTCTAAGACTGAATAAGGTTTGGGCAGTATAGTAAGCTTTGGTTTGGAAACTAATTTGCATGTCATCCTTGCGCAGGGGCCATGCTAATCTTCTCTGTATCGTTCCAATTTTAGTATATGTGCTGCCGAAGCGAGCACTTGGTTTGGAAACTAAAATTGTCCTTATGAACTTGATCTTGGGTTTTCTTTTTTTCTTTTTAAAGATTTTTAAATTTATTTATTTGACAGAGAGAGATTACAAGAGGCAGAGAGGCAGGCAGAGAGAGAGGAGGAAGCAGGCTCCCTGCTGAGCAGAGAGCCTGATGCGGGGCTCGATCCCAGGACCCTGAGATCATGACCTGAGCTGAAGGCAGAGGTTTTAACCCACTGAGCCACCCAGGCGCCCTGAGCTTGGTTTTTCTTATTTAACTAAAGGTATGCCATTAGGTAAATCAGTTTAATTTATCAGCTTGTTCTTCCCTGATCTCTAGAACTGTGAAAAGTTGATCCAATTAAATCACTTCAACATGTGTGAAATGACCAGATCTCACGATTCTAATTATGAAGACCACTACATTCACAAGACCTCCCTGCCCTGCAGTTTTGAAGCTTCTCCCTGGAAGAACCCCCCAGCAAAGCAGAATTAATGGGTTTGATGGGGATGATGGCCCTCGCTGGACTTAAGCTTCAAGTTTTGGGCTTTGAGCTTCTCCTGAGCTCAAATTTTCTATCTCCAATTTTGGCTTTAAAATTCATGCCAGTTTAGCATTTTACTCCATTACACATTTTAACATAAAAAGCAATGAAAAATTGAATGAACACTGGGCCCACCTCCTTCCAGACTTCTTTGAGATCATGTTTGTGTTTAAGACATTTTCAGTTTCTTAGTCTGATTCTTAGTTAAGAGCTTCTAAATGGATACACTATAATAAATGTAAGAAGAATATAAAATGCTAACAGGTAAAAATGAAGCCTTTGCTTCACTAGTACCTTGCTCGTGGTACAAAAATGTTTGTGAGGGGCGCCTGGGTGGCTCAGTCGTTAAGCATCTGCCTTCGGCCCAGGTCATGATCCCAGGGTCCTGGGATCGAGCCCCGCATCGGGCTCCCTGCTTGGCAAGAGGCCTGCTTCTCCCGCTACCATTCCCTCTGCTTGTGTTCCCTCTCTCGCTATGTTTCTCTCTGTCAAATAAATAAAATCTTTAAAAAAAAAATGTTTGTGGGTGATGACTGAGTATTATGGGAAACGTTTTAGTGTCAAAAATTCAAGCAAAGGGGCGCCTGGGTGGCTCAGTGGGTTAAAGCCTCTGCCTTCGGCTCAGGTCATGATCTCAGGGTCCTGAGATCAAGCTCTGCATCTGGCTCTCTGCTCAGCAGGGAGCCTGCTTCCCCCCCCTCTCTCTGCCTGCCTCTCCTGCCTACTTGTGATCTCTCTCCTCACTGTCAAATAAATAAAATCTTAAAAAAAAAAAAAAAATTCAAGCAAGGAACTCTATATTTTCCCTGGTTTTTATTCTACCCACATGGGAAGGTTGGGTTCTAATTAAGCCTCAGGAACACAGGGCTGTTATTCACTAGTAAGATTTGTCCCAGATATTAAGTGGTCTTACCCAACCACACTGCACTGTCTTCAGCCAACATGGCTGTGTGTTCTAATATTGCATGTAGCGTGATTGCACAAAGCACATCAGCTTCTGTAGTCATTACTTTTCCAGTTGAATTTTTCCAGAATTCTCACTGAAATGTTCACTCCAAACCCTGGCCCAGTTCTTTTCAGGATTCTTCTGAAGAGCCAAGCAATCCACTGCAAGCGATTTATTTTGAGTGCCTCACAAGAGAACGGTGATGTCTTGCTTATGAAATCTCCATTCTGAATCTCTAGTTCCATCCGTTTTTCCTCTGGAAACGGAATAGTCAGGGTTTCTCAGAGGAAGGAAAGGGCCCGTAAATGAATCTCAAGTCACCCAGCTGGGAGGACTATGGTAAGAGGGCTGTCACCCCGGTCCCCGGGACAAGCGCTGCCCTCATCAGGAGCGGACGCTCTCATCTAGAGGGACATGTGCACAGTTTCGGCACTCCCAGGGCTGGATAACTACAGTCCCAGTTCCGACTTTGGACATTTCATCCTGTGCAGATGTTACTGCAGCCCTTGGAAATGTCAACAAGACAGTCTACTGAAACTAATTCTATAACAAGACACAGTGTGAAACTCAGTTGAAACTCTGTCTGTGAGTCTTTTCCCTACGTGTGCTGGCAGAGTGCTTCTAACCACTTCTGGTATGGCACTGCCTGATTAGAATCCATATTTACTCAAATACACTCTTAAAAGTGTTCATAGGCCTCACTTTACCTTTTAACAGTTAAGTATCTAAAATCCCTAAGATGTATGTGTTTACAAAGATCTCCTCAGCCCACCCGTTCAGCTTCTCTCCTTCTGCTATCCCTCCAATCAGCCTCAAATCCTTCTGGTTTCTTCTCTTCCCCAAGGGCCTTCCCTCATGAATCCTCACTGCTTGGAAGACCCACCCCTTTCTCCCTCTGACTTACCCTACTCATCTCTCATCTCGATTTCCCACAGGCAACTTCATTGACCCCTGAAACTAGGTTTGGTATTTTCATTGCATGATCTTGTGGCTCCTTGCAGATTTTGTTTTCTTTGTTTGTTTTTGCTTATAGCTGGCACACCAGTAATTATTTGTTGATTGATTACTCTTTAATTATTTGTATAAAGGCTGTACTCCATAGTAGATTTCAAATCTCTTAGAACAGGAGAGTTTTTCATTGCTGACTCCTTGAACACTTTGGCCATAGGTTCAACCATGTGGAATGGATAATATTTGAATACCTTGACCTTAAAAAGAGTCAGTTCCATATGCTTCAATCTAATAACCTATTCAATAAATATTTATTTTAAAATATGTTTAAAAATAATAAAATAAAATAAATTTTAAAAATACATTTAAAAGCTACTATGCATGTGGTTTCAGGCTTTCTATGTGTGTGTGTGAGAGAGAGAGAGAGACAGTGAGAAAGAGACAGAGAGAGAGCGGCTATTAGTATAATAATTACTAAAAGAATCTTTTAAGTTACACTAATTTTTAAAAATTTCATTGGGTTTCACAGAGCTTTTGCAAAGTTAGAAATGATCATAAATTCCAAAGTTGGAATGTTTGAAATACAACTTCAGCAGTTTCCTCTGCTGCTTTGATCTTCGATCAATTTTCTACTATCTGAGTTTTCTTCCTTCCGTGAGATTGAGCTCAAATAGGCATCTCTTGTGTTCCCTGGAGCCTTGTAGGTGAGTTCTGCATGATTTCCTTCTGACCTGTGAAGGACCAGGATCTAGATTTTGCACTGCCCTCCCCAATTCCCATTCTGAGCATCAGGATACATAGTGGTGGCCAGAAGCCCTTCTTCGAACTTTTCCCTCCCCGAGATTGATTTAACTGTTTAAACTCATGTAGGAGCTCCTCTCCAGAAATGCCTTACAAATTCCCCTAACATTTATAACTCTAGAGAATGCCTCTGATTCAAGCACAACACAAACATCAGTAGTACCAGGACGCTGAGTCTGAGACATCTGAGTTAGGGTCATTCTAAGGCATTTTTAAAAATATTCAGGTTTAGTCCTCCCAGAGACTACCACCTCAGAGACTTTGGATGAGGGGAATATTGAGAGAAGAAATCACTGAAGAGAATGGAAAAAGGCAATAACAGGGGACGTGACGAATACTGCATAAAAGTCTGTCACCCACCCCAAAGGTCCATCGTCATAAATTAAATGGTTGGGTCCCCTCAAGTAAGCCTTCAAGAGCACATCCTGTGGACCAGCTCTGTGCCAGGTGGTGCCCCGCGCGCACTGGCTTCCTACCTTACGAAGCCCAAGTCTAGCAAAGCCAGGCAGAGAAAGACGATTTAATGGTACTGAGAAAAATAGCAACAGGCACAAAAAGGCAAACCAAAACACCTTGGTACTAACACTTAAAATTAAACCTTTGTTGGGGCAGTCTGGGAAGCTCAGTCAGTGAAGTGTCTGCCTTCAGCTCAGGTCATGATCCAGGGGTTGTGGGATCGAGTCCCCCATTGGGCTCCCTGCTCAGCGGGGAGCCTGCTTCTCTCTCTGGCTGCCATTCCCTGTGCTGGTGCTCTCTGTCAAATAAATGAATAAAATCCTTATAAACAAATAAACAAACAAATCTTTGCTAATTGCCCAAACTTCAGAGTACTGGAGAAATAATCACATTTTAAATATAAGGCAAAAGATAGTGGTATGAATCCTAAAATAACACCTCGCAGCTGGCCGAAAGAAAACAACCATGAAGGAAGAACAAACTCATGCAAACAGAAAGGAGCAGGTCCTTCAGGAGGAAGAGTCATGAGAACATCACACCCTATCATTAGGTCTCAGGAGCTGCTCCTCCAGGTCCAGGGCACCTAGGAGCCCCCACTCCCCCACAGAGCTTGGGGTGAAAAGCTCTCCCAGGGACAATCTACTGATTTGAATTTCTGATGAATGGCAGCTCTGAGGAGCTCGTCAGCGTACTCAGACCACAGCCACCCCCCAAAGGACAGAAGCGCTGTGTGGCCTGAAAGGTGAGGCTTTCCCTTTTCCCAAGATGCAGCACTTGGTCACAACTGGACTGACAACAATAGGAAAGGTAGAATGGACACGAACAACAGTCATGAGAATCCTGCCTTAGGAGCCAAACCACATCACTCAACGAAACTCACACTTTTTTACCCCTTACAATTCAACTCAGCGAACGTGTGGTCAAACCCATTTTACAGGTGAGGAAACTGAGGCTCAAGCAGGAAGGTGATGGAGCCAAGAGTCAAACCCAGATGTATCTGATGCTCAATCTCCATAGAGGCAAAAGCTGAATGTGAAACTGATGGCTTCTTTACTCTGTTAAATCATTTACAAGTTAACTGATTCCATAGTTTATAGACCTGAAAGAAGCTAATTGTGGAAATTTTTACAAATAAATTGTTTTTTCAGATATTTCCATACAACTCATCTTCCTTTTTGCTTCTAGTCCCCTGCAGTAGAAGCCTGACAGCAAATATCTATTTACTTAAAAACAAAACCAAAACAAAACAAAAAAAACAACCAAAAAAAAAAGTGTTGAGGAACACCTGGGTGGGCCATTTGGTTGAGCATCCCATTCTTGAATTGGGCTCAGGTCATGGTCTCGGGGTTGTGAGCTCGAGCCCTGTATCGGGCTCCAGGCCAGCAAGTCTGGTTAGATTCTGCTTAGATTCTCTCTTCCTCTCCCCTGCCCCTCCCCTTGCTCTCTCTCTCTCTCTCTCTCGATATTAAATAAATAAGTCTAAAAAAAAAAATTTTAAGTGTGCCATTGAGTGGCTTTCAGTATATTTACAGAGTTGTGTGTAATCTGTAAACGTGGTAATGCGAATCATTACCACTATCCAATCTGAGAACATTTTCATCATCAAACAAAGAAACTCCTATCCCATTATCCCTTCATTCTCCTTCCCTCCAGACCCTTTGGCAACCCCTAATGTATCTCTGTAGATTTGCCTGTTCTGAATATTTCATATAAATGGAATTATATATGTGGCTTTTTGTGACTTTTTTTTCACTTAGAATACTGTCTTCAATGTTCATCCATTTTGTAGCATGTTTCACGAGTTCATTCCTTTTTGTTGCTGAATAATGTTCCATTGTATGAATATACCACATTCACTTATCCACTCAATAGTTGAAACTTGGGATTGTTTCCACTTGGGGGCAATTACGAATAGTGACCCTCAAGACATGGACTCCATTGACTTTTAATTCATCAGACTCTCCTTTTACCCTGAGGAGGTTACTGTGAACTCCCAGAAGTCTGTGACAAATTACTAGAAACAAAGAAAGCTCAAATCCCTAGGCAAGAAAGCAATTTGTGTGTCATACTTAAGGTGATCCATTCTTCCTGGTCTCCCCGGAACTTCCCCAGTTTAAGGTGGAATGTCCTGTGTCCTGGGAAAAACTATTGGTTCCAGGCAAAGCAGAACAGCTGGCCTTCTTAGACTGGGACTTAGTTCAGAAGGTAATTCTAGAAAAGTCCGTCTCCTGAGATGAGTTTTATGGTTTCTGGTGAAGGTATAGTTATATTTTTTAAAATTGGCTTAGGCAATAACTATCACTTTAGGTAGTTTTAGTGGGAAGAAATTATTCTTTTAATTTCTACATAATGAAAAATGTCTGCAAATTTCGCAAATAGTAATTTGAAGGGTAAAGCATATATATATAAAATGCAGGATATTTGCATATGATATTTTTAAGACTATTTTTTGGAGCCGTTTTCGGTTCAGAGCAAAATTAAGAGGAAGGTACAGCTTTTTCCCATATACCATCTGCTCCCACACATGCAGCCTCCTCCATTATCACCATCCGGCACTAGAGCGGTACATTGTTACAAGTGATAAACCCTGCTTATTTTTTAAAAGACCTCCCTAAAAGCTGAAAGGCTCATGTCCACAGGGTGGCAGTGTAACACCCATAAATGCAAATAGAATTGAAGAGGCTGTATTAAGAAAACCTAATCTTTGCTTGGCACCTTGTGGTTTTATAGGAAAATGAATAAGGCCAACCAACTACTTGTGAAATCCATGGCTTTTTTTTATTCTGGCAAATGGCCTCCTATGGTTAACCACTGAAGTCTCCAAACCACAAGTTTAAGACAAAAAATACAAATGTAATCAAATAGTTCAAAGGCTATTGATTCAAGTGTTTTTAGTTTTTTTCTTTAATTGCAGCCGATAGAATTGTAGAATTACCAGCCTTAGAAATCACAAAATCCAATGTTTTCTGCCTTTTTTCCACCAAAAAAACCCAAAAAATCCCAAAAACATTGAATAGGTCACATTTTCAGATACTAGACATGCCCATGGCATTTCATGGAAAGAAGCATTACCCCTTTTCTTCTTTTTAAGCGAGGATTTTAAAATTCAGGTGACAGGAATATTGTAAGGACAATATCAAATCTTTATTTTTAAGGTAGTCATTCACTAGTTTCAATACTTGATTTTTAGAAATAAATTTATTTTGTTTTTATACTTATTTTTATATTTATATACTTTTAGAAATAAATTACTCGAAAAAAAAGAAAGAAAGAAATTACTTTAACATGCTCTATACCCAGTCTGGCCACAAGTATGTTACCATTCTTAAACTGAGCAAATGTGATTCTAGTACAACCTTCCACTGAAAGCTTAACTCCCCTTTAGAATGTTCTCAATAGTTACTTATCTGGGAAATAGTCCCCAAAACAATTACTTTTAATTTGCCTTGGCTTCAGAAATAATAAACCCAGTGCTTACAGGCCTAATATTTATAAATTATATATATTTCTGCATTCGCATTAAAAAAGGAATATAGAGGGGTGCCTGGGTGGCTCAGTCAGTCAAGCATCCAACTCTTGATTTTGGCTCAAGTCACAGTTTCAAGGGCATGAGATCAAGGACCACCTAAAGCTCTGTGCTCAGCAGGCCATCTGCTTGAGTTTCTCTGGAGAATCTTTCCCTCTGTCCCTCCTCTCCCCTCAAATAAATATTTTTTTTTTTAAAGGACTATAGAAGAAAATGTCCTCTTTTTCCTACAAATAGCAACAGCCTTGAAATTTGGAAACTGTTCTATTATTTGCTCACATCGTTAAAGGTAAGGGTAAAGAGAAGTGTGGGCTAGTTTCTTTTGCATGAAAGAAAAAGACACTTTCTTTTTCATAGAAATACTGAAATTGCTGAGAAAAATGGTTTTCCTTTAACAGTTTCTAACTGGCACGCTGGGCCCGTGTTCACTTTCTGTTA
>CM053608.1:38157064-38197680 GCA_028646535.1 Procyon lotor | reverse complement strand
ATCTTAAGCAGGACCTGTGTCCAATGTGGAGCCCTATTCGGGGCCTGATCTCACGACCCTGAGATCATGATGTGAGCCAAATCAAGAGTCAGATGCCTAGCCACCCAGGAGCCCCTGCATTTAAAATAATGTATTTATTTTTTTATAGAGAGTAGAGGCAGAGGGAGAGCAAGAATCGTTTATTTTTATTTTTTAGAGAGAAAGTGAGAGAATAGGGGGTGGGGAGGGGGGGAGGGAGAGACTCTTAGGCAGGCTCCCTGCTGAGCGTGAAGCCTGAAGCTGGGCTCCCTGTCAGGATCCCTAACCCACTGGGTCACCCAGATGCCCTGGGACTGCTGAATTTTGCCAAGTGTCTCCCCTGCATCAGTTAACGAATGGTCTGTAATTCTAAGCTACTGTTCATGAGGAAGAGAGTTGAGTGTGTTCCAGTCTTCAGGGTAAACCTCAGGAATAAAGCCAACTGGGTTTATCTTCACCGAAGAACACACTGGCCGGAGGAAGTTGAATTAACGTTGTTGTTTTTCAATACCACCCCCCGCTGCTACGGACTGACACATACGGACAGGGTAGAAAGGGTGGGAACTGCTTAGCTAATATTTTCACCAAAGTCTGCCAAACCTGTATCCTTCAGGATTTGCTTTGGCAAGTTTGCGAAGGCAGCAGAGCCGCTAAGGGTGGGAGGGGGCGAGGAGGGTCTGACCGCCTGGCTCTCCCGGGCGGTTTGCTAACAAAGTGGGGAGGATTTTGGATTTCTTTTAACCTGCCTCTCGATCTGATTCTATGTTCTCTGTTCAAATAAAAATTCCATTAACTAAGAGGATTGTTGTCTAAATAAAGACTTCAGAATCAAACCCATAAAAGGCTCTCTGTTTACTTAGAAATTTCTGTGCTCAGAAAAGATTACTCAACTTCTTAATTTCAAGATTTTTATCTCTCTTTTTTCCAACCTATGATCATCTCCCTGTGGTCTGGAATCACCAATTTTTTTTAAGTCATATGGCATAAACATCCAGATTTTTATGGAAAAGGGAAAACATCCTCTTCAGACAGGCAAAGCCTGTCTCTTAAGCTGAAATTCATTCCTTCACTTATTTAACTGAATGAAGACCTTCTCTTGAGAGGAAACTTGCGAAGGTAGGAGATAAAAGGCTTTGGAAAAGAAAAGTGGGTACTAGTTTTTAATAGGAGCAGTCCCATTTCCTACTCATCATCAGGACTTTTTATTTTAAACTTTGCTGGGTTTCTGCATTCAAGATGTTCATCGGGATACAAATTGGTAAGGTTGTATGGAATTTACAAACCGCTGCGTGGAGAGACAGGGCTGAAAGGATCTTAGGGAAGGCCGGCCACCTGGGCCGACATCTTCCTGCTGTAACATTTACCCTGTTGCCTAAGAGAAACGCATCTCCTGCTGAAATGGACTGGGGGCTGCAGTGGTCTTTGTTTTCTTCCAACTATAAAGTTGGATCACATGAGGAGATGTAGGGGAAGGAAAGAAACAAGTCAGGACTTAATCTCTTAGCAGAAGTTGAGATAAATGGCCCCGGCTTTTGAATGGAGAGCCCTCATTTGTCCCCAGCTTCCTGATTTCCCTCCCTCCTGGTCCTCACCTTGAGTGCTCGTGGATGCTCTACTCTCCCCCCATCCAAGGCAGATGCCTGTTCTTTGTAAACCTCAGCTCCCGGGTCTGAGTACATAAGAGTCACGTGGGCAAGCCAAAGGATGGGGCCAATTCCCTTGCAAGTTTTTGTTTTATGTTTTCAGCTTCCAGGAATACTTCCCAGAGATCCCAAGGGATCACCTCTACTTCCCCCACCGCTCACATTCGCATCAAGACAGCATCCTGGACGTCCGAGCAGGAAGTATCACAGACTGTCTCGTCTAGCCTGCTCCTCGTAGAGAGGAGTAAACTAAAGCCAAGGCAGGCAGACGGGGAGTGACTTTTACCAGGTCACAAAATTTATGTAGCCAGGACTGGACCCAGTCTTCCTTGATCCTTGGCCAGGGTCTCCCCCTGTCCCAGTATCACAAGGACATGAAATTGGAGGGCAGAGTTGGGCTGTGCTGGTAACTGCTCGGTTCCCCGTTCTCTTCCTGTCAGCTTTCCCAGTTCCAACCAACTGGTTTGGAGCTTGCAGTGGTCATAGCCTAATGGTCTGAAGTGAAGTTTCAACCTCAATATTGGAAGACCCTGCAGCGCTGTACTCTGGGATCCCTCCGCCCACAAGGGCACCCTCTGATTCCTGCTGTTCTCTCCTTGTTAATTCTTTGCTCTCCAAGCAATCTCTCCAGCTCTTTCCCCTGGGTTCTAGGCTCAGATGGAGGGTCCAGTGGGGAAAGGGGAAGGCACTGGAGTCTGGTAGCTGAGCCTGAAACTCAGCTGCCAGGTTGGATTTCAACACTCAAGCCAATAATTGTGGCTGTTATGAGTGAGTGGGGGGCCCTCCTCCTCTACCTTGGGGGTTCTCAATGGTAGCTATGATAGACATGCATAACTGCAGGAGGATGTTCCCAGAACACAAGGACCCTGGCTGGGTGGAAGAGAGCCTCCGAGTTCCCCTCCCTCCCCTCCTCACCCAGGGCTGTAGGTGGGAACTGTGATGACAGCAAAGCCTGAAACTCCCCTCTAGTGCCCACACTTGCCTGTCCCCTCCACCTCCATCTCACACCAAGTTAGAGAACCTGGAAATGAGCAACTGGTCAGTGATGGGCTCGCTTTCTTTTATTTTTAAGATTTTATTTATTTAAGAGATTGAGAGATTGAGAGATTATTTGAGAGAGAGCATGCTAGACAGAGCATGCGTGGGGACAAGTATGCACAAGCGTGCACAAGCACCAGTGGGGGGAGGGGCAGAGGGAGAGGGAAAAACAGATTCCAGAAGGGCAAGGACCCTAATACGAGGCTTGGGCTCCATCCCAGGACACTTCCATCATGACCTGAGCTGAAGGCAGACAATTAACTGACTGAGCCACCCAGGCTCCCCTCAGTGATGGGCTCTTTGAAAGCTGGGGGATGAAGCTGGCCCACCATACCTCTTCTCGCACCACTGAACGTGTTTGGTAAAAATTAAATAAAAACTATGCAGTTACCTACCTTGCGCCCCACACCACACACAACATAGAAAACAAAAATGGAATTGCAAGTACATTTCGGAACCAAGGCTCAATAAATACATTCCTTTGCTTCACAGCTTAGTGGGCTTTGTAAATTTTCCAGGGAATAAACATGTTTCCTGGGGACACGATTAGGAAACAGCTGTCCTAGAGTCGTCTTAAGAACTGATTCAAGTAAGTATGGGAACGTTCTTCGAGAACTACTTCTTAAAACTATGCACATGTATTGCAGGCAACTAGAACTTGAGAAAATAAGGTTGCCTCTTGAAAGTTACACTATATCAATAAATAACGAATTGGAAAGAGAATGAGGGAACATGGAGAAGGCCTGATTATAACATTAGCATATCTAAAGAAGAAATGGAAATTAGAGCAAGGTCAATTTAGGAGGCACATGTGAAGGTGCTCTACTAATAATCTCTGCCACTGGAAGAGGGTGTGGCCTGCTTAGCCCAGTTGTTTGGTTCTGGTGGCAGAAGTACCCATACGGAGGTGACAAAGTCTCTCTCCTAGCCCAACTAAAGTCAGGTTCCCCTGAACTCCTTTTCCAAACAGGTCTCATCCTTGGGCTCTCTTCTGCATGCTAAGTCAATTTAGAGAGGACCCTCCACCATATTGGATCACCGTTGATACCTGATCAAGTTTCTCATCCTCCACCTTTGATGTACCAGTCTTGACCTGTCTTCAGCATGAATCCTGTTAAGTGGATTTAGTAAGAATCCTCCATCCTTGATGTCTCCTCTTAATAATTTTCCATCTGTTTGTTGGCTGGAAATCCCTGGATACCTTTGCTGTATTCAGAGTGAAGCCTGATCTCTCTCCCCTATTGCCATAGTCTTGACCCCTATATATTTTACTTTAATAGGGGTGAGAGAAAGGAAAGGTCCAGAATTCCTACTTGTTGCTTTCAAACATTAGAACTACTAAAATAATCAGCCTTCTTTTTCTTTCATGCTTGTCTAACTACCTCTGGTGGTTTCTACCTTCCAAAGTTGTTCTCAGGCTGAAGAAAATGCCCATCACCATTTTATAGTTCTTGGTATTAATAAATTGGCATTGATGCTGGTTTATATATTTCTGTGATTAAGTTAAGCAAGGAGCGATATCCCCAAGTTCAAGCACATTGACAAAAGTGAAGTTTCTGGGGCTGCAAAAGAGAGGACCAGAAGGTGAGATCTGGCCACAGTGAGCATTGAAGAATCCAAGCTAGAGCTTAGATGACACAGCTAGCTAATGAACACCAGCCACCAGAAGTCAATAGGGAGTTAGAGACAGGAAATAATGTGGGATTTGGGCTGTTGTCCTCAGAATTTAATCCTCCTTCTCTCTCATTGCATATATCCTAAGACTCCATTATATCCTGTGTTTCTAACCTCTATCTCTCAGATCTACCAATGGCTTTATCCTGACTTGGAGATCTTATTAAAATGCAGATTCTGTTCAGAGTTCCAAGAAGGAGTGGGGACAAGAGTCTGCATTTCTAGCAAGTTCCAACAGTGGACCAGTTCGCTGGTCCACTGATGCCCCACTCCTTTGAACACAAGAGACAGGTGCCATCATCTCTAGTCTTGGAGTGTTGCCACAAACTCCTAATTGGTCTTCCTCCCTCTTTCCAATCCATTCCCCACCCCACAGCCAGTGTGGTCTTCCAAAAATCAAATCTGAACAAGTTCCTCCACTTTTCCTTGTTTCCCATTGCCCTGGGCGCCCTCAGATTCTGCTCCTGCCTCCCACTGCACCTTCGGACTCCCACTCCTATCCCACGCTCACTGTTCCAGCCCTGGCGAATTAGGCTCAGTTTCTATGAACACCCTGTGATCTGTGTTTCTGAACTTTCTCAGAAGTTCTTCTCATTTTACAAACATTATTTTCCTTCTAATTTCCATCTTCCTCCCTCCCAAAGCCTCCAGGCTTTTGAAATTCAGTTATATACCCTTCTGCTGTGATTCCATAATACTCTGGACTTTCATCATTGTACTTATGAAGCTATATAATTGAAGTTTCTATCATTAGATTATGAATGAAGGACAGAGAGAGGTACCTGTATTTTTTTCCATTGTATCTCCATCCCATTGTCTTGCATATAGAAACATTTAAAATATATTTATTGAGTTGAATTTATTGAATTGAACTGGAAAAGGGAGAGCATTCAGAAAGTAGAAGCCTACCTGGGTTTCAAACTCATATCCCATTTGGTCTTCTTTATAGTCAATCAGGGTTACTATATGTTAAGGATAAAATTGATTAGGTTATCAAACTGAACCACAGTCTAAAGCTTTCTAACTACTTCAGAATAAAACCAGGCTTGCAGTTCTGTTTAAGTTCTGTCTTACCTAAGCATTATATATTTTTATATATAAAATAAGGTAGCTCTGAGCAGCTGTTCTCTACTTTAACAGCAGAGCCAGCAAATGTAAACAATAAGTGCAGTAAGATACACAGAATAAGGAAAGACTGGACGGTAAGTGGGGAGACAGGTTAAATGTGAAGTTGCTCTGTGAGAGACCCAGAGAGGTTTCACATGATACGTAAGCAGTTCTTTAATCTTAGTATGTGAGATGCTATAAATGGGTCTTAATAATTATAATTTTTAATTGAATCTCCAAACTTTACATTATGTTCTGAGATCCCATAATGCATCATTTAAAATATCATAATGGAGGGATGCCTGGATGGCTCAGTGAGAAAAGCCTCTGCCTTCAGCTCAGGTCATGATCCCGGGGTCCTGGGATTAAGTCTAGCGTCTGGCTCCTTGTTTGGCAGGGAGTCTGCTTCTCCCTCTGCCTGCTGCTCCCCCTGCTTGTGTAATTTCTCCTTGCGCTCTTTCTCTCTCTCTCTGAGAAATAAATGAAAACTAAAAAAAAAAAAAATCATAATGGAATCTTCTCAAGAGTAAAACAGTGGCTCAGTTGGTTAAGCATCTGCCTTCTGCTCAGGTCATGATCCCAGAGTCATGGATGAGACTGAGCCCCCTGTTGGGCTCCTTGCTCCAATGGGGAGTCTGCTTCTCCTGCTCCTGTTCTCTCTCTCTCTCACCCTCTCTCTCTCACTATCTCTGTCTCTCTCTCCAATAAATAAAATCTCTTTTATAAAAAGGAGTAAAACAGATACACATGCTTAACATAAAAGTCTATGTGCTTGAGGTTGATTTATTTCATTGTATACAAAATTATAATTAGCAATCTGTTGTATTTTTTTTTCACTATGCTTTGTTTTTACTTTTTAAAGGAAGGAATGGCATAATGAAAGCGCTAGAATCTACCTTGCCTTCTTGTTTTCTCATTGTTACCAGAGCCTAAATCTCGCCTCTGATGTGGCTCAGGACTCTGGTGTAAAATAGATCACTTCATTTCCAAGAAGGTATTGCCTGAGATGGAAAAGGTCACCTCTGGGAGCCCACCTGGCTCACTGGGTGAATTTCTCACTAGTGAACAATACTCTCATTGTCTTTCCTCGTTCATTGCTCCAGAGCCACGCCTAATGCAGGCCAGCAGCAGCTGCCCAAACTCACCTTCTTGGAAGGAATGAAGAGAAAGAAGAAACAGAGAAAGCTGGAGTTAGGGAATAATTCAACGTATCAAAGTACCTTTCATGTTTTCTGTGTGAGAATATTCCAATATTTTCATGGCTGTGAATTTACTTTTAACACAAATATGATAAACCTACTTATCGAGTACCTCGGACATGCTTAAACTTTAAATACATATTTTATTTTGTCCCTCTGATAGCCAGGACGATTAGGTATTATACTCCCCAACAAAACTGAGGCCCAGAGAGAATCAGTCTTAGTCAGTGGCTGATTCGTGATTCAGCCTTGGATCAGCCTCATTTCTAAAGCCCAAGCTCTTTCCTCTAAGCTCTGCTGCCTTTGAGAAAGCAAAGCGCCGAAGCCAAACTCATAGTTAAAAAACTAAATAAGACAGAGCTAAAAATGAATGCAGGTATGGACAGAGTCTATCCGGGTATCCAAAGAGCACGTGACCGGCGGACACAGGACCTCTGCGGGTTTGCTTGTCCTGGCCCTGAGAGCTCCTCTCCGCACCTGCTGCTCTGTGTCTGCCTGTTACCTAGGAAAACTGCTGAGCGCCGAGTGGAGGAAGCTCGGGAGAACTGCAACCGGATTGAAGATGTTAGAGTCTTTAAAATATGTATTTAGTCTGTCCACGTTCATTTCCACGGCCACTTCCCGGCTTCTAACTCTCCACTCTTTCAGCTTGCCCTCCCCACAGCCCTTCTCTGCACCCCCAGGGAATCAGATCCCGCGTCCCAATCTTCGGCGGCTGCTCCTGTGGTCCGAGGATCAAGCCTTACGAGGCGTCCCGGGTCCTCCAAGTTCCTGCGCCTGCTCTGTGCACTGGATTCCACCTCTTGCCATGCAACCACCTGTGCAGGGTGCCCCGGACGCCCCGGCCGCTTCCTCCCTTCGCGTCTTCGAACACCTCGGCTGTTCTGTCCTCCGCCTTTCGCTTTCCCAAGTCCCTCTCACTCTCCCAGTCTCGGCTCAGAAGCCGCTTTTTAAGGGAGGCCTTTCCTGGCTGATTCCTCCCCCGCGGTCTCCCCCGCCATCGAATTAGGTCTTCCTGACTGTGCTCCACGAGTACTTTTCATGTCACCAACTGCAATAAACATTATACACTTGCCTGATTATTTTTTAACGTCTGCAAGGGTCACAAGGGCTTAGCACTGTGCCTGGCTGCCACACCGCTGGACCTTAGTAACTTTGAATGAATGGAGGGACTTGAACTGGATTTTCATTGTCACCATCATCAACCCATCCGGCAATATTTCGCGTCCCCCATTGTTGCTATCACTGGCATGCCCGCCCTTGTGGGGTTGGCAGAGCCCTGGTGGAGTGAGCAGCCTCTCCCACTCATCCACCGCGCGCTCAGGAACTCGGGGGAGGATCAGGGCACAGCGGGGCTCCGGGTAGGTCTCGAGGCCAGGTGTCCTCCTGGCTCCCAGGTTCACATTCAATGGGGGAGGAGCGGCGGAAGAAAAGGAGAGACCCAAACTGGGAGCGCCGGGTACCTAGAGGGGACCGCGGGCGGCGTCTAGTGCGCCTCGGGCCTCGAGGCCGGCCGCCGCCGGGGACCTAGACTTCCTCCTTTGGGGGCCGGCGCGCCGGGCTGGGCGGGGCGGGCGACGCCCCCGTCGGGCTGGGCTCCCGGCCGCCCCAATGGGATTCGGTGCGGGGCGGCGGCTGCGCCCAGTCCCGGCGGCGCGCTCGGCCGCGGAGGAGGCGGCCCGGCCGGGGCAGCGGAGGCGCTGCGCTCGGTGAGGGGAGGCCGAGCGTGCCAAGCTGGCGCCCGGCGGGGCCATGGTGGCCGGCGCCCGCGGCCTCCTGGCCCTCCTGTTCGTGGTCTCCGCCCCGCTCCGACTGCAGGCGGGCGAGCTGGGTGAGTGGAGGGCGGCCGGCGGGCGGTGGGGCAGGGCGGGCTGGGCCTGGAGGGACCAGGCGCGGGAGGAAACGGGGTCCCCGCCTGCTCCCCGCGGGGTCCTGCTCTTTCTGGCCGACGGCGGCTCGAGTATAAAATAAGTTACAGAATTCCGATCGCTCCCTCACCCAACTCCTTCCTTCCCCGCTCGACCAGAGAAGCAACTTGACACCTCCCCACGTTCCCTCTGCTTTCCCCGCAGCCGGGCTCTCTGCGCTTCCAGACTTCCTGACTCCGCCGGCCGCGTGAGAAGTGACATGGCCTAGGGGTCGCGCGCTGACGACCCCGGCTGCCTTAGGGGAGAGTCGTGTGTGCGGGGACGGTGCTCGAAAGCCTCCTTTGACGGGGCTGCTCAGAGGTTGGGCGGCTGGGCCCTCCTGGTCCCCTGTCCCGGCGCGGCTGCGACCCGAGCGTGTGCGTTTGCGGCTTGTAGGAATGGGGGGCGGGGGGAGAGGTTCCCCCGAGGTTGGGGAGGTGGGCCGCCCTACCTGTGTGCTTCTTGCGCCCCAAGTTGTCACGTGGCTCGGCTCTTTCCTGGGTGTTTGAGCAAGTCGACTCTCGACCAGGCTCGTCTTTTCTGTGGACCTGGTCCTTGGTTTCAGGTGGGACAGGATTAGCCCACAACCGACTTTACCTCTGCATAGCCACCTGATTAAAGTAATAAACCGTTTTACCACCCCCAACAAATCCTTGTTAATTAGTTCTTTACTTATAGCGCAGCTTTCTGCGATTTTTCAGTTCTTGTTTTTTGCCTTCCCTACTTCTGTCCCTGATTCAACGGAGAGTACTTAGTGGTACTATCCAGAGTATTTTGACAGCTCCCCTACCCCAACCCCGTGTTTTCTAATGAATCCAAATTCTGGCATTTTCTTCACTGAACCAAGTATCCATTCCCAGTCTGAAATATGGGTACTCAAGATGTTAGTAGTGGTTCCTAAGTTTGCTTACATACCAATTTGTTTGTTTCTTTTTTTTTTTTTTTTAAGCTCTAGTTTAGGCAAAATATGTCTTGGCACTAACAGAATGTTATGCATATCGTAAAATTTTAGTAAATAATGTGTTTTTATTAAATATGTAGGATTTTGATCATAGGTGTTTTAAACATTTAAAAAATGCTTTTCACCTCAGTGTCGTTAGAAGATGGACCGTCTGTGAATGGCTCTGACAATGTGTCCCTGTCCTCATCTTGCCACAATTGTCATTCATTTTTCCAAATGAAGTTTCATATGTTGGACGATCCTCTAGGCTGTTGACTGGGTGCTTTGTCTAGCAGTTCTCTGGGGACAAGTGTGATTGCTTAGATTCTTATTGAGCTTCAAATTTGAGACTTGATAGCGGCTGGCTGGCAGAAGAAGATGTTGTCATTTGCGTTTCCATGAAACATCCTATGTGTTTATGATGTTAAAAGAACCAGTGAAGGCATAAGTATTCAGTCACACAAAAAAAGCAAAACTTAGATTTGGGACATTTTACTGAAAAAAAATCTAGGAACTCTGGTCTGATACCTGTTGTGATTTTTTGAATATTTCTTACATCTGTGATTTTCTCAATCAGCCCTTGTCATGTATTTTGCAAGTTTCAATTAAATAATTAATTAATTAATTTGCAAGTTTCCATAAATTTAAACAGGTACACCCATTTTAGGTCTTGAGATAGGTTACTGGCTACATAGTTGAACGCTGGTCATAAGTGATATCAGCAATCTCAATGCTGAGAAGGGGGCACTTCTAGCATAACTTTGGTGAGAAGTTGACCCCATTTACTACATTTTACCTTCATCATTCTCGGAGCCAGCTTATTCTGGTCTTCTTGGGTTCCAACCTGCTTCTTCAGCACTATCTCCAGAAGCTTTTGTAAAACCCCAGCCCCCTGCTATGAATCAGGATCCCAAATGGGTGGGGCCTGGGAATAGGCACTTTAAAAAAAATTCCCTCAGGTAATTCTGATTCTAATCAGCCTTGAGATGGTGGAAACATTTTATAATGTTAGGATTATAAAATGCTACCATCTGTGTCATAGACAACTTAGTATTACACTTTTATTCACTGGATTATGTTTCAGGAATTAATGATCACAAGTGTGATCATTTAATCTAGGTATTTATAAGCCCAGTCAATGAAATGATTCCATTTTTTATGTCAGAGTCTGGGGAAGCTATCCTGGTTCCTTTGTAGGGCTTCTGTTTGCCTGACGGTGCTTTTGCTCAATCTATTTTTTAAAAAGTGGCAGCCTCTTCTAGTATTTATGGCTATAAATACTGCCAGGCCCCAGGCCCCAGGACTTGATGAGTGGAATTTGGTCTGATTTTTCTCCTTATGCCCTTCCTCGGGACCAACTGAACTAAATTTAGATGTGGTTTCCATGGTTTTTGATCTTAGATAACATCACGTATAAATTGATCTTTAGTATTTTTTCTTAAATCTTTTTTTTATTTTGACAGACTGAGAGAGAGAGATCACAAGTAGGCAGAGAGGCAGGCAGAGAGAGAGGGAGGGAAGCTGAGCAGAGATGTGGGGCTCAATCCCAGGACCCTGAGATCATGACCCAAGCTGAAGGCAGAGGCTTTAACCCACTGACCCACCCAGGCACCCTTTGACCTTTAGTATTAATGCAATTAGTATAAATTCATAGGCTTGGACTTAGGTCTTCGTACCGTGATTATAAGTTTTGAGAACAAAATATCCTAATTCATGTGATGAATTTGTGCTAAAATATTCGGGAACATTTATTTATTAACTTCAGTAGACCCTTTATTACTTAGTTTCTGGGTTTTTTTTTTTTTTTTAAGATTTTATTTATTCATTTGAGAGACAGAGAGAGCATAAACTTGTGATTTAAGTTTTAGTGAAGAATAAAAATAAGCATTCGGTCCCTAAGGGAACTTATAAGCATAGTATTGGATATTTTTAAATTGCCTTAAAAATTCTGCCCAACTCTAATTTGTTACTATCAGAAGGTCTATTCCTAAGTCATCACTCTTGCATATTTGGTTAGACAAGGGACAGCGGATGTCTGATGTTCTGGGTGAGTGGCTTCTTAAAAAGTAAGCATAAGCTTATGCTGGTACCTTCTCTACCAGTGTGTGCACTTCCCGTAGCCTTTCCATCATCACCGCAATCTGGGATCCTGTCTACCCTGTTGGACTGTGAGTTCCTGAGGGAGTGATTGGGGTTGTCTTTATCCTCCTAGCACCTGACAAAGGTGCTCAATAGATGTTTCTTGGGTTAAACTGAACAATCTTTTCATGTTTAGAATTATTAAACAATAATAATTATTAACAATAATCAAACAATCTTCATGTTTCAAATTATTCAAATTTGAGATATTTGACTATTTGATATAATATTTTGATATAATAATATATAAATAAAATATAATATCAAATATAATATTTTATTGATATAACATAAAATATATCAAATTATTCAAATTTGATATAATAACAATAAAAAATCATTTCAAATGATTTCCTACTTAGTAGAAACTAAGTAATAAAGGCACCTGGGTGGCTCAGTCAGATAAGCATCTACCTTCGGCTCAGGTCATGATCCTGGGGTCCTGGGATCGAGTCCTGCATCAGGCTCCTTGCTCAGCAGAGTGTTCTTCTCCCTTTTCCTCTGCCTCCCTGCCGCTTGTGCTCTCTCTGTCTCTCTCTCAAATGAATAAATAAAATCTGAAAAAAAAACAACAACAACCCAGAAACTAAGTAATAAAGAGTCTACTGAAGTTCTTTACGAAGGTTCATCTGGTGCTTCCATTAATTAATTGTGTTTAGCAAGCCCGGCTCTCTTGGCATACTTACTTCTACATGTCTATATGTATTTCAAATAAAAGAACAGCAGAAAGAGGGGAATGTGCCAGCAGACCAAAATGTACCATATCTTTTGGCTCTAGTAGATGTAACACTCAGAAACATTAAGTTGCATCATATAGTTTAGGAAAAAAAGGCGTTAAAACTCTAAAGGATTCATTAAACAAACTGAAGGATGCATTAGGATTCCAACTCTGAATAGTGTCCTGAATTGAATTTATTAACTTTTTACTTTATATGTTGAACTCTTTAACCTTGCGGTACTGAAACAGACTTGAAAAATCACATACAAAACGTAACTTGGAAATAACTTAGACATCTGACATTTATAAGGAATTACGGCTTTATTTTTGAGATGGATGGGGAGGTGAAATCAATGGCGGCATTTAACAAAGGTTTTAGTCATGTTAAGGCAGAAAAACAAAACAAAACAAAACACAACTTGTTCAGCGAAACATTTCCTGTGAAGTTCTGGATTACTGCTGTGTGTCCTGAAGCAGAGTCAGCACTATACATTATTAGAGTAACCAACCGTTTTGCATTTTTTAAGGAGATAATACACATAACCTATCTGGAATTGCACCTAGCTCACACAGTAAAAGCTCAGTAAATGCCAGTCATCTTCCTGTTCGTTACTATCTCTTACTACTTATTTGACAAGTATGGGGGCCCCTTTGTTCTGCCTTCCCCACTGCCTCTAGGACCTCGTTTTCGACCATGCTTCCCCATAGCCCTGGCCATCCTGGCTTCCTTACTTTCTCAGACATATCAGACATTCTTTTCTACCTCAGAGCCTCTGCGTGTGTTGTTCCCTCTGCCTGGAATAGGCTTGTCCCAAGTATCTACATGACTTCCTCCGCCTTTGATCTTTGTTCAGATGTTACCTTCTTGGTGAGAATAGCCCTAACCACCTGTAAACCCTCCTGCCATCCCCTGGGACTCCTTATTCCCCTTCCCTGCCTTGAGTTTTCTCTGGAGCACTACCGTCTTCCACCAGAGTGTATCATTTACACTTTTATTTCATTCGTCTGTCTTCCTCCTACAAGAATGTAAGGCCCAGGCGGAGCTTTGTGCTTTGAACGGTGGCCAGCCCAGGGGGGTGCTCAGTGAGCATGGGGGAGAAGGCGGTGGAGACCTAGTTCCTGCCCTGTTGAATACTCAGATCTGACTTGAGCTGAGAATCAAAACCAGAACAAGGCAAAGTAATAAAATAATATGTCTCGTCCAACTGTTATTTATAGAAAAAAGCCTGAGAAGATGTATTTAATCTAGAGCCATTCATTCTGGTGTATTTGAAGCTTGGTTTTGAGGATTGCCTGACTTTCAGATTTTATTTTTCATTAGACTATGGTATAGTTTTTGCCTTTTTGCAACTGGAGAGTCACGTTGATGTCATTTTGCAGATGTTTGTTCTTTGCTTTGTATATAGTTGTTTGCCTAGAGGGTGGGAGAGTGGGAGAGACTTAACTGATGGACAAAAACCCACGGGGCCGTTGCTAGCCCAGTGTAGAGATAAGTTCTCACTGTGAGCCCTCACATGCTGAATGCAGGCTAGCTGTCAAACTTGCCTTCCTGTGGCAGTGAAAGAAGAGAGGGTTTTGTTTTGTTTTCATTCTTGTTTTTGTTTTTTGCAGGGGAAAGGGAGGAAAATGGGGAGAGTAGAGATGCAGTGAAGCCTTTTATAGTCTCCAGCAGCATCTGGTACAGTGCCTGGTAGAGAGAGGGCTCCAGATAACTATTTCCTGTGTCCACACATGAATGGTGGGGCTGAGGTTTGGGAGAATGAGGTGAAGGGTAATGTTCACCAAGTTGTTTTAAACAGGATTGCGTACGTGACTACCATGATGACTTAGAAAGCATTCTCCATGTATTCAAGAGAATAGCAAAATTCAGGTCTGAGATGTTTGGGAATCTCTGAGAGTCCTTTGCAGGCAACACCAGGAATTCTGCTGGCAGTCTGGGGGTACGGGAGCAAGTGGTATACTAATTCGGACCAGATGAGTCAGTGTCCCCCAAGATCTCCAGCTGCTAATACATTGAGGGTGTCAGGGGCCTGTCTTACCCCAAAAATCACTGGGGGCAGTGTTTAAACATTTGTGACATTAACATCGTATTAAGCCATATTGTCATCTATGCCTTGACTATTTACTGACATTTCAATTTAATATATTAATCTGTTTTTATGAACCATCTTTCTGAGAGTTTTACGCTGTGCGAAATTATACCCAATACTTACAGAAATGTCTTGTGTTTTCTATGTGGTAATTTTACCTTAGGGGAATTTTTTTGGGGGGGGGAAGCTGCAAAGAATAACACTGAAACAAGGTAATAGCTAAGTGATTTTGTTTTATCCATTTCTCCCTAATTTTTATAAAGCTACACTGGAGGGGTTTTTTTTTGTTGTTTTTTTTAAAGTTAAATTCCTCTTAGGATAGGGCTTCCTTTTCTGACTGCTTTCACAAACATATTTCCTAATGCTTACAAGGCAGAACAGTTGTAGAACAAAGGAGAATATTTATAAATAATGTTGTACTGACATAGCATAATCCTGCAAGGAAGATGTTGCACGGAGAACCACTAAGGACAAGCTTTTGGCACTCACACACACACACAAATACAAATATATATCCCTACAACTAATGTACATATATACATACACTCATCTACTGTCTACTATTCGCTTTTACTAAATATTAAGTAGATGAAATTACATGTATAAAATATGTGTAAGGTATAAAGAACAACAATTAAACTAATACCGGATACTCCCTCCACTACCTAATTTCTACCTGCTTTGATATTCTGCTTTTTTTCAACATAATGTTGTATTAAAATCTTTCACCATACTGATTGGGAAAAAGCCTAAGTTCATTTTTAGGATTAGCCTTCAAGTTCTATTCATTCATTCATTCATTCATTCATTCATTCATTTATTTAAGACTTTATTTATTTATTTGACCGAGAGAGACATAGCGAGAGAGGGAACACATGCAAGGGGAGTGGAAGAAGTTGAGAAGCAGGCTTCCCGCTGAGCAGGGAGCCCGATGCGAGGCTCCAACCCAGGACCCCAGGATCATGACCTGAGCCGAAGGCAGACACTTAATGACTGAGACACCCAG
This sequence comes from Procyon lotor, assembly GCA_028646535.1. Taxonomy (NCBI): domain Eukaryota; kingdom Metazoa; phylum Chordata; class Mammalia; order Carnivora; family Procyonidae; genus Procyon; species Procyon lotor. The sequence goes on along the minus strand of CM053608.1, from coordinate 38,182,201 downwards.
GCTCCCCAGCCTTCAGGTTTTAAACTGAAAACGCATTTTCAAGTCATTTATTGCTACTGAGGAATATTTAATGGGAAAATGGAATTTTGTCTTGGCCAATCAGCTATGGGTCTTGTCGAGATTTTTGTCTTTTGTGTGATTCTAATAACCCTTCCTTGCTTTTGGAGTCAGAAGTAAGTTGCTTGTCTATACGGTATTTGAAAAAAGTAGGGGCGCCTGGGTGGCTCAGTCGTTAAGCGTCTGCCTTCGGCTCAGGTCATGATCCCAGAGTCCTGGGATCGGGCCCCGCATCGGGCTCCTTGCTCGGCAGGGAGCCTGCTTCTCCCGCTCCCATCCCTTCTGCTTGTGTTCCCTCTCTCGCTCTGTTTCTCTCTGTCAAATTAAAAAAAAAAAAAAAAAAAAAAGTATTACTTTAAGTGCACTAAGTGTCAGATGGTAAGGTAATAGCATTTTACAAAGATGGTAAATACATCTTACAAAGGTAAAATGTATTTCTTGGTCCTTCTTGGATGAGATTCTTTATTTATACATACAGGGGTCCACCTTGTCCGTGATTAGAGTACTTGGAATTTATCTTTATTGATGACCGCATTTGTTTTATATGGTTTTGTAGTCATCATTTTCCAGTTCAAATCGCAACCACTATTGTAGCCTTTTAATTCAATGTCCAACATATTTACATTTTACTGGAAGGGCAAGAAACAGTCTTTCATTATAAAATTAAAATCCTTGGAAATTAGAACCTAATCTGGCTCCATTTCATGATTGAGTATGTTTAGTGGATGTGCCTAAAAGTTGTATATAAATGATTCTTCCTCCTCCTCCTCTTCTTCTTCTTCTTCTTCTTCTTCGAGAGAGAGAGAGAGAGAGGAGGGGGAAGGGCAGGGGGGGAGAGAGAGAGAGAGAGAAAATCTCTAGCAGGTTCCCCCTCAGGCATAGAGTCCCACTCGGGACTCGATCTCACAACCCTGAGATCATGACCTGAGCTGAAATCAGGAATTGGACACTAAACTGTCTGAGCCACCCACTCTGTTCTTGAAAAAAAGGAAAAAACCGCTAAAACTTTATTTCACTATTATTTCTGACAAAGAACAAGGCCAATGGATATTAAAAGTTAAGAAGTCCAGAACATTTGAATTACCAGTGCATAAAACTTCCTACAGGGGCTATAGGTAAACATCTCTGTGGGTCTTACTTAATTTTTTTAAATGGCTAAGTGGATTTAATTCAGCCTTTTTACGGCTTTTCACAAAAGCAAGTTTACCTCGTATTGAAATGTAGTTGCTTAAAGTCTAAAGGAGAAAACTTTTGAGACTCGCTAGTCCATAGGACCACTGAAACATGAAATCTGTTTATTGAATTGCTCCCACTCCGAGGAGTTTAGAACAGAAGCTCCTTATTCTGAGAATTACATCGACCATGACTTGCCTTTTTTTCCGCCTCAAAAAGCCCCTGCTTTGCCAGCAGACTAAAATTGAAGAGAGTCTACAGACAGAGAAGTGGGCCAGTACCGGCTGTTGCTGAGAGCTCCAAAGGGTCTAAAAATCTTTGAAATCTTCTTGCCTTATGGGTAGGAAATTCTTTTTTCTTTCTGTTTTTCATCTTCTTTCTTCTTTTCCCCTTTTCATCCTTTTTGCTACAGTTGCTATGCTAAATGACCAAGATCTTTTTTTCTCATTTATTTACTTATTTTATTATGTTATGTTAGTCACCGTACAGCACATCATTAGTTTTTGATACAGTGTTCCATGATTCATTGTTTGCACGTAACACCCAGTGCTCCATGCAGTCTGTGCCCTCTTAATACCCATCACCGGGCTCACCCATCCCCCCAGCCCTTCCCTTCTTTAAAGCCCTCAGTTTGTTTCCCAGAGTCCGCAGTAAAGCCCTCAGTTTGTTTCCCAGAGTCCGCAGTCTCTCATGCTCCATCTCCCCCTCTGATTTCCTCCCCTTTATTTTTCCCTTCCTTCTCCTAATGTCCTCCATGCTATTCCTTATGCTCCACAAATAAGTGTAACCATATAATAATTGACTTTCTCTGCTTGACTTTTTGCACTCAGCATAATCCCCTCCAGTCCTGTCTATGTTGACACAAAAGCTGGGTATTCATCCTTTCTGATGGCTGAGTAATATTCCATTGCATATATGGACCACATCTTCTTTATCCATTCGACCAAGGTCTTAATAGAAACACTGTTTTCCCCCTGAAGTATTTAAAATCTATTTAAGACTTAATGACATTTCTCCCCCAAATATTTCATTTGTGTCTCTAAATATTCCTTTACATTACCATGCCATGAGCACACTGCAAATATTACTAGAACCATCTTAGTATCATCTAATACTCAAGTCATATTCAAATTTCCCCAGTTGACCTAAACATATCTTTTTACTGCTGCTTTGTACAAAGAAAGATCCACATATTACAGTTTGTTATTCTGTCTCTTAAGTCACCTGTAATGTCCCACTAAGCCCTGCCCACATGGTTTTTATTTTCCTGGGAGGAAATCAGTTATAGTGTGACACAGCTCACTCTTAAATTCAACCAACTGGCCTCTCCATTCCTTATCTTTTCCTTGGTGCACTATCCACTGTATTTCTCTATAAACTTGAACTTAGACCTAAAGACTTGATTAGAATCAGGCTGAATGTTTCTTTTGTAAAAGTACCACAAAGGTATCATATGCTGCTAACTGTATCTCAAGACGTATATATTATTGTTGTTATTATTGGCCCACTTTTCACCACGCTAAAAATGCTCAGTTCAAGAAGTAACAACTCTGTCCCTCCATTTTGAAGTTGCCCTTTCCCCCTTGTGACCTGAAAATAACCTATGGAATAGTAGCCTCTTAGTAAAGCTGTTCTTTCCCATCAACGTTTCATTTAGTGATTTAAGCATCTGCTGACTGTTGCTGGTCCACCTAGATTTTTTTATGTAAATAAAAATGGAAAACCCTACCTTCATACGTATTTTGATTTAGCAAGTGTTTTTTGCATCTAAGTCAATCCCAACAGTTCTGGGCACTCTGAGGAGAGCTGAGATTCGGAAAGATTGAATCATTTATCCCAGGCACACTCACTTTGAGTGTCCAGAGTGGGATAGAGGTGCGTGCATGTCTTAGAATCCTAGATGCTTTCGGGTGGTCTCCTACCCTTCATCTTAGAGGGATGCTTGGGTTCAGGGGAGATCAAGTTAAAGAAAAGAAAGCTGTCATATGATATTTGTCTTTCTCTCACTAACTTACTTTGTTCAGCATAATACCCTCTAGTTCCATCTGCATCATTGCAAATGACAAGATTCCATTCTTTTTGATGGCTGAGTAATATTCCATATACAGCCATGTGTGTGTGTGTGTGTGTGTGTGTGTGTGTACACACACCACATCTTCTTTATCCATTCACCTGGATAAAGATGGGCAATTGGGCTCTTTCTATAGTTTGGCTATTGTGGACATTGCTGCTATAAACATTGGGGTGCATGTGCCCCCTTGAATCCTTTTGATAAAGGATTGTATCCTTTTGATAGATACCTAGAGTGTGATTCCTGGGTCATCCGGTAGCTCTATTTTTAACTTTCTGAGGAACCACCATACTGTTTTCCAGAGTGGCTGCACCAGCTTGCATTCCCACTAACAGTGTAAGACAATTCCCCTTTCTCTGCATCTTCACCAACATCTGTTGTTTCCTGAGTTGTTAATTTTAGCCATTCTGACTGGTGTGAGGTGGTATCTCTTTGTGGTTTGATTTGAATTTCTCTGATAGCGAGTGATGTTAAGCATTCTTTTCATGTGTCTGTTGACCATTTGTACGTCTTCTTTGAAGAAATGTCTGTTCATCTGCCCATTTCTTGACTGGATTTTTTTCTGTTCTTTGGGTGTTGAGTTTGATAAGTTCTTTATAGATTTTGGATGCTAGCCCTTTATCTGATAAGACATTTGTAAATATCTTCTCCCATTCTGTAGGTTGTCTTTTAGTCTCGTTGATTGTTTCCTTTACTGTGCAGAGCTTTTTATCTTGATGAAGTCCCAATGGTTCATTTTTGCTTTTGTTTCTCTTGGATTTTTCATTTTTCAAAGGATTGGATTTTTCATTTTTCAAAAAATTCACTGCAAGATCCCAATTAATAGAGATTAATTAATAAGGGCTGTTGAAATCTCTTGCTACTCAGAATCTGTCTTACAGGGGTCAGCAGAATAGTCATTACCAAGACCTTTTTGGACATGCAGAATCTCCTGGCCCTGCATAGTACCGAGATCCCCGGATGACTGGTGAGCTCACACAGGGTTGAGAAGCAGCATTTTGATCCACTGTAACCTTTGTTTACAAAGCACATTAAGGAGCCACATCAGTGCTAAGCATAGCAAACAACCCTTGTTGGAGGTGAAATAGTCACGTCTCATTACACTGCCCCTTAATAGTGTAGTAAAAAGTACTTGTTTAAATAACTAAAAAGAGAGGGTGATGGACTTTCTCCTAAGTTTTACAAGACTCCCTGAATTAAACATGGCGATTTTCCTCATATTAATTTTGAGACAAAAAAAGTAGGACTGTTAAAAACTAAATACAATGTGGGTTTTAGTACTAGTCATGCTGCTCAACAGTAGCATGAGGTCAGTCAAGTCTTAGGGCTGTCCTCCTCCTTTTATTCACCTCCTCACTGGGTGACTTGAACAACCGTGACCGCAGAGCGCTGTGATTGGGATCCATGATCTCTAGAGCTCAGGCGAGTTTCAGATACCAGCTCTGCTGCCTGGGCTGAGTTACCCAGCTTCTCAGAGCCTCATCTCTTCACACATAGAACAGGGGTAAGAACAAGAGGATGTGGGATGAAGAAAGGGTGTGGTGGGCTCCCCAACTATGCTGTATTGGAAATGGCCCCCTCATAAGCTCTGGGGTATATTCTTGGATTTTTGAGGTACTACTCTTCATATATGTCTAGCTAGATGTCTGTATATATATGAAATGCTTCAGAATTTTAAAAAAAGGAACCAATATTATCTGTTGAATATGATCATCTTAAGAAGATTAAACAAGGTAACATAAAGTCCCTTGGAATACACCATTTAACAATAAATGCTTAGTAAATGTATGTGTTAGCATTTTCACAATTTTATGATCTTTTTTTCCTATTCCAATAACATTTTTACTGAGTTTTTGAAAAATATATCTGGGAAAGTGAAAAGGTGTGTGTGTCAGTGACAGAGAGAGGGAGGGAGGGAGAGAGAGAGACAGAGAGAGAGAAACGTTTATAGTTTTAATTTCTAAAACTCAGGTTAACTTTATGTATACTTGGTGATAATGGATTTTTTTTTCACTTGGAGGGAAAAGTCAACATCTAGTTACACTTTATCAGAATATTGGCAATAGGTATACTTAACATGGAACCAAGGTTAGAGACGATAGCACGTTGTAGAGACAGGAAAGATTTCTTGGCGTTTGTCTTCACCTCCAGCAATGGCAGCTTGGACGTTACATCAACATCCTGACTTTATTAGTAAAAGTCAGTGGCTGCTTTTCTCTGACTTCCTTATCCTGAGCATCTATTTGACAGAGATAAAATAGTCGTCTTAGTTGTATTTTGCTGCACAAACACGTTTTTCCCCCTTTCATCTGTGAAATTAAGAAACTTCTCTGAAACAATGCATCTGATTTGTTGCCGATTCCCCCAAAACACTTGTAACTTAACAGTGGGAAGAGTCTTCCTTCTGAATATCAGATTCACATAGTATAACTTCAGTGTTGTTCTTAGAACTCTCAAGGCCAATATCCACTTCTCTGCATCTGAGTCTCAATCCCAGAAGCCCCATCATGGGATCCGTGTGTGTGTGTGTGTCCCACTTTTGAGAGCCTAGCTCAGGAGTTGGCCTACCCAGAACGCTATACCCAGGAGATACCCACTGAGGAAGGGGTTCCCTGGGAATATGTGTCTCTTGTGAGAGCTTCACTGTGCACTGCAAGTGCTTCAAGATGTCCAACAGTGAAGAAAAAGGTGAGATTCTGCAAGCTTATTTATCTTGCAGATCTTTTTGGGAGATGAGGGTTTGACTTCCTTTTAAGTCTCCCAAACATTCAGAAGTGCACAGTGCCCACTTTGGGAGATGCTGACCTAGCAGTTAGTGGATCCTAGATACATACTGGGGGCCGGGGGCGTCATAATTAGAGTTTCTGGCAATTTAGATTTTCCGGCGCCTAACACAGCCTCATTTGTCTCCCATTCCCAGTTGTAGTTGAGATTTTTAAAGATGAGGAAAGTTGATATGCACAAAATGGGTAATTTCTTATGGTCACAGAGCCAATGAGTGAGGGAATTTGGACAAGGTCAGCAAATCCAAAACAATATTCTTCATGCTTTAATATGTGTAGTAGTTTTAAGTAAAAATATGGCAGTTAAAATGTTTTTAATTCTTACTAGATGCTAGTCTCTATGCTCAATACTTTCCTAGCATTATCTTGCTTAATGCTCATGATAACCCTGTGAGTTGGGCACTACCATTGTCTCCATATTATGGATGATGAATTGTAGCTTGGAGAGGTACAGGAACTCACCCAAGGCCACACAGCCAGTTCTGGGCAGGAACTCGGTGTCATAACCAGTGTGCTCTGTCACCTCCCAAGTACATAGAAATAATTTCTTTTTAAAAAATTTTTTATTTTTTTAAAGATTTTTATTTATTTATTTGACAGAGAGAGAGAGAGAGAGATCACAAGTAGGCAGAGAGGCGGTGGGGGGGGGGGGAGGGCGGGAAGCAGGCTTCCCACTGAGCAGAGAGCCAGATGCGGGGCTCGATCCAGGATCCTGAGATCATGACCTGAGCCAAAGGCAGAGGCTTTAACCCACTGAGCCACCCAGGCGTCCCTGGAAATAATTTCTGAAATCAGAAAAACAGGGTGCAAACCCTCTTCCCCCACCCCCATACCCCTGTCAGTGATCTTTAACTTTTCCTTAGGAATCACAGGACTGGAGAGTGACCAAGAACCAAGAACCATGGTTTTACTTATAGCACATTAAAGGGTAGCATTAAATTAGGCTTCAAGATTTTTTTTTTCTATTAAGTGTAAATGATGCTTCTTATGTGGACATTGTAATTTTTGACTTTTTTTTTTTAAGATTTGCATTTATTTATTTGAGAGGGAGCACAAGTGGGGGAGGAGGGGCAGAGGGAGAGGGAGAAACAGACTCCCCCCTGAGCAGTAGCTCAACACAGGGCTCGATCCTAGGACCCTGCGATCATGAACCACACAAGCGCCCAATTTTTGACATCTTTGCACCCTGATAGAAACAGTCTCACATTATCTAAGAAGTCTTGGATAGGACTTCTTGAAATGACTTGTTTCATTTGCGTGCATTCAAATGGATTTATTTTAAGTGAATCTTTTAGCTGATAGGAAACACTGTGTTGAGAGTTTACATGAAGAGACTTTTGACAATAAGTACCTTGTGTTTCCTTTTATTTTACTTTCGAATATCTTTCATGGGCTGTGCCAAAGGTATCGTCTTCATCAGATCATTAGTCATATTGTTAGCATCTATTTTATGCGTGGTGACAATAAGGTTTAAAGGGATTCTGCAACAGTTTTGTAGAACTTGGTCCACATGCTTCAAGTCTATCACTAATTTCTGTCAGCATAATATTATCCATTTTCCTTATGAGAGTACTAAAGATTTTGAATAATTCAGGTTTCATCATCATAACTTCCATCTTACTGGTTTTATTCTCACGTAACCACATAGACCTTGCTGTCCTGGTTCTTCCATTCCTTTTCAGACAACAGACAGCATAAAAAACCTTAAGCACAGTGTGAGAAAAGCAAAGTTTATGAGAGAGCATGACTGACAGTGAAATTAGTAATATCTTGGGAAATCTGTTCGCGTTGCCATCAGGCAAAGAACTCTGTAATAATTGCAGGCTCCTCTTTGTGGCTGAAAAGACTGTAATCATCAGGAGCTCACTTGATCTTAGACATGGGAAGAAATTTTCTCACACCCACACGTGGATGATTGTGTATGCGTCGAGACCTGTTGTAACTTGAAGGATCCAGCTGTAATGAAATCATGTTTCTAGAAATGGTTTCACTCGTGAGATATTTCAGAGCACTATTTCTCAAATTGCAGGTTGTGACCCATCAGTAGGCAGTAAAATCAATTCAGATGGCACAACCAGTACGCTTTCAATTTAAAAAAAACATGAAATGGAATGGGAAATATCACAGTGCGTTACATAGGATAGAAGGAATTGTAACATTAGACTTCTTTTCTGTTTCTGCATGTGTAAGCGTGTGTGCTTACTTAGACTGTAATGAAACACCTATGTTCTAACTATGGGTCATAATTTTAAAAAAAGTTTAAAGTCTGTTGTTTCATTGTATGGATTAGTTAATAACTAAAGGAATTTTTGCATTACTTCTTTCCTGTCATCCAAATAATTTTCCAGAAGTGCAATTCAGTTGAAAGTGTTTTTTTGAAGCCTAAATCATGCTTTGTAATATTACAGAACTTAGTTCCTTTCAGGTATATCTTAATTTCACTTTTCTGTTAGTGGAACATGATTTCTTATCAAAATGGAAATAGTCTTTTAAGGAAGTTATTGTTTTCCTTTCATAGTCGGTGGAATTAGAGTAGACTAAATAAACAGTTGATGTGTGTAGACAAGCATCTAGGATTTGTTTTAAGCTAATTTAGAAAATACTTCAGATATCCATACTTCTGGAACAGCGGACATTAAAAGCATAGAGACATATGTGTTCGGGCATTTGGAGAACAGATATTGAGCCCATACTGTTTTAGAACTGTCACTTTACTCTCAGGAATTCCTTGTTAACATACCGCTCTCCTTTTCCCTGTGAACTTCTTTAAGTGGGAACTACATTATACTATACTACATTATACTAAGTTCCCAGCTGTTTGTTGAGTGAGTTTTTAATGACAGTTTGTGTGTACTGGTTTAAAGGGATTTGTTCCAGTCTATACCTTAGGGCTACTGCTGAAAGTAACCTATGTTACTGAGACTATTAGGTAAATTTGGTATTTGTAATTATTTTATTTTTCTGATTTATACATAATGTTTTCATTTGGTAGACAATTTAGAAAACAAATGTGTAAATAAAATAAAAGTCACTTGTAATCCTACATCATAGCACTTCAAACATTTTCCCTTTATATCTGTATGTGTACATGATATTCTGTTTGTAGATTATATAGAATTCTAAAACATGACTTTAACTTTTCCTTAATATCACGTTACTTGGAGATATCATAATTTGACCAGCTTTTTCTAATGTAGATTGTTGCCAAATGTTCAGAGTTAAAATACTTAAATTTTGGGGCACCTGGGTGGCTCAGTGGGTTAAAGCCTCTGCCTTGGGCTCAGGTCATGATCTCAGGGTCCTGGGATAGAGCCCCATATCAGGCTCTCTGCTCAGCAGGGAGCCTGCTTTCCCCTCTCCCTCTGCCTGCCTCTTTGCCTAGTTCTGATCTTTCTCTCTCTGTCAAATAAATAAATAAAATCTTTAAAAAAAATAAAATAAAATACTTAAATTTTATTTTAATACTTAAATACTTAAAATACTTAAATTAAATTTTGAGTAGAGATCACTCCGGGAGCTATAGAATACTGAGTACCTACAGCTTTTTCCAAAATCTAACTTTCATCCGGTTTCGTTTTTATAAGTTGTTTTGAGAAGGGGTTCGTTCAGTCAATCTCACAAACCAGCTGGGGCTCCAAGCACAGCCCAGGGTTTGGGCCCATCATGGAGTGACCACCCTTCACATGTTCCCAGAGAGAGGAGCTTTCAGCCTAAGGGAGAGGAAATGACGCATCGTTTAGTCATCATGTGCTTTGGCACTTTGGCAATTAAATTACAGTTCAAAGGAAGAAAAAGATAAACATTGCGCCCTAGCCACTTTTGAAGAGTGGACAGGTTCCCTGTGGCAGAACTTCCTCCTTCCCCCTTATATCCATGATGGCATCCGTAAATAGGTGGCCTTTGAATTTAGCCGTCTTGCCCCACGCCACTGTGTCACTGTGGCTCACTGTTCATCGGTGCTCCCAACACCATGTGGAGCTTAATCCTCCAAACCAAGACTGTATTTTTTGCCCTAAAGACTGATCTTCATTTTTTTTCATTTCGTTTCTTTTAAAAGAAACCTGTATACCTTGGCATGCCTGGTGGCTCAATGGGTTAAGCATCTTTCTTCAGCTCAGGTCATGATCCCCGGGTCCTGGGATCGAGCCCCTCGTTGGGCTCCTTTCTCAGCAGGGAGTCTGCTTCTCCCTTTCCCTCTACTACTCCCCCTACTTATGCTCTCTCTCTCTCTCTCTCTTGCTCTATCAAATAAATAAATAAAATCTTTAAAAATTAAATAAATAAAATAAAAATAAATGTGTACACCCTCAACATCATAGCTTCTGCAACCATCAACCTTTCCCTGTCTCTTTTTTTCTTATCCTGCTTCCTCCCTTTTCTTACTGTCATATCTTAAGGCAAATCGCAGACGTCATGTCATATTATTTCAGCCCAAATATGTAGTAGGCCTCCCTAAAAAAGACATTTTTTAAAAGATTATTTATTTAATTATTTGACACAGAGAGAGTAATCACAAGTAGGCAGCGGGACAGGCAGAGAGGGGCGGGGGAAGCAGGCTCCCCGCTGAGCAGAGAGCCTGATGTAGGGCTCGATCCCAGGACCCTGGGATCATGACCTGAGCCGAAGGCAAAGGCTTTAACCCACTGAGCCACCCAGGATCCCCAAAAAAGACATTTCTTACATAACCTCAATACCATTATCATACTTAATAAAATGACTTAATACTTTTCTATATTGATAGTAATACCCCACTTATCTTCTTTAAATGGTTTTGTAAGGTAGGTTTTCAAAGCAGGATCCAAACAAAATTCTCTTGGTTGCTGTTTATTTTATTTTATTTTTCCCAGATTTTATTTATTTATTTGACAGAGAGAGACACACTGAAAGAGGAACACAAGTAGGGGGAGTGGCAGAGGGAGAAAGCAGGCCTTCTGCAGAACAGGGAGCCCGATGCTGGTCTCGATCCCAGGACCCTGGGATCATGACCTGAGCCGAAGGCAGATGCTTAACGACTGAGAACCCCAGACGCCCCTTGGTTGCTGTTTATTTAACTTTACTTTAATATGAAATAAACACTTTTCTTTTATGCCTCTTCGTCCCATTCATTGTTGAAGAAGCTTGGTCAGTTGCATCTAGAATGTCCCAGCCTGGATGCCCCTAATGGCTTCCTTGTGGTGTCAATAAACTTGTGCATTTCCTACAGCCTGGAAGTTAGACCTAAAGGCTTGATGAGATTTAGAGTCAATTATTGATTCACGATTCGAGTTTTGTCAAGAGGGTTCATAGGTGTTGGTGCATAGAGCACACTTTATCCTACCTGGAGACGCATAGCATCTGATTACCTTACTTGTCCTCATGCTAGGATCCATCAGTAAGTTTAGCTGGTAACACACCTGGTTCTTCCATTTTAAAGTTCTTTCTCAACCTTCCACCCAGTGGTTTCCCATCTGTTTATGACCATATCAGGAGTCAGTTACCTCTCATTAGGGGACTGTTCATTTTAATAGGAGAATGTCCTGAAGGTATCCAAAGGGAGGTCTGATAGGGCATCAGTTCAGATGGATTTTTTGCTTGTTTTTAAGATTAAATACAAATATTTGTCACAAAATCGAATAAAGAAGAGAGGCAAAAAGGTTTTTAAAATCCTCGAGGCATTTCTAAATCCCCACCATCAGTATAGTAGCCTAAAGGAAAGCCGATATACATTGTATTTTCTCATCTGTAACCTGGAGCACGTATGAGCGCCCCCCTCAGACGTAATACCCGGTGCTCCTCAGACATATGAGAAATGGGGGTAATGAATTTAGTACAGACAGATTTTTGGAATAAAAATGGCCTCCTTTATTGGTTGCCATTCCATATATACCTTTTCAATGCAAATGTGGATAATATTTTATTTAAGCATAGTTTAGTTTATATAGAATAACAAAATCCGAATAGTATAGAAAAGTATAAGATAGAAAATGAAAGCCTCTTCATTTTCATCCCCTGTCAGTCAAACTTAAGCAGACTAACACATTTTTTTTAATTAAACTTTTTCTGAGACAACTGTAAATTGTATATAGTTGCAAGAAATAATAGAAATGTTGCTTTCTATAAACCCTTTGCTTGGTTATCTTCAATGATAACATCTTGCCAATCACAACCAGGAAATTGACATTGATACACAAGAAATGGAACAAGAGGTGATAGATTTTTAAATAACTTTTGTCGTATTCTTTGTCAGTGATTCTTCACTAGAGTTAGATGAGAGTAAGCTACCTGAGTGTTAGAATGAGGTCATGGGAATACTGCTTCCCTACTGTTGATCATTTGTACGCATCTGTTTTATACAATCCATGGTATGGTGGGCATATCCACCCTTGGAGGGAGGGAACTCTCTCCCTCCGAGTTCTCCATTTTCCCTTTTGGCATATTTCTAGTCCTTTTTTTTTCTCCAGTTTTATTTGTGTTAGTTTAAGTCTACAATGTATTGATCCAAATATACTTACATATTGTAAAATTATTACCACCGTAATGTTAGCTAACCTCCCCATCACCTCACATAATCACAATTTCTTTTTTGTGGTGAGAACATTTAAGATCTACTCTCTTAGCAAATTTCAATTTCTATTACAGTCTTATTATTATATCTAGTTTTTTGAATTCATCAAGACTGTGGAAGGACAATAGGATGAAAATTCCTGATATAGTTAATACCATGGAATAAATGTATTATATTAGTGCTTGCCACAGAAAACTATGTAAACAGGGGTGCCTGGGTGGCTCATTCGTTAAGCGTCTGCCTTTAGCTCAGGTTATGATCCCAGGGTCCTGGGATTGAGCCTTGCATCAGGCTCCCTGCTCGGCGGGAAGCCTGCTTCTCCCGCTACCATTCCCTCTGCTTGTGTTCCCCTCTCTCTGTGTTTCTCTCTGTCAAATAAATAAAATCTAAACAAAAAAAAAAAAAATAGAGAAAACTATGTAAACAGTCTCCTTGCACAGGCAGGGGTGAAATTATAAACTTCTGATGACCGCCTGCTTTTTAATAAGTTAGGACTTAGCAGTTCCTTTCAGGGTTTTTTTGGCAGAATAAAGACTCCTAGAGTATCATTCTGATAGTTAATGGAAAAGAGAAATTTTTCCATGGAGGCACAGATCCCCCAGGCACAAAGATGGGAGAGTTGAAGCCAGACCTGCTCCTCTTCTGCTGGTATCACCGGGTGAAATTAGTTTCCTTTTGGCCTTTGAGGTCATTGGAAAGAAGTATAATTACAGGATTGAATAAACATGATACCCTGGGATTTTCCTTTGTCATGACATGTCACTTAAGTAAAATGGAGACTACAATGATCAAATGAAAGTTGATTCACATATAATTACGCCTCATTTTATATTTAGCTGTGCTTTCCAGAAAAAGTTCGCTTTTTCTTCTCTTATTGAGGGAGAGAATTTCCCGGTTAGAAGAAAGGAGGCATTTAAATGTTTGACCAGGTGATATCTTAGTGGCTTAGAGAGGGTTGTGTGTATAGTTACACGCTTGATCGTTTGTACACTAGTTATCCTGGCATTGCCCTGTCGGCATGCTCAAAGTCATGGCCTCCCCAGGTGAGGCCCGTCCTAGAAATGAGCAGCTAGGACGGGGCCGGGACCTAGGGCATTTTTCTCCTTTAAAGGGGCAGCCACTGTATCACTAGCTGGATGGGATTGCCTGCTGTCATGGTTGCCATGTCTTCCGGTCTTCAAGAGAAACTGTAAATCGGACTTTTTAATGAAAGCCTTTACAAGCAAGCAAGTAATTCAAATTTGAAATTAAAGTCCCATGCACTATGTGCTTCTGCACCATATGCTTCCCTCTGGTATAATTTTCATGTAATTTTCAGCAATTTTGTGCTTACTGCCAGAGATGTCACAAAGTATTGCTGTCACCTCAACCTTAACCAGACTTACAGCCTTTGCCCCTACACCTGCTCTCTCTCTGGGCTTCTCATTCTGTCTATATTAGCCTGAGTGTTCCAGTCATTTCTGGACTTGGGATCTCAGTGGGTCTTTTTTCTTCTCTTGTCTTCCCCACTAAACCAAAACCCAAATCTGTTTTGTTTTGTTTTTTTTTTAGATTTTCTTTAAATTCAAGTTAGTTAACATACATATGTATTATTAGTTTCAGGGGTAGAGTTTAGTGATTCATCAGCTGCATACAACACCCAGTGCTCATCACATCAAATACCCTCCTTAATGCCCATCCCCCAGTTACTGCATCCTGCCTCCCCTCCAGCAACCCGACTTTGTTTCCTAGAGTTAAGAATCTCTTACGGTGACTCTCAATCTCACGAAGCAAACTGAGGGTTGCTGGGGGTAGGAGGGTTGGGATAGGGTGGCTGGGTTGTGGACACTGGGGAGGGTATGTGCTGTTAAGTGCTGTGAAATGTGTAAGCCTGACGATTCACAGACATGTACCCTGGGACAAATAATACATTATATGTTAATTAAAAAAAAAAAAGAATCTCTTATGGTTTGCCCACCTCTCTGTTTTTACCTTATTTTATTTTTCCTTGCCTTCCCCTATGTTCATCTGTTTTGTTTCTTAATTTCCACATATGAATGAAATCATATGGTATTTGTCTTTGACTGACTTATTGTGCTAGCATAATACCCTCTAGTTCCGTCCATGTCATTGAAAATGGCAAGGTTTAGTTCTTTTTGATAATTGAGTAATATTCCTTCATATATACATCTTTATCCATTTGTCAGTTGATGGACATCTGAGCTCTTTCCATAGTGGGGCTATTATGGACATTGCTGCTGTAAACATTGGGGTGCATGTACCCCTTTGAATCACTATGTTTGTATCCTTTGGATAAATAGTAGTGCGATTGTTAGGTCATAGGCTAGTTCTGGGTTTTTTTGTTTGTTTTTGGTTTAAGGGTTATTTATTTATCTGAGAGAGAGGGAAGTAGAGAGAGAGAGAGAGCGAGCAAGTTGGGAGATGGTCAGAGGGAGAGAGAAAACCCCAAGCAGTTTCCATGCCCAGTGCAGAGCTTAACTCAGGGCTCAATCCCAGGACCCCACAATCATGACCTGAGTGGAAATGAAGAGTCAGATGCTTAGCTGACTGAGCCACCCAAGCACCCTAGGGTAGCTCTATTTTTAACTTTTTGAGCAACTTCCACACCGTTTTCCAGAATGGCCGCCCCAGCTTACATTCACACCAACAGTATAGGAGGGTTCCCCTTTCTCCGAATCCTTGCCAACACCTGTTTCCTGAACCATTGAATTTTTTTTCCTTGTGAATTTTCCTATTTTTCTTTCCTTTCCCTTTCTAGCTGCCCCATTCCTAACCCTCGTACAGCTCTTTTTAATTTAATTTAATTTTTTTAACCTTTTTTTTTTTTTAAGATTTTATTTATTTGACAGAGAGAAAGAGATCATAAATAGGCAGTGAGAGAGGGGAAAGCAGGGTCCCTGCTGAGCAGAGAGCCCAGTGTAGAGCGTGATCCCAGGACCCTGAGATCATGAGCTGAGCTGAAGGCAGAGGCTTTAACCTAACACTGAGCCACCCAGGGGCCCCCGTACAGCTCTTCTGATCTGGAATCTTCCCCCACAGTCTAGGTCCTGTAACATTGTCCAGCCAGGTTGATCATCCTTTTTTAAATACTTCTTTCACTGCGGGTCTTTATAGTCTCCCATGTAAATTCCACAGCTTCTCTTAGATGTGCAGGTGTCCCAGTAGTTTTATCTTAGTGTCCATCTACATTTCTGCTGGTGTTCTTGGTAAATTAACTCTTATCCCCCATCCATTCATCTGGCCAGAGCTGCTGGGAATCTTGTGGCAGTTTCTGGATTAGGAGTGGATTCTTCTCCTTAGACTTGTCTGCTGAGATGGGGCACTTCTGAAGTTCTAAGCCCCCCCTACCCCACCAAGTTTTTTCCCCCTAAGCTTCCATTATCATTTGGGTGCTAAGCCTCAGGGTCAGAAAAGAGTGGGATAAAGGAAAGCCCCAGGCCAGTCCTCCTCTAGCTCAGAAAGAGGCTGGAGGAGGAAGAAGGCTGCCCTGGGCTTTAGATTCCCACTGTGCACAAATTGGGGCATCTCTGTGGGAGACTTTGGGATGTAGAGACCTTGTTTTATTACTCAGAGAATTCCTTCTTCAACCAATTTCTGCTTTGTCTCCCTCCAGTTAAGGGCAGAAATTCTTGCTTTTATGTGAAGCCATACTAGCCACAAGAATTTTGCCATTTGAATGCAGTGTAAGCTCATTTACCTTGCAACCCACCCAGTTGTGCTTGCCATTAGGTATTTGAGTGAGTGACTCAGTGATTTTAATCTGCTGGAGAAATGTGTTGGTCAACTGATGAATTTCTCTATTCAGAAAAGTCTTAAGAAAATGTCTTATTTTAGTGAAGTAGTGATAACTCACTGAAATAATCCCTTTCCTGCCGTCCTCGGCACTTTAAGCTCCTGGTATGAGCACAGCACCCAGTACTGGGTTACAGCGTCACTCAGGGGATGCTGAGCATATGACTATCTCCCATTTTGCTCTGAGTTCTGCGAAGCCGCCATTGCTGCTTTTTTGTGTCTTCAGCCATGCCAGGTCTGGTATGTACCAAGCATTCAATGCACTAGACCCTCGATATTCTCTAATGACACATCCCGGATCTATGGGGAACCTTCCAATCTGTGACCGTCATTAACTGCGACATGAATGTTGAACAGCTGGAAACCTCCAGCTATGACAGGCTCTCGCTCTCCTCTAAGCCTACGTCTCAGATTTTACTGGCAGCGCACGGCACGTGCTCTCTAGTTTAACAGTACAGTGGCCCTCTCAGAAGTAGGACGATTCTTTTCTCCACCACAAATTATCACACGGCATTGGCTTGCTAATAGATGAAGCCACAAATGGCAAATCTGTGAATGCCAAGGGCCTACTGTGCAAGTTTCCATGGGTAGATACATAGATGATTAGGAAAAGTGGTGTGATCAAATGATGTGTTTGCTGAGGGCTTTCCATTCTAATATGTGAAACACTTTGGTCCAAAACAGTCGGAAGATTAAACTGGGAAACAAGATGAAGTAACCTGAAATAATACAAAATTTAACAGCCTCCATCTCCTCCTCTCCTCCTCCTCCTTCTTCTTCTCCTCCTCCTCCTTCTCCCTCTTCTTCCTTCTTCCTTCTTTCTTCTTCTCTTCACTTTTCCCTCTATAAAGAAGGAATAACATACATGACCTGAAGATTGTACTAGATTCTCTCAATCCTCAGTAAGAATTAATGTCAGTCCTTTCATTCTCTTTTTCTTTACCAGGTGATGGCTGTGGGCACATAGTGACCTATCATGACAGTGGCACAATGACATCTAAGAATTATCCAGGGACTTACCCCAATCACACGGTTTGTGAAAAGACCATCAGAGTACCGAAAGGGAAGAAACTGATTCTGAGGTTAGGAGATTTGGATATTGAATCCCAGACCTGTGCTTCTGACTACCTTCTCTTCACCACCAGTTCCGATCAGTATGGTAAGAAAAGAGGCCTAGGTTTCTGTGAGCGTGAAGTAATTTGAATCTTGGGAGGGAGGGCAGGTTGTGTGTCGATGAGTATTATAGCCTGGGAAGAGTCGAAGAGAAGCTTGCTTTTTGTCAGCTCCTAGGGTAGCTCATGAGGATACACTTGCTTCCTAAGCTGCAGCAAAGACATCTGAGGAGATTTAGCATTAGCCTTGGTGTGTCCCAGGAGCTCTGTTTGAGTTTGTATCTTGCTGGGAAGAGAATTGGAGATGTATGGCACTTGGCTAAAACATCTACAAGTCATTCATTCGTGTGATAAATATTTATTGAATGGCGAGCATGTATTCAGGAACTCTGTGGGATACAGCAGTGAAAAAACAAAGTTCCTCCTTCATGGAGCTTGCATTGGTGGGAAGGGGGATGGAAAATCAAACGCATCTACCATATGAGAGGTGGTGGGGAAGAACAATAAGAATAAGAAAAGTAAGGCATCCTAAGGTTGTACAGAGCCTGTTTTTGAGTGGGTTTCTGCTATTTCACATGGGTTGGTCAGAAAGACTTTTTCAGTATGGGAACATTTGAGCAAGAGACCTGAATGACTCGAGGGAATGGACTGTGTACGTATGTCTGAGGTCGGAGTTTTCTGGGTAAGGGAACAGCAGATGCGGAGGACAGTTTCCAAAATAATCTTTTGAAGTCAAGCTTTTTTGTGCTTTGGGGTGTGCAGTTATTAGCACACTGAAATCACCGTAACAGCGACCTTGTGAACCCCGGGCCCAAGGAAACAGCTTAGGTTTAGACAATTCAAAAATAAAGACAAGAGCTTACATACAGGTTCTTTTGAGGTTAGAGGTTTACAGCAATTCTCTATACATACAGCTCCAAAAATGATACAGGTTTTGTCTGCCTACTAGCTCTGCAGGCAGTTTCTCACACACACACCTTTCAATGTCGTCTTTACCTTTGCATGCAGATGTGTTTCCTCTTTCCTGGTGGAGGTGGCTCTTCCCAGCGTGGAGGCCCAGACTAGCCTGCAGACCATAAGATCTGTGCTTATCTTGCTGCCATGGGAAAAAAAAAACTAGGATTTTTGTATCCCTGGGAATATTATGTCTGTTTTAATGATGGCCGAATTACTCTGACAGAATAAAGACAGTTGATTTCATATAATTGGTTGCCAACTTTTTTTTTTTTTAAAGATTTTATTTATTTGACAGAGAGAAACACAGCAAGAGAGGGAACACAAGCAGGGGGAATGGTAGTGGGAGAAGCAGGCTCCCCGCTGAGCAGAGAGCCCGATGTGGGACCCAGGATCCCAGGACCCTGGGATCATGACCTGGGCCGAAGGCAGACACCTAACGACTGAGCCACCCAGGCGCCCCGGTTGCCAACTTTTTAACTCCGGTTTGATTCAGATGGGAAAAATGAGGGGCGCCTGGGGGGCTCAGTTGGTTAAGCATCTCACTTCGGTTCGGGTCATGATCTCGGGGTCTTGGGATCAGCCCTGAGTGGTTCTCTGTGCTCAGTGGGGAGCCTGCTTCTCCCTCTTCCTCTGCTGCTCCTCCCACTCATGCTCTCTCTTTTTCAAATAAATAAATAAAATGTTTATTAAAAAAAAACAAACAAATGGGAAACATGAGAATTCAAGGGATGCTAGAAGCCCCTGGGAACGCTTACTGGCGATCACGTGTGTATTAATTTGTGGAAGCACTCTTCAGGGAATCCCTCATCAGCCAGGAAATATCGTTCACATTCAGAGGGGAGGACTGTGGGTCAGAGCCCTCCTGTGAGATGTGAGGCAAAACACTGCGGGGCCAGAAACAGCTTTCCCACACTGGCGTCTCCCAGGAACCGTCTCCTTTCCTGGAAGGGGAGCAGTTAATTCCATCTGCTGACAGAGCACTGAGTAGTCAGCTCTGTTGCTTTCAGCCTCTCTCAAATCAGAAGTGAGGTGAGAAGAACTCGAAAGGGGAGCAGATCATCCCAAAGCAGGATTAGAGAGTGGACATTGCTCTCCAAGACTGCGAGTTTACTTCATCATCTCCCATGTATATTCACGAATATACAGAAAAGAGGAAGCACATAGGATTAATGACATATTAGGAGCTAGGTTCTGAGGTGATCGTGGTTGGCTTCAGGGGACGGACCTCTGTATGTCTAGATTTCTCAAATTGTCAAGGCTTAGACCCTTCACTGGGAAATGGGTAATGTTACAATTCACCTGTAGCAGTAAAGCCAAGTAAATTAATTTTTCTTTTTATATTTTTTTCTATATACCGGTTAGGTTTATCTTTTAGAAACAGAATTTGTGCCCATTGTAGAAGTAAACATATTCAGTGTCCGTTGTCATGCCAGGCATGTGCTTGACCCTAACGTAGATTTTCTGGAATCCTTAAATCCACCTTGGAGGTAAATGTTATTAACTCCTTTCTACAAGTAGGGAAACTAAAGCATGGTGAGTTGGTTTTTTTTGTTTTTGAGTAACATGCCCAAGATCACACAGCTAGTTAAGGGATGAAAGGAGGATTTGTATCCATGTCTTCGTGGCTCAAATACCTCTGTTTCCAGATGTCTGCTCCTCTCTCCCAGTCCCACAACTCAAATAAAACCACAACACATTCTTAGCCCAGTATTATATCATACAGCAAATTTTGTCTAAAAAGCAGATAGAGGGGCACCTAGGTGGCTCAGTGGGTTAAAGCCTCTGCCTTCGGCTCAGGTCATGATCTCACGGTCCTGGGATGGAGCCCTACATTGGGCTCTCTGCGCAGGGGGGAGCCTTCTTCCCCCTCTCTCTCTGCCTGCCTCTCTGCCTACCTGTGATCTCTCTCTCTGTCAAATAAATAAATAAAATCTAAAAAAATAAAATAAAATGCAGGTCGAGCTAATAATATTTTTGGCTAGGGATGTTCTTAAGATAAAATATTTAATGATGCTCAGAAATTTTCTCTCTTGGCTACTTTAAAGATTTCCTGATCAGTCATGCTAAGACAAACCCAGCCGACAAGGGTAAGAGAAATTAGCAATAAAGGAAATATCTTGAAAGAAAATTAGGATATTTTAGTCCTGTAAGAATATTTTTAAAAAATTAAATGCTTAGGGCAAGATATAGAAAGTGTACACATGCATATGCTATGTATGTTGCATATATATGTTTGCGTCTTTTGTAGTTTCAAAGAGCATTCTAAGAGGATCCACTTATTCATGTGCATGTTCATATAGTATTTAATCCAGTGTTTTGAATGTCATAGATCTACCCAATGAATAAATGATTTTTTAATAAAGTGAATCAACAATTTCAATGATGACGAACCAGTTAACTAAAACATGTTACAATTACTTGGCATATTAAACACGTGTTTGTTCAAAAGATTATTAATATGGGAAGCTGTTTATGATATAGTGTTAGTTAAAATATGAATATATGTTAATGTTATAACAATAGGAAAAAACCTCCCAATAAAATAAGACAACATAACTTCAACAGAATCTTATAGTGAGACTTTAGTTTTAACTACTGATATTGTTATGTCTTCTCTACTTTCTATTTTTTCTTTCACAAACATAAGTTAATATGTTGTTAATACAGGGTGCCTGGATGGCTCAGTTGGTTAAGCATCTGCCTTCGGCTGGGGTCATGATCCCAGGGTCCTGGGACTGAGTCCCACATTGGACTCCCCACTCAGCAGGGAGTCTGATTCTCCCTCAGTCCCAATGCCCTGCTTGTGCTCACGCTCTCTCTCTCTTTCCCTCTCCCTCTCTTGCAAAAACAAAGAAAAAAAACTAAAAAAAAAATGTTAATACAGAATAGATTTCCTTTGTTAACTTAGTTAAAATTGTCCCGTGGTCAGTTTGAACTTCCGTAAGGAGCCCTGCCTGTGAAGGAGAGGCAGGGAGGTAGGAGTGCTTTGCCATCCTGTGCCCAAGCTCAGGGTGGGCGTTCCTGTGGGGCCATAGCCCAGTTCCCGGGACAGTGGCAGGCCATTCTGCAGGCATTGTAGCCACAGGACCTGGTGTGCCTGTGGAGGGAGAGCCCTAGTGTTAGTGCGAGGTCTCAGGGATCCATAGCACTTGTCTGGGCTGACGAGGCTGGCGGAAAGTGCCCGCTGAAGGGCAGCAGTGGGGAACGTATGCTGTGGAATACCTCTTTGAATTTCCCATCTCTGATGGCTCTAACGATTACATGAGTGGCTGAAATAGCTGAATGGTTTTAGTTTATCCAACTCCATTTTTTTCATTAACCAATTAAT
Source organism: Procyon lotor (assembly GCA_028646535.1). Lineage (NCBI taxonomy): Eukaryota > Metazoa > Chordata > Mammalia > Carnivora > Procyonidae > Procyon > Procyon lotor. Next base: position 38,160,384 of record CM053608.1, on the reverse strand, counting down.
TATTAAAGCCCATGCCAAGAGATTTTAAGACTCAACGCTATCACAATTTTGAATATGGAGTTTATGTTTTGAAAAAGAGTAATGTTTTTTGGCATTAGTGTTTGTAAGCTCTGCCAAGAATGGAAGTACTTGGAATGTGATTGCTTTAACAATTGTGAATATGCTGGAGTTGTATGCTTTTAATCATTGTGCAGTTCGTGTGTACTGGTTCCTCCCCCGTGCCAATTTTCTTTTAAATGTTTGGTTCATATACTTTTGGGTGCTATTCTGATCCACACTCATGGTAGTAAAATGCAGTGTAAACAAGTGTAAGCCACACCAGCTTTCCCAGTAATCAGGCGAAGTATAGACTTGATCTCATTGCTTTTAAAAGGCCTGATACAGACAAGGTGGGATTATTATTCTTTGTCAGGTATTATAATTATAGTTGATATTTCAGATCCAACATCAGTTAGAAGAATTACATATATATTTATTACTGAGTGAAGACACTGACTCTTCCTTGAAATAGCCAGGAAGCAGCAAAGTTGACAAAGAATATCAATCTTACTTTGGAAAATGGTTGTTTGTTTGTTTTTTAAGAACAAAATGAGTTTTGAGGGTCTCTGGGTGGCTCAGTCAGTTAAGCATCTGTCTTCCGTTCAGGTCGTGATCTCAGGTCTTGGGATGGAGTCCTACATCGGGCTCCTTGCTCAGCGGGGAGTCTTCTTCTCCCTCTCCCCCTGCCCCCCTACCCCAGCTCATGCTCTCTCTTGCTTACTCTCTCTCAAATAAGTAAATAATATCTTTAAAAAAAAAGGACAAAATAAAAATTTAAAGATATTCTTAAATAAAAATTTGACTTTTAAACTTAACAAAACATTTTGAATCTAAAATACATATACCAGGGGTGCCTGGGTGGCTCAGTGGTTAAAGCCTCTGCCTTCGGCTCAGGTCGTGATCTCAGGGTCCTGTGATCTAGCCCCGCATTGGGCTCTCTGCTCAGTGGGGAGCCTGCTTCCCCTTCTTTCTCTGCCTGCCTCTCTGCCTACTTGTGATCTCTCTCTCTGTCAAATAAATAAAATCTTTAAATAAAATAAAATAAAATAATAAAAATTTTAAAATAATAAAGTAAAATACATATACCAGGGGCGCCTTGGTGGCTCAGTGGGTTAAAGCCTCTGCCTTCGGCTCAGGTCATGATCTCAGGGTCCTGGGATCGAGCCCCGCATCGGGCTTTCTGCTTGGCAGGGTGCCTGCTTCTCCCTCTCTCTCTGCCTGCCTCTCTGCCTACTTGTTATCTCTCTCTCTCTGTGTCAAATAAATAAATAAATAAAATCTTTTTAAAAAAATAAATAAAATACATATACCGACTTTCAAGATCATATATGCTAACATCCTGGCAAAAAAAAAGTCTCTAATAAGTATCATAGTTGCTTAGTAGAGATTGTTTTTACTATAACTGAGGGAATTCTGGGTTTTTGTTTGTTTAGGAGACCAAAGAAGCTGAGACTACCTGCCATAGAAACATTCATGTCTCTTTTATGTTCTAGGATTCAAGCAAGGGTCACAAGCGTTTTGTTGTTGTGACTCCTCATTCTGCTTTAAGAATGGGAGACTTCCTTGTCTTACTTCGTCTCTTACATAGTTTTGAAGAGTTCCAACCATTTATTTTGTATAATGTCTGTTGCTTTGGGTTGGTTCGATGTTCCCTCGTGATTAAATTCAGATTATGCCTTTTTGGAAAATAGAACATTATCCCTTTTTAAAGTGATCTTTGAAAGGCTTGTTTGCAAAAATGTCCAGCATTAGAAATTGTGAGGAATGCAAACTAAGTCTGCATTGTTTTCTTTGTTTCCCTTTTCATGGCTTTCCTCAGGTGGACCCTTTTTGGCATTCAAAACTACATTCATTTAAGTTACTTCAAGTGTCTTCCCAAAACAGTTCTCCCTCTTCGAAGAGATCAGTGTAATATGAGACTGTGAAAAAATGTAAATTTAAAGTGGTACCTTCTTTACAGAGGGAGTTCACCTTATATTTGGATGCATGAGACCATAGAGACTTGACTGAGGATAGCCAATCCTGTCCTAGGATTGAACGGGTTCATTTTTAAGCCTGAATTTGAAGATTCAAACAAAGAATCTATTTACGTAATGTATCTTAAGATTTAATATTGTTGTATAATACGGTTCAGATTTGGTCCTGATTCTCAATATCTGGCCTTTTATAGTCATGATGTAAAATAAAAACAGGTTAATTATATAAACATTAAAATATCTTGAACTTGGGGATAAAGTAGATGCTAATTTAGATATTGTGTTGTACCAAAATACTTACATTTAAAATATAAAATATCTAACTTTTATCTATGACTCTGAAGAGGGAGGGCTGTGAATTCATACTGAAGGTCATTATTCTCAACTCTAAAACTCTTTATGAGTCATCCCATATTAACCATCCTATGGTTAAGTTCCATTTCCAGTCATGCTGACCAGAAAGGGCCTCAGGAACCCCAGAGGAATTGTCATTTCTCTTTTCCTGATATTTCAAGAAGATTGACTGGGCCCCAGTTTCCCCTGTAAGTTGGCCTTCCCTTGATGTGTGGAGTTCTGGGTTGTTCCTGGACCCTCTGAAGGACTTGCTGGAAGAATCTGGGTGGGAACCAAATACTGGCCTCTCAGCCTTCCCCACCTGGGTCACTGTGTATTGATGAAAACAGGCTGGCCTTCAGCATGCATTGAGATTAGCACTGTCATTTCTGCTGGGATTTTTCGCTTTTGCTTAAGAGTGCAGACTCTGGAATTAGACTGTTTGCCTTCAAATTGCTGCTGTACTGCTCATTTATTAATTGCTTAACCTTGAGCAAATTATGTAGTCTTCCGTATCTCCATTCCCCTAACTTTAAAATGGGCAAAATGGGGTGCTTGGGTGGCTCAGTTGGTTAAGCGTCTACCTTCAGCTTGGGTCATGATCCCAGGGTCCTGGGATTGAGTCCCACATTGGGCTCCTTGCTCAGCGGGGAGCCTGCTTCTCCCTCTCCCCTTGCTCCTCCCCCCTGCTCATGCTCTCTCTCTCTCTCTCTGTCAAATAAATAAATAAATAGTCTTTAAAAAAATAATAAAGTGGGCAAAATAGTACTATCCACCATAATCGGGTGATAGGAGGCACATCTATATAACTTAAAAGAATGAAGCCTGGCACAAAATAAGCACTCAGCAGATGTTAGCCATCATCACCCTCATTCCTCCCCACATCCCCTTCCTCCTCCCTTTCCTTCGTCTCCCCCTTCCTCAGTGGCCTTGCACACAGTTTATTCTTTGTCTCCAGCAGAGAACACATTG
>CM053608.1:38145391-38156964 GCA_028646535.1 Procyon lotor | reverse complement strand
GTTTGGCTTTTTTTTTATTTCACTGCCAGCCCATGTCTTTGTATCTCTTTCTTATGGAAAGAGCCTCCTGATGTTTCCCTCTCTCTTTTCGCCAGTCTCTATTCCCACCAGGCTGACCAAGGTTATCTTGTTGAATATAATTATAATCTCTTTCTTTCCTTACTTTGGAAATTATTAATCGTACCCTCCTATCAACAGAAACTTGTCAGCGTGGCATTCAAGGCTCACTCACTCTCCTCCCCATCCCCATTTCCAGCCTCATCTCTGAGTCTCCCCCATATCTGGGCCTTGTGCTGGACACATTGTACATAGAGCTTCATGCAATAGTATTTTTATTGACAGTTTTCCTCCCAGAGGTATCTTTTCCTTCCCCTGCATTTCCTGCCCCTTCTAACACACATGCACTCACGCACCCCCACAACCCCCCATCCATTGTTACTTACCCCAGAGTCCCAGAACCTTCTCTGATGTCCAGCAGCTCCAGTTTTTCTATCTCTGGGGCTTATGTTGAATCTCTAAGCCTTTACTACTGGAGCACCAATCTCAGTTTGAGATCATTATGTTAGCTTCTCTACCAGATACGGGGTTCCCTGAGCAAGGAATTGCATTTTATTAATTTTTTTCAGGATCCCTGCAGTATGCTTAGCACACTCTTGCATTTGCAGATGCTCATCGAATATTTAATGAATCTGATTGCATGTAGCTTGATTTTGGCAAACATATATTTTTAAAAATCTGCATTTTGGGGGCATGTGGGCGGCTCAGTTAAGTGTCCGAGTCTTGATTTCGCTCAGGTCATGATCTCAGGGTCATGAGATGGAGCCTCGTAAGGGGCTCTGTGCTGGGCATGGAGTCTGCTTAAGATTCTCTCTCCCCTCCACCTCTGCCCACCGCAACCCCACATTCTCACATTTCTAAAAAAAAAAAAGTCTGGATTTTCACAAAAGATAAAGTGTCTTTATTCACACTGTAGGAAGATTCATAAGATTCCTCGATCTCTAAGTATCTCCTCTGCATTAAAAAAAGACTTGATTGATGCAAAATTTTAGGACTCTACTTCTTCTATAGAAAAGACCATGAAGTGCTGTTGAAGGGTCTTACACTTGAGCATTCAATTATGTGCTGAACACTGGGCTTAGTTCTTGAGACTAACTAACCCACTTAACTGTGCTGATAGCCCTGAGGTCAGGGCCTGTTATTAACATCCACACCTAAGAACACTGAAGCTCAAAGAGGTCAAGTAACTTGCCTTATCTCTTTCCTAGAACTGGGATTTGAGTATGGTCATTTGATCCCAGAGACTCCACTCTTAAACCCGGTAATTAACGTCCCAGAAACTCTCTGACCCAGTGGCTTGTGTATAAGAAAACCTCAGCTGTAGTTTTGTCCGTCATTTGCTGGAAGAGATGGAAATTTCTCCAGGCCTCCCACCGGGTACCCTGAGAATAAGATGGAGTTCTGAGAAATCACTCATATGAAAAGTACTAGTATAAATTTAAGTTTTCAAAGAAATGCTTCTTCGTCAAAATGCTTCAGGAGGCACTGTGGTCAGGGATAGGAAGAAACCAGCTTGCCATGGGAACCTAATGGTAAATTGGTTGAATTGGTTGTGGTCTGCTACATGATTTGGGATACAGAAAAACCAGGAAGTTCAAGAATTGTTCTCTTCCATTTCCTGCACTCTGCTTCCACTCCCAGTATTTTTTTAACCATTGTCAGTGATCTAGAAGTGCAGCGATGTGAAGCCAGCCGTTAATATTTATATTACACTAGGAACAAGAGAAATGGGAAAACTAGGCTAAGTGTTTTGATTGCAACAGGATTTCTGTGATAATTTTTAGAAAGATATGTATCTGGCATACCGCATTAAGATCTAATCACTATGCCTTGTCTGTTGATTTTTTAAAAAAAATCCTAAATAGGGAAAAAACACAAGATTGGTAGAGTCTATTTTATAAGTTGTTTATGTCTCCCAGACATATTATGAAGAATGCAGAATGCTCACAACTTTTAAAAATAATAATAAAAAACAACCTTTAAAGAAATTCTTAGCTTGTACGAAGTTGTTTTGGGCCTCAGAAGTACATTCATTCTTCTCCGATTGGGTCTACTTGGGTAGACACCCTTAAGGACTGCTTTTTGTTTATTTGTTTGTTTTTGTTTTATTTTGTTTTGTCTTTTATGCCATGAAAGAAGTCAGAAAGCATCTTAAACTTCTATCGCCAGACTCTTCCACGCAAGGTATCTCATTGACATAACCATAAGCCTCAAGGAGAAAAAGCTGTGGGCCTCCTCCTCCTCCTCCCCCTTTGTGCCAGACCCTTCCCTGGAGACACTGTGATTTAGTTCCAGTAACTGCCGTCTTTTGTTGGGAGAGGAGTAATGGCCCAGGTGGGTTGGGAGCTCTAGCTTTCAAGGCGTTTCTTGACCTGAGTCCCAGAGCCCCAAGGAAAGCCACACCTTTGTCTTGGAATCTGCCTGGTTCATTTATCACCTGTCACTGATTTTTGTCTGGGAACCTGAGAGCAAAACTCTCCAGGGATGCCACTTACATTCTTACGTGACTATAGTTTTAATAGCACCGTCCAGGAATATCCTTTTTTTATGCTAATTCCCCTCCTTTTCGAAGAAAATGGCCCTGAAAATTCTGTAATTTTGTACGATGACCCTATTGCAATAGGCAGACAAGGACAAACCCTGCCATTTGACTGCACTGAGAAAGCAAATGGGCAACGGATGCCAGTGTAAAGGCGTTTGCAGCTTCAGCATTTCTAGGGATTGCTTCATCAGCACGCCTCCAAGCCCAAGTCTGGGCCGCGCCAGCGGTTGCTTTCCTGGCCGCCGGTTGTGTGCCGTGTGGCTGGGGCATTCCCCAGATGGGTCACTTAGGCTCATCAGCAGGCTCTTATCTCTCGTGAGAAATTACAGGTGTGCTGCAGAGGGTGTTCGTAAGGGTAATGAAAGTTTTTAGGAGGTTGTCTTGTTGTTGTGTGGTTTGATTTATGACAGAGCTCTCAAGAGTCAGGTCTCTGTTTCTCACCACTGAGAGTATGCGTGGGATGGGGAGGGGGACCCTGGGTTTGTGTTTGGTTTTGCTTCTTAATGGCATGCACCCCAGTTTTTAAGCACGTCCCTCTCACAGACAAAACAATAACTCAGTGTCATCCGTTTCAAGATGAAAAGCCCGGAGCCGCCTGACATGGCTTGGAGCAGTCATTAAGCAAACTATTATTGCCTTGTAATGTGGCGTCTGCGACCGTCCAGAGAATGTCGTCGTGGCATAAATCGTGGTACGGAATGGACTGTCAGGACTGCCAGAGGAACAAGAGGATTTGGGCTTGGCTCCGGGCAGACAGTGCATTCTTCCTTGCAGGACAGTTTTCTTTTATTCACACGTGGAAAGATGAAAGGCTTCCCCCACAGCTGCTCATGGAACAGTAGCTCCAAACAAGGGATGTGTTGAGAGGAACTGGCCCACTGTGCTCAGTGAAGGCAGCTCCTATGGTTCCCGGCCTTTTCTTCCTTTGTCCCAGGAATCAGGGCTTTGTCTGCTAGGTCTTGGTCTCACGTGCGGTGCCAAATGCCACACTATTCCATTCGGTATCACTGAGGGCTCTTCCCACAATCCAGGGCTGCCAGTTTTCTTTCACAAAAGGCAGAAGCACTTATTTTTCCTGATTTGTCTGCCTGCTCGGTGTCCCAGTCTGATGGTCCCAGTCTGATGGGAACCGGGGACGGCAGAGTAAGATGGAACCCACCTCCCTGACCAGGATTGAGGGGAGGGAAGGTGGAAGTTAGCAAGTCCAAGTGCTGCAGAACGCACAGCATGGCCAGTTGTGAAGCAAACATCCATCCAGAACTGGGAGTCCTCTGTTTAGGTCTGCTACCGTTCTTAAGACCCCTTCTAGAAAGACTGGGGCTCGGGACAGAAACCACAACCATGATCAAAGTTAGAAGTCACCGAGTTCTCAATCGGGTTTCCTTTGGAGTTGTCTTTGGGAATATGGAAATATAAGCATAACCCCTTTTTAAAAGCCTTGATGGAGAATACTGCAGAGAAATACATTGTGTGGCCAGGTGGGCGTGGAGGATGGCTTTGTCATAAGAAGAGCTAGAATCCTCAACAGAGTTTGGCAGAAAACTGAAAATGTTGTTTGGGACAGATTGATGGTTCCTTCGGTGCCTTCCTGTTCATTATTTTTTCCTCTTACTGCCAGTCCGCCACATTTTTCCGTTTTCATCTGTTTTCCCTTTTAACTCGAGGAATGCAATTATTAACTTCCATTCTGTGAGAGGGAATCCATCTATCTATCAGGCCTTCGGACAGGAAGTAATGGATGTTTTGCCACAGGCAATACAACAGGCAGCGTTGGACTTTGAGCCTCCCTGCGGGCCTGATGCTGCCTCTGGCCCTTGTGAGGGTTGAGACTGGAGGAACCCAACAGAGTAGCTCCTAATGCCCTGTTGATATAGAGAGGATATATCCGGTCCCATCCAGGTTTACTCACAAGGGGAGAGAGATTGGTACCTGGGGGAATAAAGGTGATTGAAGGAGTGTGTGTGTTTACATTTTATCTTTGAACTTCTTCCAGGAATATTTACATTCCTATCATGACTGTGGGAGGATACAACCAAATTAGAGTTTTACTATATTGATGTGTTTTTTGGGGGGTAGGAAATTATATGTATTGCGTAACAACCTAGTGTGATGACATATACTCTTATCTCTTTTTGGAAGATACATGCAGTGTTGCAACCTTTCCTTTCGACTGTTCCATAAAAATCTAAAAAAAAAAAATTCCAGTTATTCAGCCATGAAAAAGAAGGACATCCTGCCATTTACAACAACAGGAATGGACCTTGAGGGCATTTTGCTAAGTGAGATAAGTCAGACAGAGAAAGATACATACTGTATGATATCACATATATGTGGAATCTAAAAGAGCCAAGCTCATAAAAACAGAGAGTAAGAGGGCGTGGTTACCAGGGGACCACGGTGGGGGGGTGGGGGTGGGGAGGTTGATGTTATTTAATGGTACAAGCTTGCAATGAGGAGTAAATATGCCTTAATCTAATTCACAGTATCATGAATACAGACAGCAATATTGAAATTGACCATTGAGCAATGCAGGTTTGAATTATGCAGGTCACTTACACATGAATTGTTTTTACAATAACAGTGCCGTAAGTGTGTTTTCTCTACTTTATAATTTTCTTAATTCTTTCTTTTCTGTAGCTTACTTTATTATAAGAATACAGTATATGATACATGTAATATTTTGTATATTACAAAATATTTTACCAGTAAGGCTTCTGGTCAACAGTAGGCTGTTAGTCATTAAGTTTTTGGAGAATCAAGAGGGGTGCCTGGGTGGCTTAGTCGGTTGAGCAACCAACTCTTAATTTCAGTGCAGGTCATGATCTCGGGGTCCTGGGATTGAACCCCCCCATTCCCCACCTGCCGTCGGGTTCCATCTTCAGAGGGGAGTCTGCATGAGATTCTCTCTCTTTCTCTGCTCCTCCCCCACCCTCCTGAACCCCCCCGCCCCCCTGCATGGGCCTGTGCTCTCTCTAAAATTAATAAATAAAATCTTAAAAAAGTTTTGGAAAGTCAAAAGTTATCCATGGGTTTTCAGCTATATGGGGGTTGGCACCCCTAACCACCACATTGTTGGAGAGTCAACTGTATAATCACCAAACTTACTAAGAGACTAGAACCTAATTATTCCAACCACAAAAAGAAATAATTATGTAACATGATGGAGTGCTAATTATCCTTATAATGACAATCATATTAAAGTATACCAGTGTATCAAATGAATATATACAGTACACCTTAAAATTACATATATATAATTTAGTTCAAAATATATTTGAACTAAAAAAATCCAAACGAGTTCTTACTGATCATCAATTTAGACTTGCTTACCTCACTGCTTTTATTAGGATTCGTTGGAATGCTATAAAAACTGGAGAAGAGATTTGTATCATTATCACGGTTTGGAAGGGTGTATATACACTATTCTTTCTTCTTAGAAAAGACAGATGTTGTTAGAAAAATATTCTGATTTACTAATAGCAACAAGTTACTAGTTATTTCATTTTTATTGTTAGATTTGCACTTACCTGTGCAGAGAACAAAGGAATTTCAAACTTATGTAAAATAAAGTTGCAAAAGTCAAGTATAGTACCTGACTTAACTTTAATTGTGAAAAAATGCTTATCATTCTACATTACTATACAAAAATGGATTTAATATAAACCACTTCTCTACCATGCTGTGGGCACTGTTAAAGTTCACAAACAGCCATATATTTATTATACTAATGATTTTCTTTCCTTTCTTGCTTTTCCACATTTCTCTTCCTGACTTCTTCATGATATTTTAAAATGCCGGGATTAAATCTTTCATGCATCTTTATAATCAGGTTTGGCTTTTCAAAGCTGTTGCAAACAGAAAAACATTTAACTTCATTTCAGTTCTAACAATATTTGGAAGGCCACCACACACCAGCTCTTGTATAACCTGCCAGGGATAAAGTGATGGATAGAAAAGTTTCTAACCCCATGGAACGTAGTCTAGAAGGAAAACAGACATTATTTATTTGTTTTAATGTATTCATTCATTTATTTATTTAACTACTTACCACTAATTACTAAGTACTTGTACAGCTCTCATTATATGCTAGGTACTGTTCTAAGCAGTTCGCTACTATTTCATGTAAATTATTATGTATGATGAGTAATCTCTAAAGAGGTAAGTCATCATTTTTAATTTGGATATCACTATAATTTAATAAAAGGGAACAACAGAGATTTGAGGCATGGAGGAAAACACACAATATTTCTCTTTTATTCAATTACTCTTCCAACTAGGGGACCCAGACAGGACAAAAGAGAAATCCAGTCCCGTATAGCAGGAGAGGGGTGCTTAGTGGGGTTCCTGATCCTCTTCCAGAACTTTTTCTTTCTCTCCTCCTTCCTTAACCTGTTGCTGACACGGCTGTCACTGTTGATTGCTACCTGCTGTGGTCGTCGACGCTTTCCTTCCTGTTTCATTTGGGGAGAAGTTAACGAAGAATACCTGTCTTCAAACTTTGCTTGCTGATCCCTATTTTCTTAGAATTATTATGTCTTACATACACGATTTTCAAGACAGCAATTGACAAACTAAACTTCAGCTTGAGTAGTCTGAGGAAGGTCTGTTTTTCTTTTTTAGTTCCAAATCTAATTTTGTCCTTTGAAAGTTCATAGAGCTTCCTCTTGCTTTTCAAGTAACTGATTCTAGAAATGATGTATAATACTCTTAATTGCATTAAGTTATACTATAGTTATTTCAAGAGCCTTTAGAAATTTCTTCTGCTTTTTTATAAACTTCATATTGCAAATCAAAATGAATTATATGGGCTAACCAAAAGGTACTGTAGGAGAGAGATAAATGTGTAAACTACACGAAATAAGATTGTTACCATGCATTGAACAGTCTTTTAATTCTGGACACCTCCTTGAAAAAAAAAATTTGTGAGTTTCTTCTAGCAAATTTAGGAGACCTCCTAGAATATCACCTTTGTGAAAACATTTTCTTGACTACCTAATGTATTTGACCTTTGTTAGTCTTCTTTTATAAAAACTGAAACCTATCTCTTGGGTTGTTCACAATTAACTAGTTCCAGCCTCTTGCTTATCTAAAGTTAGTCACTCCCCTGCCCCTTGGCTTGTCAGTATCATCAAGTCCACATTTAGGCACTAATTATAAGTTCCAGTAATCAAAATTTCAGTTGGGTAACAACTGAAATCTTAAATATGTGTTGTCTGCTAAATTTCACCTTTAAGGGAAATAAAAAAAACTACCATATACCAATTCTTTGTGCTGGTCTAAATTTTGAATGTGCCATAAGTGTGCTTTGTTTTTAGGACCATATTGTGGAAGTATGCCCATCCCCAAAGAACTCCTACTGAACACGAACGAAGTCACTGTTCGCTTCGAAAGTGGATCCCACATTTCGGGGCGGGGATTTTTGCTGACCTATGCCAGCAGTGACCATCCAGGTATAGCAGAAGATCCGGTGGTACAGATCTGGGCGGCCAGGTCTATCACCTTGTGTCTGTCTAAGAATTCCTCTTGCTACTTTTATCACCATCACTGGACAGAATTGTGACCTCAGGTATAGAATATGTGAAGGAAGAGAAGAATGCAATGTCTTTATAAGCAGTTAGAACTGAACTTAGAATACTTTTATTGAGCATGTTAGATTGATCAGCTGATCTATGTGGGAGAGGGTTGATCTCATTTTCCTAGAAACCTTGGATGATGCGTCTTTGGGCTATTTTAAAGTCTGGTTTTTCTCAGCCAACCTTTCTCAGCCTACGAGACAAGCCTTTTAACCAGTGGGACCTCTGCCCTCCACCCGCTGCATCCACTCACATGGGGGAAGCATGGCAGTGTGAATCACAGGGGAAGTCACTGTCACAGTGTACCTTAACCATGGGGCTGACACTTGAGCAGGGGAGAAGGGGAGTATAAAAACCGACGAGGGAGGAGAGCATGGCCTCTTGTGCAGACCTCTTGTGCTCCAGAGTGATTCCTGTACACACACTCCATGGCTGCCCAGGGTCACAGAAGCACCCAGAGTTTCTGCTCTCAGTCCCTGCTGGCAAAAATGCTCTAGAAAGTGGGTGCACCATTCATTTCCCTCTCAGCCAATCAAGTCTGGCCAACCCAACAGACCCCAGCAGGTGGAGTGTTCACTAAATGTTGCTCCCTAAGAACTACTGAAAATATTAGGGAAAGAAAGAATTATTGCAGCAAGTGTGGAATACTTTGGAAACTATCCTAGGTTGATCTAAACACAGTAAAATCCACAGCATCTTAGCACACCCGTTGCTAGGTGTTCATTCAGTTCTGGATTCCAAAGAGCACTCTCTTTTTTAAGTCTTTGGTCCTGACAGATCAAAGTGGAAAGGTTGTATTCTCAGTAAACATGTGGTTCCATGGTCGCTCGGATGCCTCTAGCTAAACTGCTAAATTAAAATGTTCCTGAACCTTCTCTATGAACCACATCAGGCTTTTGAAATTGTTTTCCTCTTGCCAAGGGAGGTCATTATACACATGATCTTTGTAGGCATGCAGTGGACAGTAATGAACCTGTGTTGGTTTTTCTGTTTGAAATAGCTCCTGTTTCCGTTCACTGGACAATTGCTGAAAAACCATCGTTGGTGGTAGAAAAGAGAAATGGAGGAAATTGGTTAAATCCTGAAGACAGTATTCTCAGTTTTGATTTATTTTTAAATGGAAAAATTCAGATAATAACTAGGTAGTGAATAAATGCTTTTTAAAAATCATTTTTTAGGGGCGCCTGGGTGGCTCAGTCAGTTAAGCATCTGCCTTCTGCACAGGTCATTATCTCAGGGTCCTGGGATCGAGCACTGCATCAGGTTCCCTGTTCGGTGGAGAGTCTGTGTCTCCCTCTCCCTCTGCCTCTTCCGCTGTCCCAACCCCCAGCTTGTGCTCTCTTGCTCACTCTCTCTCAAATAAATTCTTTTTAAAAATTTTGAAAAATCCTATTCTATTTAAAATTATTCAAAATAATTTTTTTTTTTGAGCATGAATCTCCTTCCATTCAGTCTCCTAATTGCAGTTATCTTTTTTATGACAGATTTAATAACATGCTTGGAACGCGCTAACCATTACACGGAGACAGAATACAGGTAAATACCGTGTCCAAGCTGTGCTGCAGGCATATGCCGCTGGACGTTATGTTTTCCTTCACATTAAACCAGATAAAGTACCTCATTTGTATTGAATGTTTTTGAAATCATGTATGTTGTAAGTGATGAAGAATACATTAAATACTTTCTTATACAGCAGAGATCAGCAAACTTTTTGTCCAGGGCCAGATAGTAAATATTTTCGAGTTTGCAGGCAATGCAGTCTCTTTAGCATCAATTCATAGTTTCTGTTGCTGCTGTGAGGCAGAAGCATTTATGGACAGTATGTGAACAACCGTGTGTGGCAGTGTTCCAATAAAACTTTATTTATAGAAATAAACAGCGGCCTGGGTTTGGCCCATGAGCTACAATGTGCTGACCCCTGAGTTCTACTATTAGTACCAATGAGCCATGGTGGAGTCTAGAACATGTTTTTTTTTTTTAACCTGGCCAGCATTTGGAAGTGACTTTTGTAATTCCTTCATGTTCAGAAGGAGTTCATTTTGTCTTTCTCGCAAAAGCGAAACCTACTAAGAGTAGGAGATGAAATTTTTGATTCCAGCTTTACGTGAGCTGGAAAAATTACTGAATCTCTTTGATGTACATTTCCTCATCTATAAAGTAAGAGCAGTCTAGAGCAGAATTTCTCAACCTTGCCACTATTGTTGTTTTGGGTTAGATGGTTCTTTGTTGTGAAGAGCTCTTCTGTGCGTTGTTGGGTATTCACCGGTATCCCTGGCCTCTACCCTCCGTGTGCCGGTTGTAATCACCAGAAATGTCTCCAGATGTTGCCAGATGGCTTCCAGGGCAGGCAAAAGTCACTCCCTGTTGAGAAGCACTGGTACTATCAGTAACACTACTAACAACAGCTGTAACTCCTTAGAGTGCTTTCCTCATGCCAGTCATAGCTCCCTGGGCTTTGCATGTAAATAACTCAAGTGAATGTTTCAGCAGGCCTGCAAGGTAGGTTCTGTCCCCTGAAAACAGACGCACAGAGCAGTTAGGAAGCTTGCCCAGGGCTGCACACTTCATGAGTATAACCAGACGGTCACAGGAATCCTTGGTCCTGACCGTCTCGGATATGCTAATAAATGAGATTATTTTATATGCAGAATTGAGCCCAGTGTTAACTAATATTAAGTCTAGTAGAGAAACAAAAAAGAAAATGGATAATGATATAAATAATTAGACAATACTTAAAATGACCAATAATTACATTTGCCCTGTAAAGTAGCCATTCATTCATCATGGACACATGCCAGCCTTCTCTGAGGTCCTCCCAGCCATACCTATAGAGTCCCAGTGGCGATAGGGCCTCTGGGCACGAGCGGTCCTTTCCTGTCCTCCTATGGGGAAGAATATACTCAGGCCTGCAGGTTATGGTGCCAGACCACATAAGCTACGGCCCCGCTGTTTTGTAGTGTTTAAGTAAGATGAGGTGCTGACTCGTGCAGGTCCACATTCCCTCATCTGTGATTGTGAAATGTAGAGAGGTTTAAAAGCGAAAGGTTTGGGGGCGCCTGGATGGCACAGTCAGTTAGGCATCTGACTCTTGGTTTCGACTCAGGTTATCATCGCAGGGTCGTGAGATCAAGTTCCGCCCGGTTCTGTGCTGACATGGAGTCTGCTTGACAATCTCCCTGTCCTCTGCCCCTCCCGCTCTTGCTCTCTCAAATAAATAAATTTTTATAACTCATTTGATGGCAATACCTGATTAGTGCAACCCTAAATTCTTTTGACAGCAAAATTGAACTAAATTGAGTCTGTTTAGTCTTCATGCATTGGCCTTGATATGACTGGTCATGTATTGATACAGAGATATTAATGTGTTTTTTTTTTTTTTTGTAAAGTTTTTATTTGTTTGT
>CM053608.1:38126569-38145291 GCA_028646535.1 Procyon lotor | reverse complement strand
ATCTAATGTGTACCATGACACTATAGCAGATAATACTGTATTATATAACTGAAATTTGCTGAGAGTAGAACTTAAATGTTCTTGTCAAAAATATATGTGTATATGTGTGTAATTGTGTATAAATATACACAATTTCTTATTAATATATGGGAGGTGATGATGCATTCATTTGCTAGTTGGGTAACATATGCCAAATCATCTTCATATGCAATTGAAATATCTTACAGTTTGTCAATTATACCACAGTAAAGCTTAAAAATATATATATACTTTTTTCCTGATTACAAAAGTAATTTATAACTAATGTAGACCATCACTAGCCATGTGTGGCTATTAAAGACTTAAACTGTGACTAGTCCAAATTCAGGTATGTTAAGAGTATAAAATAAACTGCAGATTTTGAAGGCTTAGTACAAAAGAAAAAAGGCTGGAAATATCTTGTCAAAAAAAATTTTTTTTTAAAGATTTTATTTCTTTATTTGACAGAGAGAGAGATCACAAGTAATCAGAGAGGCAGGCGGGGGGCGGGGGGGGAAGCAGGCTCCCCACTGAGCAGAGAGCCAATGCAGGGCTCGATCCCAGGACCCTGAGATCATGACCTGAGCTGAAGGCAGAAGCTTAACCCACTGAGTCACCCAGGCACCCCTTGAAAAATTTTTTTTGTTTATTACATGTAGAAATGGTAACATTTGAATTGGGTGAATTATATTGTTAGTTTTGCCTTTTTTTTTTTTACCTTTTTAATATGGCTACTAAAATATTTAAATTTACATATGTGGTTTCCATTAAGTTTCTGCTGGGGAGTGAGTACTAGTAGGCTGACTCAAGATATTACAGAGTCAAATGGCACAGAAAGTGAGTTTCTCAAAATACTGTTCTTGGAGAGAATCCAAAGATAGTCTTCCTTGTCTTCTTTATATTCATGAAAAACACAAGTTGTTATTTTATATATTTGAAGCATATCTTTTTGTAAAAACAAGATCATTCTATGTATAGTGTTTAGAAACTTTCTTTTTAAAAAATATATCTTGGAGGGGAGCTTGGATGCTCAGTCCAAAGGACATGCAACTCTTGATCTCTAGGTCATGAGTTCAAGCCCCACATTGGGTGTAGAGATTACTAAAAGGAAAATAAATGAACTTTTAAAAAGTAAATAAATAAAAATAAAAAATATATTTTAGACACCTTTGACTCAATTAAGATGCATTAGGGAAGCTCATTGTTTAATAGAGTTTATAATGAATCCTTATATAAAGCAAATAATTACTGTGTAAAACTTGCCTTCAGGTTTACATTTTAGATTAATCTGTGCTTTCACAAATCAGTTTTCTAATTTGTCATTAAAACAAAATTTGCCTGAGTGCCTGGGTAACCCAGTCTGTTAAGGGACTGACTCTTGATTTCAGCTCAGGTCATGATCTCAGGGTCCTGGAATCAAGCCCATGTTGGGCTCTGCACCCAGTGGGGAATCTGCTTTAGGATTCTCTCTCTCAAATAAATAAATCTTTTTAAAAAATTTAAAAAAATAAAACAACGTATTCCCTCCTGCCTGTTTTATGGAGGAGAAGAAATACATTTAAATATAACTTATACTTTTTAGTTTCAGTATAATTTAATAAAATATCAATTTTTTATTTCCTTTTTCTAGCAAATTCTGCCCAGCTGGTTGTCGAGACATAGCAGGAGACATTTCTGGGAATCTGGTGGATGGCTACAGAGATGTAAGTAATTGACGGTAATTTTAGGGCAGGGAGGAAATTAAAAAGTGTTTATTGCTCTGCCTACATTCATCATAAACTCACATCAAATAAGATCTAAAACTCTGTAGGTAAATGCACGATTCTCTCTTTTCTGAGAATAAATGAAATAATAAGTATAAAAACCAAGGTTTATTAATGCATGCATTCCTCTTTTTAGCATTTCCAGTTAAGCATGGTGTAAATGAAATGGTAAATAAAACCCTTTTCAAAACCTATGAATGTAATTCCATTTATTTTTTTATGAGAGATCATCCTTTTTTTTTTTTTTTGGTAATTTATTTCTTTATTTTAACACTTCCATTGGTTCACGTAATAGCCAAGGACATGACCATTCACATCACAGAGTAACAACATCATGTCTGGGGCCAGGGGAACCAGCAGCCCTGCACTTACATACTAGTTCTTCCTTCCCTGCACCCCCTAGTTTCTTCTGCAGAATGAGACTCTCTGGTTGTATATGTTGTTCCCAGAGAAAAATAAATTCACAAGAAGTCCTTTGTCTAAAGTATATGTCCTGTCTCCGGATACACAGTCCTTCATTTCTTACTATTTACATATCTCAATCCTAGAAATTTGGTATCTGATTCTTGAATATTAACATTGCTACTTAAACTAGTTGAGTTTCTAGCACACGAGAATTGGCTTGAGTTACTAGAAATGTAAAATGGGTGTAGTGATGGAACTTTTCTGAGAGTTATTGACATGTGTCTTCATGCATCCAAGAAAACAGATAATTTCTTCTCCAGCAGGCGGAAAACAAACTTGGCTTTAATTTTTGCTTTTAATAGATCCTGATTCTGGAAGTAGTATATTTGGCTATTTTGCTCTTTGTTTTCTTTTTCATGTGTTGTCTTTATTTGCAAGATTGACATAGGATATTCATTTGGCCTATAAATTGTTTGAATCTTAAAATGACTTATAATACCTCAATTTGAGATATACTTGGCACAGTCTATTTCCAAATGACTTCAGGAAATTTACTAAGGGAAATAAATCGTTGAAGTATAGTTTTTCCCCTAGCAACAGAAACTCTCTTTGTTATATTTGCATCCCACGCAAGAAACTTCAAAATTATGTGCAATAAGAGAGATAGCATCATTTTTTTTTCTTGCTTTAGTTGTTTATCTTGCTTCCTCTTGACAGAGCTCTGTGTTTTAGTACAATAGGTAAATAAGTGGCTTCCTGCTCAGGTAGACCTGAGTACATGATCTGTAGGTGCTAACAAACAGGTTTCCTATTTATTTGACTCTAGTTCATTTCATATCATTTGCTTTCAGAATGACTTTATCTGGAGGGAAAATTTGTATTTTGAAACCTAATCTTTTCCAAGAAGTCTTATTAGTGCCTTTTCATATATGTTGATATCGTGACTGTATGAGATATCTATTACTGCATGACAGTATGACTCGAGACCTTGATTAAAACAACCCTTGTGTTATCTCTCCTGTTCTGTGGGTCAGGAGTTTGGGTATAGCTTAGCTGCATTCTCTGCTTCAGGATCTCACAGGGGTGCATCCAAGTTGTCAGCTGGGGCTGCATTTCATCTGAGGCTCCGTCTAGCCTCTCAGCTCATGTGGTGTGGGCAGCACTCAGTTACTTATGGATTGGTGCATGGAAGACCCCAGTTTCTCCCTGGATTTTGGCTGGAGGCTGTCCTCAGCTCCTTGCCATTGGGGCCTTCCTGACGTCACTTCTTCAAAGCCACCCAGGGAGAATCTCCTAATGAAGAAGCCTTCTAGTAACACAGGTTACAACCTGATGTAATGTGATCCTAGGAGTGGCTTCCCATCACCTTTGCTATGTTCTAGTAGTAGAAGAAGGCCACAGGTCCCACCGACAGACAGAGGGATTTCACGGCAGGGGAATGCCAGGAGGCAGGGATCCGGGAGGGTATCTTAGAGTCTGTCCTCCATGGTGCCTTCATCTTTGGAAATGTGTTCAGTTGTGGCACATCTTTCCCAGAATCATCTTTGCAAAACCAAAGCATATTCTGTAGGTCAGGATGACAGAATCCATAAAACAAGGTACTAGAGAAGCTGTTAAAGAAACAGGGGCTGTCTCAGAAAGAAATACGTTGTCTTAAAGAACAGTGACAGAGAAGGAATCGGTTCATTCCCTGTTGTTCCAAAAGGCAGAACCAGGATCAGAGGATCAGAGTTACAGAGAAGCCAGATGCAGCTGCGTATAAGGAATAATCGAGCAGTGTACGATGGCATGGGGGGTCTCGAGAAATCGTGAGCTCTAGTCCCTCGAAGTGCCAGGTGTGGGTGTTAAAACCATTTGTCAGATGTGGTCCGTATGTGTCTGGGACAGTCTGTGGGTGGAGAAAGAAAGCATCCATCAGGAATATCAGCAGGGAACTTTAACGGTCTTTCTGAATCCTTGAGGTTCTGTGCCTCAATCTCCCCGACATCCCTATTGGTATATGCTTCCCATGCCAGTTAAGTAGGATGGGCTTCTCTTTGAGATCTGCCTCACCTGGAAACCAGAAATAACAAATCCCCAGAACAGTTTCTCTCTCAGCACCTTCTCCCAAGCCTGCTGACTGTACCATCTGTTTTTAAGTGGGAGACATCCCTCAATAAGTTGTTTCAGTAAATTCTCCATTCGCCGCAGATATTCAAGAAGTACTTTAAAATAAAGGAAAACAGTGCACAGTGTGCTCCCGGTTTAGGAAGAGACGAGGAGAGGCCACGCCTGTTGTACACCCACAAAAAGCCAGAGGGAAATACGTGATAATAGCACATGACTGTCTCCAGGTGATGGCAGTATGAGTGGCTTTTTTTTTTTTTATATTTTCCAACATTTCTACAATGAGTGCATATTACTTTTGTAAAGAAAATGTTGCCAAAATGGTAATTACAAAGACTGTAGCAACATAGGAACAATTCATATGATAGAATGTGGAATTACGTTTTTATAATTTAACTTTTTTTTTTTAAAGATTTTATTTATTTGACAGAGAGAGAGAGTACAAGCAGAGGGAGCAGCAGGCTCCCCGCTGACCAAGGAGCCCAATGTGGGGCTTGATCCAAGGACCCTGGGATCATGACCTGAGGTGAAGGCAGACTCAGCTTAACTGGTTAACTTGAGCTTAACTGACCGAACCACCCAGACATCCTGTAATTTAACATTTTACTGTCATTTTAAGACATGTACTTTTTTTGTGTTTTATTTAACGCAATCTAAATCATTTAGTATTACATTAAACTTTATTTTAATATTTTGTTAATACTTTTTAGTACAAGTTGACTTTTCCTAAAGGGAGACTTAAGAAGATGCTCCAATTCTAGGATGATTTGATAACTGCTTTGAAAGTTGATGCAGTCTTACTTCATGCATTTGGCCATCTTTTATGGCTTAGTGAACTTCAGAAACATTTCACACCATCAACCTGCAATTTCACGAGCCATGCGGTGTTCTCAGATGTCTGTTGTATTTCTTTTCCTAAAGAATTACATTTAAATTATTTCATTTGAATCCAAGGCAGTTCACTAATTAACACAGGGCAGTAATATGGCTTTCCTATATTACATTTCAGCGAGGCTTGGACTTTGAAAATAGCTAGAAAATCAAAGTATAAATTATGCCACTCTTCAAAAGGGATTTTTTTTTTTTCAAAAGGGAATTTTTAAGAGTCAGGTTCACTGAAAGTAAATTTTTGAAATTGATACCAAAAAGCCTCAATTTAAGGAAACATCAGTTTCATTTAAGTTGGTTGGGTAAGAGAGGGATTTTTTTTTTTTTTTTAAGGAAACAATCCTGGAAATGGCTAATAATTTTATGATAATACTATAATAGCCAAGCTGGTGGTAATTCTCTTGGAGTTGTATGTATCCTATGGCCCGTGTTTGATATGATGGAAAAATGTGAGCCGCAATTGAACAAATTCCACAAAAAGGGTATATACATACCACTGGGTTCCTTCAATACTGGTTACTGTGGAAAATGGGAATGTATGTTGGCCAGTGATGCTTGTATTAGGTCCTATTGCTCATTGACCTGTGAACCCGGCCTTTTGTAACCAAGGAGGCCTTGGACATGCCAAGTCCAGTGAGAGCTACCCACTAGGCAGGCCTCCTGGGATAAAGACCATCCCATCCCCAGAACAAATTCCAAGGAAGATAAATGATCCCAGGGACAATGGGATTATCTGCCCAATTGACCACTGGACCAATTTGTTTTTTGTTTTGGGGCTGAGAGAGCCAGGCAGGTGTGTGTGGATCCTTTAGTAGGTACATAGGGGGCCCATTAGAATCACAAGGTGACACCCACTAGAAAAGATTCCAGATATCATGCAGTCCAGCCTTCTTACTGCACAGAGGAATCGGGGAGCCAGGTCCAGAGTAGTGACTAGACTTAGTCACACTTGGTAGAGTTAGAGGCAAGGCCAAGATGATGAGCTAAATTACCGAATTTAAATTCAGGGCTTTTCCATTACAACTGGCAGCTCCATTTTGTACCCCAAGAATCTAAAACAATGATAACAAACCTATTTAAGAAAAGAACATTTGGGGGTGCCTGGGTGGCTCAGTGGGTTACAGCCTCTGCCTTTTGCTCGGGTCATGATCTCCGGGTTCTGGGATCGAGCCCTGCATCAGGCTCTCTGCGCAACGGGGAGCCTGCTTCTCCCTCTCTTTCTGCCTACTTGTGATCTCTCTCTCTCTCTGTCAAATAAATAAGATCTTTTTTAAAAAAAAAAAAAAAGGAAAGAAAAGAACATTCCGGGGGGTTGGGGGGAACCCATACCCACAAGCTTCCTACTTAGTTTTAAAGATCATTGTCTTTTTCTCATCTTCTAATTCTTTTTTTCTCCAAAATCAAGGAAGGTAATATCTGCATCTGTCTTTCAACATTTTAACATTTCTTCTCCGTCAGGAACTCTTCCCCTCTTTTGGTTGTGATAGCCATTATTGCAAACCTGATTCATTTTCCCAGATTTAATCTAGTTTGGGAAATATACACTGTCTCAATCAGAGATCACAGAAGTTTTTGATTTCATTGCAGCCATAGTTATTGCAAAACATGGTTGGTCTCCTTGGTGCCCCAGATATTGTAACCTAAGTTCAAGAGAATTATTCTATGGCAAATTGAGGCAAATTAAGCAATTAAGGCAAATTAAGGCAATAGCATTGTCATTACCACCAAGACAAGTCCAGTTATTAAGACACCATTTCATGAGCTGCTTTTCTCAGGTTGGCTTTAGCCATCATGGAGAAGTGAGGCATTGCTGAAGTTTATTTTAAAAATGCTGTTCCTTAGCTCCCCAGTCCTGGGCTGACTGCCTACTCACCTTCCCACACAGGTCTGTGCCCACAGGGACCTCGGGGCCTGGGCGCCCCATGAACGAGCTTCAGTCCTCCCCCATCCCTGCTTCCAGTGGGCCCGTTCCAGTCCCAGGGCCACCCGCTAACCAGCCGGTCAGGTCCTACTCCTCGCTTGGTTGCTCCAGGCAGCAGTGTTGGAGGGCTGACTGAGTGGGTGCCAGCTGTCTAACCCTTCCAGAAGGGACTCAGGAAGTGAGTTGGAGACCATGGGCCCTGGGTTGCTCATCCTCGTAGCTCTAAGACTTTTGTGAAGTTTGGTGTTCCGTTTAATAGTCTACAGTCGACATCACTATTTGGTTTTTGGTGCCTTGTTCAGTCTCTGAATTAATTATAAAAGGAAGCGGTGGTATGGAAGGTTCACATTCTCAAATAATCCTTGGGGTGTGTCTCTGGGAAAGCAAATGTAAGAAACTGATGAGTTACCTAGTCCTGCTTAACTAGCCACCCCCAAATTTAGTGGCTTAAAATAGCAGCCATGGTGGCGCCTGGGTGGCTCAGTCGGTTAAGTGTATGCTTTCAGCTCAGGTCATGATCCCAGAGTCCTGGGATCAAGCCCCATATTGGGCTCCTTCCTTGGGGGGGAGTCTACTTCTCTCTCCCTCTGCTACTCTCTCTGCCTCTGTCTCTGTCTCTGTCAAATACATAAATAAAAAATCTTTAAAAAAAAAAAAAAGCAGCCATGTTATTTGCTGATGAGTCTGTGGGTCAGAAGTTTAGGCTGGTCAGTTCTTAATCTCCCCTTGCCTATAAGAGCTCCTGCAGTCACGCAGCGCGTCAGGTGGGGTGGGAGCGTAGAAGGTGGCCACGATGACGCGTGTGGTGATTGGTTGGGCTGTTTCATCTGCAGCAGAACCAAGCAAGTTACACGGTCCAGTGCCGTCAGTGGGAGGAACTACAGGGGGGAGTGACCGTCGGGGGTTCAACATGGTTATTCACTCACAACCAACACCCATTTCTGTAAATTACCTGCTTCCCTCTCTAGCGGATGGGTGCCCAAGTTGGCATAAATGTGGGGACCCTGAAGTCATTTTGAGATGGTTATACAGTAATTTTTCCCCTCCTCTTCTACTTTTTAGTTAAATGAATTATAGTGTAGCAATGTCCGGGGTCAAATAGGGATCGTGACCACATGTTATAAGAAGATGGAAACTCTCACCATATTTTAAGTGTGTTCTTGAGTAGCCTTGAGTGATGACGTTGCTGTATTTCAGACCTCGTTACTGTGCAAAGCCGCCATCCATGCAGGAATCATTGCTGACGAGTTGGGTGGTCAGATCAGCGTGCTTCAGCGCAAAGGGCTAAGTCGATATGAAGGAATCCTGGCCAATGGTGTGCTTTCAAGAGAGTAAGTATTTTGTCTTTTGTTCTGAGTAGAAGGTAACCCCAGAGGCATAATTTATCAGCACACAATTTTGAAGGGACAATGAGCTTATGATACCAAGGGTTTGTCATCTGGGAAGAATGCGTGTGAGTGCTTCAAGCAGCATTTAGGGTGTTTTTGTGGAAGATCAGGGCAGCCATAAAGCAGCTCACTGGTTATGCTGACAAGTGAATTGAAATGGCACATATCTGAAGTTCGAGGGCAAAGAAGTGTTTCTACTCTCAGGTGCTTTGGGAGGAGAAAATAAAGCCAGTCCGTTTTCAGTTTTCTCAGTTTTAGTAAATTACTGGTTATCTGCAATATTACCAACGGTACTGAAGGAGACGGGGAACTAAAATAAGCCTCCGTAGAACTGCCAAGCTCCCCAGAAGGGCCCCTAGAGACAAGCTCCTAGTGATGAGTAATAGTTGGGAAGTGAGAAAAAAAAAAAAAGAGGACTTTTGTTAACATTTACCTCTCTGCTTGCTGGTATCCTCTGCTCTTTCAGCTTCATGAGAAAAAAGTATGTCAATTGTTCAATTGTTTTGAACATTTCAACCTGAACTTTTAATTCTTTTAGGTTTCCTCAGCTTCTGGAGTGGAAAACAGGAGCTGTTAGAACTAAATATAAGCCCGCCTTGTGGTCCAGGTGTCCACCCATAGAAACAGGCGGCTTGGAATGGGCCAGAGAGAGGCTTTCCTTGGGTGGATGCCTTGTGAGAAAACGGTGATCCTAAAGCCACTGTGTTTATCTCTCACTCCTTCCCTATCGTCCCCAGAAATGTCTTCCTGCTACCATGACCTTGTGTTTTTTGGATAGGTTGTCACATAGCCTTGGTCCCAAGAATATGGCACAAGAGAGACTACAGGCATTTCAGGATCCAAAAATAGGAGAAAGGAGGTCAGGGTCTGACCTCTACCCTCTACCCCACCTTAGTCTGTGTGCAGATCACCGACCATCCCCCCTCCAACCCCCCACCCCGGCATTTTGCTGTGGTCCCTGCTTGTGTGCAGGAAGAACACGATCATGTTTCCCTGCTCTGTTCTCCCAGCAGGTGCAGACCACCTCATCTGATGCAAAGAAATTACATAAGGAGGTTGATAGGTTCCCTAGTTAGCATAAATATAGTGACTCTGATCTCATTTTGAGAAAGTTATACAGTAGTTTTTTCCCTTCCCCTTCTGCTTTTTATTTAAATGTATTACAGCTTAGTTTAGCAATATTGTAGTTCAAATGGGGATTCTGACTCCAAGGTATAATATTGTTTTTGGGGAAAATGTATCTTAAGTTCCAAAGAATCAATTGATGAACTCATAAGTAAACTTAGGGACCAACACCCATTTCTGGATTGAGATGTTGGCCTAAGCTCACAGGAGAGGGGATTTAGAAGCTGTGGCTGAAGTTGGGGGAGAAATTGGTTAGGTCACCTTCATGAAGGACGCAAGCCTTGGGTTTGGTGGAAGGCAGGAACTGGGCATATGGGGACATGGGAGTCGAGTCAAGACCCAGAGAGGGAAACAGAGGAGTTGTGGCAGTGAGCACACTGTGCTCGCATCCGGGGCCCTGGCTGGCAGGTGGCTGAGGGAAAAGGCAGAGCTCCCACGTGCATTTCTGAGTCGGAGCTGCAGGTTGGGGTAACTGGAGAGGGTATTGCAGTCAAGTCTTTCACAAGCCATGCAAGTGATGCTGTATGTAATCTACAGAAGGCAGCCATCCGCTAGGGACTGGGTGCAGACTGCCTCTGATGTGCAGGCTCACTGCTCTGTCTTTGTGTTCTTTGCTTGTAATAGATAGGACTCCCCTCTCCTTTCTCTCTGGATAGGACTTTTAGCTTTGAGAGGCGCCAAAATGTTCTTTTCCTATTGTGTGACCATTCAAAGACAGATCAGTCCCAAATTTAAGATCTAAAAGCTTAGTAACAGAGTGCCTTTAGAAAGTAAAATCCTTACTCAAATAAATAAAATGTATATATGTGTGTATTATAAATTCATTTTTACATATGCGCACATGTATTTTATACATACATGTATGCATGTACATATATGTACTATA
The DNA here is from genome assembly GCA_028646535.1 of Procyon lotor. Taxonomy (NCBI): domain Eukaryota; kingdom Metazoa; phylum Chordata; class Mammalia; order Carnivora; family Procyonidae; genus Procyon; species Procyon lotor. Next base: position 38,134,791 of record CM053608.1, on the reverse strand, counting down.
GAAATATATGCATATATTATATATACAGACATACCACATATATATGTACATATATTTTTTCACTTATATATTTGCCTCAAGTTTTTTGACATAAATATTATATCCTGATTTGTAATAAAAGTGATTGCTTATACACAGTAAGCTGTGTCAGCTTGATCTTGACTTTGAGGATGTGTTTCTGTTTACATTTTTATGGTCTGATATATCGACATCAGGGCACTACTTTAGGAAGATGCCGTGCCCTGTCCTGGATTTGCTGGGAGTCACATCTCCAGATAGGAGCAAAGAATTGGCCTCTTGTTTTATCTATCTATCTATCTATTTATTTATTTATTTTAAAGATTTTATTTATTTATTTATTTGACAGAACCAAAGATCACAAGTAGGCAGAAAGGCAGGCAGAGAGAGGAGGAAGCAGGCTCCCTGCTGAACAGAGAGCCCGATGTGGGGCTCAATCCGAGGACCCTGAGACCATGACCCAAGCTGAAGGCAGAGGCCCCAACCCACTGAGCCACCCAGGCGCTCCTGGCTTCTTGTTCTAAATCTGGTTTTTTTTGGACTCTTTTGCCTATGTTTGTATACATTTCAGTGCCTCTTTCGTAGAAAAAATAGGATCATAAAAAGTTGACTTTGTACTACTAGGATTTTATTTTACTTTTGAAAAAAAATTATTTAAACTGTCAAAGAGAAATAGACATGTTCTCAATTACTTCTGGGCTTAATACAGATGAAGTCGCTTTATGTAATTCGAAATTAAACGTTGATGCAAAGAGAAGAGTCCAGAAGTCTCAACCACGAACGAAGGAGGAAGAGTTTTACTTCACATTCCATGTAGTTTTTTGAACCAATCGTTCGATTTTTGTTTCGGTGAGAAGAGAAAGTCCAGAATTATATCAAGGTCCCTTCTTCCTTCGAGCTCTGATTTTGCTCTGGCCTTTTGTCCCGAGCAGAGAAGAGTAAAGGACCTGCGGACACGTCTCCCGCACCCAACCGGACTCCCAGATCTGCAGGGGGCGGTTGTTTTTATCTGTGCCGGTTTGCTCTTGGGGAAGCCGTGTGCCTGTGGTCATTGAACTTCTGTTCCCACACATGATTGTTCGCTGTTCAGGAAAAAACACAGAAGGAAGTGCTGCCGCTGAGGAAGAAGGAGTCCCTAAAGTAAATATCTGGGGTTCTTCTGGGATTCATCCGGGTCGGGTCACTTCCTTGATTTGAGGAGACCAGAATGGAATCAGGAAGAAAGCCTGACCTTGGACGGAGGGTGAAGGCTCACACCACCAGCAGGGAAGGCCTTTCTTTTGGTTTACATCAGCCCCCCTCCATTGCCTCTCGGGCAAGCCTGGCAATTCCAGTAATCACATTGAATTCATTCATCCTGATGTGTGACCGCCTCAGAACCCCAGCCTCCCGGGGTGTTTCCGTTTTTTAAAAGAGGAGGCTCATTTACCAATAAAACTGTCTGAGGGGTTGTATTTAGTTTAATAGAGAGCAATGGAAAACCGTCTTCCAGCTGATCATGGAGAAGAGCCTGGCAGAGAGCTGTTTGGAGCCGAGCCTTCCCTGGCGGGGTCTTCCCAGGGTTAACTCCACAGTTACCCTTCTTTCCCTGACATCGCTTTTTCAACAACAACAACAAAATAACTATCTCAGTGTCTCGTGGCAGTGGGAGCGCGTTGAGGCCCTCCCCGTGGCCTGATATCAGGTAGCTTTATTTGGGCAGAATTTTAAGTGTAATACTTAGTGCGGGAACATGAGAAAAAATGGAAAAAGCAGTCAAATCGAGGCTCGAAAATAAATTAATGAAATGTCAAATGTGAACAAGGTGCACCTTTCTTTAAAAGTTGGGAGAGCTAGATCTTCTCCCCGGCTTTGGCGTGATTGGTGAAATTTAGGCACGTGCCGTGACTGCAGCGGGTCCATATTTTCCCGTGAGAGTGATGGGCGGCTGCATTGTGGTCAGTGCGGAGGTTCTAATAGAACCTTATGTGGAATGGAGTCTCCACTTGAGAGTGGACAAAGAATATGCATGAAAAGCCCATTCCAGGGAGTTAGACTGCCTCGTTCTTCAAAATGACAGCAGCCCCAGAGCTTTGACGGGAAGGTTCTCAGACTCTTGTCCAGATGCTTTCTGGGTTCTCCGTGGATTTCACCGTTCAGTGCCCTTTCTGTCCATGGTCGCCTGACATAATTCAGAGGTAAACGTTTAAAGAACAAGCAGTCCTCTCAGATTGTAAAGTAATGAACCCGGCAGTAGCAACTACCTCTTTGTGCATTTCTCTACTGTCGATATAGTGAGTACTCTGCATGCAAGATTCATCTGGAGAACTCCAGATTTTCTACGTATTTTTACCCTGTTGCGTTGGTAAGGGATTTCCAAAAAGGTAAATATGGTCTTGGGCCTTAGGAATCTCTTCTTCCCGGAAGGAGACAGCTGCAGAGCGAGGCCGATAGGATGTGTGCATGCTGTAGAAATGCTAGAGTCCACAGGCCCAGGGAGTAACGCCAGCTCAGCCGTAGGACTGTCCCACAGGCCCAGGGAGTAACGCCAGCTCAGCCGTAGGACTGTCCCACAGGCCCAGGTTGTAACGCCAGCTCAGCCATAGGCTGTCCCACATTGGTGAGGCCCAGCTTAGGCCAGGTCAGTGAGATGCTGTGAGTTTTCTCCTGCTGCACCTGTCACCTGGCCATGGGATGGCTCTCGGCTGGATGTCGCTTGCTGAGGTAGGGAGGAGCGTGACTGGAGGGAGACCGAGCTGAGGCTGCCCCAGGGTCATTGGGGCACCCCAAATGACATGGTCATTCTTCTAAAGTGGCCGGTCTTCTTCATTTCTCTCCATGATCCTTGACTATTGAGCACGGTTATGATGCTCCAAGGCGACTACTGAAGCCAAGGGGAGTATTCAGGGCTGTCATTCTTTCTGCCCCCATTGCCAGGTATTAATTAATTGGCTCTTAAGGTTGTTCCTGAGACTGCGTGTGTGCATTTCCCCTCCCTACGCAATGTGGCAATGATGGAAACCAGGCAGGATTTTGACCCCACAGCGGTGACTCATAGTCCTGGCCACTTGTCACCTGGGTGGCTTTAGGAGCATTGCTTCCCTTCAGTGGGCCTGAGTTTCTCGCTAGAAGGCCAGTGATGAAGAAGCTAAGAGCCTTGCTGGGGTGTGGCGAGGATCGCATGAGATGCAGGAAGATTCTGTGATGCCTGGGCTGTGGGGCTGTGTTGGTTGTTGTGATCCAGGTAAGCGACTCACCGCCTCCTGTTTGTGTTTGTCATTGCAGCGGTTCCCTGTCCGACAAGCGATTTCTCTTTAGCTCCAATGGTAAGGATCTTGCTTTCCATAAGAATTTGATCTTTTAAAGTCTTCAGTGGTAGCGTATCATCCCATACCCCTCTGATGATGTAGTTTAAAGGATTTTATTTTTATTTTTTTCCGCAGGTCACGCAGCACACAGCATGAAGTAGAAAATATTTTTCTTTATAATCTAGGCTCTCTCAAACTTTTGCTAAAAAAGAATGAAAATTCAACATGCCGTTTACGTTCAGATAAATGCCTTTCTGTTAGATTTTAACAAGAAAACCTTTTAAATATTACAGTTTGACTTGTGGTTATCTTGAATAAAGTGATCGAACATGAGTGTGTGAAGTAAGGGCTTCGTAGCCCCTCTGTCACAAAATCTATTCTGTGTAAATATTCTCTCAGCATAAAGTAAAATATTTCCAGGAGAACAATATGAATATTTCTTCTTTGTCCAGGAGAGGAGTGTGGCCTTTATCTGCTAACCTCCACATTGTCTTGGACATGGTAAAAGTAAGGTCCTAAGGATGACATTGAGTATGATTTACTGATCTTCAGAGCACCTGGATGTCCCTCCTCTTCAAGGACACAGACAATAGCGTCCCCTCTGATCAAATGAGAAGAACCTTTAGCATTTTAAACCTTTAAGACTCATTATACTTTGCTGAAATGAGGGTGAATTCAGAAGTCTCGAAAGGAAAATCTATAGTGGGAACAAAGATATGTCATATGTAGGGGATGTGACTTCAGATGTGACCTCAGTGAGGTCCATTAAAAAGAAAAGCAGCAATTGCAAGGGACCACAGTGCAAGTGAGTCAGATGAAAAGTCTGGGTCATTAAAAACCTAGTAATTAAACAGTTGATTTGGTATCAGAATGGAAATAAATCAACTGGATAATTCTAGGTGAGATGGAGTACCTTTTTTTTTTTTTTTGCTTTCATTTTGTGTTTACAGCTGAAATAGTTTCTTGGCCTTTTTTTTTTTTTTTTTTTTAAGGTTGCAGCAGATCATTGAGTTTGGAACCTGACACACAGATCAGAGCTTCTTGGCAGTGGGTCAGTGAGATGGGAGAACAGGTTCACTGGTCTCCTGGCCAAGCCCAAATTCAGGGCCAAGACCCGTCATGGGCTTCAGGGGACAGCGGCAAGAACCACAAACAGCGCGAGTGGCTGGAGACTGATTTGGGAGAGAAAAAGAAAATAACAGGTACAGTTTCACAAATGCAAAATGACAGGCAGTTGGAATTATGTTTCTGAGCTACAGAGGTGCCTCTTTCTCTCCCTCCAAGTATTCTGTGTCTTTTCTAAAAGTAACAGGCCTTCACATTGTCTCCATGGGAAAAGCCTGTGTGCAGATTGTAAGTGTGGATATACGGATTAGATGAAACACTTATTTTTATTTTTATTTATTCATTTGACAGAGAGAAAGAGCACAAGTAGGGGAGCAGCAGAGAGAGAGGGAGACAGCAGGCTGCCTGCTGAACAGAGAGCCCGGTGTGGGGCTCGATCCCAGGAGCCTGAGATCATGACCTGAGCCGAAGGCAGATGCTTAACCCACTGAGCCACCCAGGCGCTCCTAGATGAAACCTTTTTAGGGCATGTTGTCAGTGTGGAAACACTCAGCTGTGGTCAGGCTTCAAAATGCAAATAAGAAAAATTGGCCTATAAAATGATTTAAGATTTCAAGTGAGGGAAAAAGAAAAAAAGAAAGAAAGAGAAAAGAAACCTGGAATTATACTACATGCTATATATTTTGTAAAATCTAACCTATCAGTAATATTTTCTTACAAGGAATTATGACCACAGGATCCACACAGTCGAATTTCAACTTTTACGTTAAGAGTTTCGTGATGAAGTTCAAAAACAACTCCAAGTGGAGGACCTATAAAGGAATAGCGAGTAATAAAGAAAAGGTAAGAGAAACTTCGGAGGAAGGAACCAGGTGGGAGAGCGGGTCTCCAAATGTTTTATCGATGTGTTTCCGGAAAGCAGATCTGCGGCACCGCCTTAGTTAGCTAACTCAGCCTTTGTGGGCAAAGCCCTGCAGCTCCACTACCAAGCGTGTCTGCCGAACCGCAGCAGACCTGGGTTCCCGGCTTTGCTGTCCTACAGCCAGGTAGGAGTGGGGTGGCAGAGACAGAGGAGCTAACTACCAGCCTCTTCAGGTCGAAGCTCTTTGATTCTACAGGTGTTTCAGGGCAACTCTAATTTTCGGGATCCGGTGAGGAATAACTTCATCCCTCCCATCGTGGCCAGATACGTGCGGGTTGTCCCCCAGACGTGGCACCAGAGGATCGCCTTGAAAGTGGAGCTCTTTGGCTGCCAGATCACACAAGGCAAGTCGGCGAGGTACTTGTCTCTGCTGCGCGTGCCCTCTCACAGATGGTTGTTACTCATGGGGTTCTTCCCCCTCCTCCTCTGCCTCAGGCAATGAGTCGCTGGTGTTGCGCAAAGCAAGTCCCAACACCGTCGGTGCCGCAGAAAGAGAAGATGAGACGATCACAAAATCCGTCCCCTCTCCGGAAGCGCCCCCAGGTAGAGCACCTACTGTTTTGTGGTTTCCTCAGGAGCATAACCGGACTCCCATGTGATGACTGCAGTAGCTCCAACCAAAAACTTCTTTCTCTGTCGTATGGATGTCTGGAGTCAGATGGTCCAGAGGTGGCTGCCCATGTGTAAAATGATGTGTAGCCACAACAATTCCGTGCAAGACTGTAAGTAGAAAAAGTAGTATTTGCCCTTCAAACACCAGGTAAAGATTTTATGGAAAAATAATATGCCTCCATACAATGGAATACTCGGTAATGTGAAAAATAAATATGTTTAGTAATAGAGGAAGTTCTCTGGGATAGAGACAAACTTGAGAAAATATGCAAAGGACAGGACAGTCCGTATAGCACTCTACCATGTGTGCAAAAAAGGGAAAAAAGAGCGGCGCCTGGGTGGCTCAGTCGGTTAAGTATCTGCCTTGGGCTCAGGTCATGATCCCGGGGTCCTGAGACTGAGCCCCACATCAGGCTCCCTGCTCAGCAGTGAGTCTGGTTTCTCCCTCTTCCTTTGACCCTCTGCCTGCTTGTGCTCACTCTTGTCTCTCTCTCTCTCTCAAATAAAGAATTTTTTTTAAAAAGGGAATAAAGAATGAATATAGAGAGAGAATCATTCCAGTATCTCTGGAAGAATGTCAAGAAACAGAATCTGGCTTCCCCTAGAGAAGGAGCAGAAGTAGGAGGGAGACTTTTGTATACTTTTTGAAGTTTGAACATGTAAATATATAATCTATTCAAGTAATAAACATTAAAAGTACATTTATTTTTTTCAAAATATAAGATGATTTGTGTAATAATTTTATAAAATTCAGAAAGATTAGAAATCTATGAGAATAAAAATAAGCCATAAATTAGCATCCACATATAATTACCATATTCCACTGTATCCAATCAACTATATTTATCCGTAACTTTGAGAAAAAATGGTAGCATATATTTTATCCTGCGGTGTATATTTTTTCGTCTAACATTGTATCACGAGCATCTTCCAGTGTTGTTAAGTAGTTGAAAAACACTATTGCTAATACCTCTATAGTATTTTTTCATATGGATATACCATCACTTAGTTAACCATTCCCCTATTGTTGGATGTTTAAGTTCTTAGATTTCTCCCAAATTTCCACTCCGGTGAATAACACCGAAGTTATTTGTGAGTTTTGTTCCTTTTGAAGTCTCTTATATCCTCTCCCCCAACGCCCCAACCATTTCATGAACTACACATTTCCACTCCTGATCATCCCTTTGTTGATGAGCCCTTTTCAGGGATCACAGATAGAGGGTGAAGGACAAATATTTCTCCTTTAGTTTGCATAGTGTCTGCAAGCTTGAGGCCTGCTTTAATAGCAGCTAAAGTGACTTCCTTTTTTAAAGCAGGAAGACACAGTGTTCCATGAGCAGAGTAGAAATGCTGTCTGAGGTCATCGGGCTGCATTTCCTCTTAGCCCACCGCTCCAGGGCACTGGTGACGGGAAGCCCAGGGCTCTTCTCCCCTCACCCCCCAGCTCCTGTTATTGTGCACGTGCAAAGCCTCCCACCATCTGGGGGAACTGGTTCCTTGAGCTGATTACCTCTGGGCCAGCTGGGTGGGCCAGCTTGAAACCTTCCCCCCTCGATTCTGATTGTGGAGCCTAATATCATCCAGACAACAAGCTGAGAGTAAATGTTAATCCCTGAGGACCACCAAAAATGGCCTTCTTGGGAAAAAAATAAAAATGAAAGAAAACTTATTCTCCTAAACTTGAGCCAGGATTTTGAATCCTGTTTGCTTTCTGTGATATCAGGAAATGCCTAGCACATAGGCGTTTTTGCCATATATTGAACCCTTGAAGACGTTTCAAATCAATGTTGAGTTTTAGATTGTGAACTTGGGCTGCAGCTCACTTGTGTTGTAATGTGGCGGCTTTCCCCCTTCCTAGGAATGAACATCACAGCCATCGTTATTCCACTGGTGCTCCTTGCCCTGCTGGTTGCTGGAATGGGAATCTGTGCAGCCTTTAGAAAGTACGTGCCTTGACATTTTTAAGTTTCTTCTCCAGTTAGGCAAGTAATCACCGAACCAAAATGTTTGCTTTGCAGATGTTCGTGTGTAGGAAAGCAGCATTACTTTGGCCAAGATAGAAGGTTCATATAGGTTTTAAAAACAAATTGGATAGGGGTGGAAAGTATCACGTATTCTTCTATAAATAACATTTACCACTTAGGAACCTTTTCAAATAGGATTCTTTTGTCTCTGTAGGAAGAAGAAGAAAGGCAATCCATATGGATCAGCTAAGGCCCAGAAAACAGGTTAGTTTACAGAAAACTCTACCTACGGTTTTATTTTGTCTTAGAGAAGGGACGGGATCTGCTGATGAAAAGCATGACTAGGGGGCGCCT
>CM053608.1:38048922-38126469 GCA_028646535.1 Procyon lotor | reverse complement strand
ATTTATATGGTTAAAAAAATAAATTTTATAGCCTTTAGGTTAGCAAGCCTAAAACGAATGGAATATTGTATCCTATCTTTTTATTTTAATTGGGAGTTTCATGGCCAGTTACTTTTACTTTTGTTCAGCATTATCCCATCATTCATCTACATTCTTTTTTTCTTTCTTTTTTTTGGCCACTGGAGTTTAGGCCAACCCACTGCCTAATTTCACAAAGTACACCGTCCAGCCCGCATCTCCAGGCTTCCAGGGTATTTTCCATCCTGGGAAAGTGAAGGAAGAACCAGGCAGGGTGCAGGTTCAGGTTTCAGAGAATCCTTAGGGACTACAGGATGCCCGTGCAATGAGTCAGCTGCAGTCCAGAGAGAGGGCAGCAGGGCAGGACCCCTCCAAATCTTAGGGGCCCTTTGGGACACCATCTCTGCAGGGTCTCAAGAGCCAGATGTGTTGGCTCCCGAGACACGAGTGTCGCGTCTGTGCAGAGGATGGGAAACTATGCCCACGTGTGTAACATAGAGATAATCTGGGATGTGAGGGGTACACAAATACATTGTGAAGGCAGGTGGAAAGCGTGGCAGGATGGTGTTCACTGTTTCTACTATGTAGATCTGAGAAGTCGTGGCCATGAATTTACACGTAAGGTCAGCCAGCGGGAGGCAGCCTGATCCCCGACTCCTCGAGAAACTCATTATGGACAATGTGCGTTACGCTTCTGAGATATTAGTTTGTTTCGTGTTATCTTTATTCTAGACTGTTGGAAGCAGATCAAATATCCCTTTGCCAGACATCAGTCTTCTGAGTTCACCATCAGCTATGATAATGAAAAGGAAATGACGCAAAAGTTAGATCTCATCACAAGTGATATGGCAGGTAAGCAGCAAGCCCGTGGGTCGGTGCTCTGGGGTCAGAAGTGCTGCTTCTGGGAGCAGGGAGACAGGAGGAAAATAAGCCCATTCAGAAAAGGCCGGTACACTGACAGGTGCTAGAGGAGACCTATAGCAGTGCCCCTGAGGTACCACGAAAATCTGGGAGCCCTGAATTAATCTGTTGCCAAGGTTTTGGGGAAGACACTAAGAAAGAAGGACTGGAAAGAGGAGTTAAGCACAGCTCCTGCCCTTGTAGAAGATGAGCTAGGAAATGAAAGAAGCTGCTAGAATGTCCTGATTAGCTGTCCCTGAGAGTCAAGCTTCTCAAACTGTCCTGGGGAGAAGGATCTTTTTTTTTTTTTTTTTTTTGCCTTTAAAAAAATTATTATTTCTAATCTGCTGAGAACTAATACTTTGGCAAAATACAATACAGTTGGCCCTTGAACAGCAAGGAGGTTAGGGATGCCACCCCCCAACCCCTGTGCAGCCAAAAATCCATGTATAACTTCTGACTCCCCCAAAACTTAATTACTCATAGCGTACTGCTGACCAGAACAACCTACTGTTGACTCCATCCTTAGAAATAACATAAACAGTCCGTTAACACATATTTTGTATGTTATATGCATTATAATATTTTTTTAAAGATTTCATTTATTTATTTGAGAGAGAGAGCATAAGCATAAGAGAGCATACACTTGCTTAGCTTCTTGCTACCCAAAGTGTGTTCTGAGGGCCAGCAGCATCAGGGAACTTGCTAGAAATGTGGGATTTCAGGCCATGCCCCTGGCCTACTGGCCCCGAAGTTCCCGGGTGGTGTGTGTTTGTATCAGAGTCAGAAGAGGATCAGTGGAAAGGTTGCTTGAGCCACTTCAGGGCAAAGAGACCATCTCTCCACCCAAAATCCATCTTATTTCTTCCCCCCTGGATTTCCCAACAATTCTAATGCTACCTTGTAGATAAAACAAGAGCGGGGCGATCCCTTGTCTGTCCTCTTCCTTTCATTATTCTTTAGCTTCTGGTGCAGCCCGTCCTCCTCCCCCACTATATGGTCCTTCTCAGGCACGTTGACTGTGAGAGCCCCCAGGTCTCGCTCTTCCCCCCACTTAGCCATAGTCTCTCTCCTCAGCAGCCTCATCCCCCCCTGCTCCAGAACCCCAATAGAGAGCCCTTCCTTGCATTTTTGTCTGCTCAGCTGCTAAGCCCCGACCTCCCTCCCTGTCGCCAAAAAGTCAGTAATCTCACCTGCTGGACACCTCTACCTGTGAATATCACCAGTTCCTCAGTGGGTCCAAAACTGAACCCTCCCCATGACTGCTCCACACATTCTCTTCCAAGCAGCTTCCGACTATGTACCTCAGGCTTCTGGGCTTAACATGTGGGGGGGCCTTGGCTCCCCCTTTCCTCACTCCCCACACTGGTAATACATTTCCCTGAGTCATATCTCCAAGGGCTGACCTTCCCAAGGCTGCTGCCAGACCCTCGTGTGTGACTTATACTTTTTCTTTTTTTCTCTTTTTTTTAAACCTTTCCCACTTTAGTCGGCTTCCGGATTACCTCTAACTGTGCCAGTCTCTTCTCTAGAATCCTCAGTAGCTTTCTTTCATAGAAGTAAACCAAACTTGCTAGCCAGGCACTCAGTGTGCTCTATGAGGAAGCCTGCGGTTAACAGTACACTTGGGACCTGACGTCGACCTCTGGCTCCACTGGTTTCTAACTGTGTGATCTTGGAGAAGTTACTTCATCTCAAACTGCTGCTGTTTTCCGTTTGTCAATGGAGTAATAGTCACTCCCTGACTGTACTTTTCTTGAGGACTTCACTAATTGATACCTTAATATCTTAGACTAGTGCCTGGCACGGAGTAAGGACTCAATAAATGGGAGTTTTATCGTTATCATCGCCATTATCATTAGTCCCCAACCTACTCTTGTAAAAGGTCTTGGTATTCCATTAAAGTACTCCATGTCCCTCATATCCTGACCACATCAAGCTCTCTTTCCATGGTTTTTAATAGGTTGTTTAATCACCTCACAGTATTGCCTTCACCTCCAAAATCTAGCATCTCCAGAGCCAGTTTGAGAGCTCCCTGGGTTATCTTCCCTCCCACCCCTAGGTGTGGGGAAGCGTCGTCTCTGCCTTCTCTAGGTTCCCGCGATCCTTGGAGGCTTCCTAACGCACGGATTCGGCCTAGTAAGCCCCTGCGTGTGGCCCCTCCGCCTTTTACGCCTGGGGCTCTCTCATCCTGCCTGCTACGTAGGCGCTCAGGCGAGCTGGCCCCGCAGAGCGCCTCCTCCGCAAACCACCGGCTTGCCCGGGCGTCCGTGTGGCGCACACACGGTGTGCCTCCTGCGTTTCTGATTGCAGATTACCAGCCGCCGCTCCTGATCGGCACGGGGACCGTGACCAGGAAGGGCTCCACCTTCCGCCCCATGGACACCGAAGCGGACGAGGCCGCGCCGGGCGCCGAGGCCGGCGGCCACTACGACTGCCCCCTGCCGGCCGGCCGCCACGAGTACGCCCTGCCCTTGACCCACCCGGAGCCCGAGTACGCCACGCCCATCGTGGAGCGGCCCGCGGCGCGGGCGCACACCTTCTCCGCGCAGGGCGGCTACCGCGTGCCGGGGCCCGGGCCGGCGCACACGCCCTCGCTCTCGGCCGGCGGCGCGCCCTACCAGACGCCGCCGCGCCCCGCGCCCGCCGCCGAGCGCCCGGGCTACGATCAGCCCACGGCCGGCGGCCCGGCGGCGGAGCGCCCCCACCCCGACTACCAGGAGCCGCGGGCGAAGCCGGCCGCCGGCGCCACCTACGCGGCCCCCAGAGACTGCCTCCGACCCCTGAGCCCCACGGCCGTGACCGCTCTCCTGTGAGCACACTGTGACAGCGCCCTGCTGCGGTACCGAGCTGCGGGCTGTGTGCGGCCCTGGCAGACGGAAGATGGGGTCAAGTGTGCGTGTGTGCGCGCGCGTGTGCGTGGGTGTGCGCGTGGGTGTGTCTGAGGTTTCATAGGATCCTGCGGTGGAGTCCTAGGACCCACCTCCGACTGTTTACAAAGTAGTGCATCTGGTTTTGTTCTGACCTTTCGGGCGAGAGCCTGTTGGGTTTTGTTGGGCTAGGAAAATGAAAATCTTCAGATGGCATTTTCATTTCTCTGTGATACTGAGCTGCTTTCGTATAAAATGTGCAATCTGTACAGAGTTGTATTTAACATGAATTAAAGTAACTTAAGTTGGCTTGATCAGATTTTCTGCACAAAGGCTAAGTGGGAGAATGAAGCTGTTGCAGAAACGTGTGTAATAGTATGTTCACTCTTGAAGTCTATTTTATCTGATACTGTGTTCGCAGCAGGTCTGTTTAAACTTAATCTTGTTGTTATTGTGGCTCATTTCCTCCCCTTTGATAACTAGAACTAAAAGCATTGCTAACATTCTTTTGGAAGGAATGAAATTACTTGAAGCATGAGAAACCCACCAGGGTGGTTGGTAGCAATTATGATTGTAGATTAAAACAAAACACAGTAGCACACAACCACCTCAGCTGCTGCCTGTTGCTTAGACTCCACGTGGGATAGGTTCCTGAGGGCCGCAGTGGGTCTCCCTGCCTGAGGGGCCTGGTTCTCCGAGGTACTGGCCTTCATCCCACTTCGCTTCCTCCTCACCTCCCTGCCCCTACCCCCGCAGATACCGTCTGGCTTTCACATGCAAATCCACCTTTTCTAACTGCAGAGCCAAGTGCTGAGACTCAACCGCAAACAAAACTACTCTCCCAACAAACTGCAGGAAGGTGGCACAGTGATGACAGTCGAGTTACTGTGACAGATGCTTTTGTACCTCAGATTAAAAATATTGCTGAGGTCAGACGCCCACACTTTGCATGACTTTCTTCAGAAATAACACATTGTCACTATGAAACAAAGTTATTTGAGGTGTGTTCTTGCAAAAGGGACGACGGCCAAATCTACATCGAGCTTTTCTACTGAGATGGTTGGGAACTGAACTGATTTTGTTTCTTACAAAATCAGTGTTCTCCCTGTTTCCAGATGAGCCCAGACCTCAGCTGTACCTCATGTTCAGTGCTTTTTATCTGTTTGCTTTGAGTTCACTGTACAGGATTTGCCCTCTTCTGCCAAAGAGGAAAGTGTGTGTTTGTTTAACAAAATATGGACCAAAAAAAAAAAAAAAATCTTCTACCTAAAAAATATATGATGATTCTATTTGTATAACTATGACTTTCTGTGAAACTATAAATATTAAAATAGGGTGCTGGAAGTTCGCTGCAGACTTTTTGGTTATTTTAGAGTATAAACCGTTTACTTTGTGGAGTTTACATGGTTTTATATGCATACTAATTGTAATAATAAACTATGCCAAATCACAGTGCCCCTGCCTCTCACTGGTGTCCTGCTGGCCAAGCTGTGGAAGGCATCTGAGGCTCAGCCTTTCTGAAAGGGCAGGTGGTTAGTTATAGTGGAAAGAGCTGGATTTGGAGTCAGGCAGGTCTTGGTTCCAGACCCTGATCACACAATAGCCAAGGGATCTCAAGCCAGTTATTCTGGAAATACACGAAAGCCCGCCAAGGCAGTGAAGTCTACTCAAGCTTGCTGTAGCGAGGGAGTCCGCCACCATCACTTGCATTTTGGCCAAGGGGGGCCGAAGGGCAGCAGAGGGGTACAGGTGTGCCTTCATTGGGGGGAAGCTGTAGGATGGATTAACTAGACAATTGGTTAGGAATGCATATTTGGCCTTCTCTGCTTAGCCCCAGGTTGGACGTGCAGACACAAAATGAGAGAGGCTATCAGTTAGTTAGTCATCAAATCTCAGCTATTTGGGAGTTGACCATAGCAGACATTCTTGCTTCGCTTCCTGGTCTGACTTGCAAGCCTGACTTGTAGCAGGCAGGCTTTCTGGGCTGGCTCCTGTGGATAATGGGTTGCTTTCCTGTGCTTCTTGCTGTGGGTCGTAAATCAGAGTTCTGGTTTTATGCATGGTCCATGTGTTATCCATTTGTATATTTGGTCTGTCGTATCTAACCCTTAGCTTCAATTTCTTCTTGGGTAAAAGTGATGTTACTGCACCTTCCTCCAAGCCTTACAAGTAAGAATTAGTCGGGACAACATTTATTAAAGTTTTTGTTCTATAATCAGCTGTTTGTCTAATCCAGGCCCTCAGTGGGCTGTATGTAGCCTTCTAACTTTAAAATACTAGTCCACAGGAATAGTCTTGTTTATAGTGAATTAGAGTTCTTTTCATCCATCATATTTCTTCCCCATACTCATGACGTAATCATGACAGAGAGAGAACAGGACTCAGTTGTGGAAGAGCACTTCCTTCCCCAGGGGCCTCGCTGTGCAGAAGGGGTGGTTGAATGGAAAGGTCTGATAAAACTACACACTGCCAAGCCTAAACTAGAGGATAAGAGTGGAAAATACTATGCCCTTTTCAGTGTTTTGCAACATCAGCACATGTGATGAGGTGAGAATGAGATCATTCTAATTGTGTGGTGTCTTCTGTTATCAAATCCTTTTGGGAGGCCAAGACGGCATTCGGTCACTTCTCACAGGGGCAGCCGCAGCACATCTCTGACAGACAAGACCACACTGACCACAGAAGCTGCTGAAACGGCTGTGGGTTTTGTTCCTATTTAAATTTCATGAATACTTATAGTCAGCCTAGAAAACATCTAGAAAGGATACAATCTGTTTATTACACTGACTTTCGAATCTTAGCAGCAAATGAAATCACAGTTATGTTACGGACACAACTAGAGTCACATGAAGAGCCTTTCATAAATACGTCCCTGCAAGGCCTTTTAGAAATACATCAGCTCAGCGGTCCCAGTGGAAATACCGGGTTGGTCTCACTTTTCTCAAAATGCCTCTCATTCATTCATTCATGCACCAAACAGTTGCTTACGTTCTGAGAGCAACGTTCACCCTGTACTTACTTGAGAGAGCACGCCTAAGTTCGCTGGGACCTTGGAACAGCCGAGCCAACAAACAGAAGCTAGGGCTGAGTACAGTCGTGCTAGTGGTCTTCGGCCCGAACAGTGCAGCCCGGCCTCGCTCAGCCTCTCCCCTATGCTCTGCCTGCAGCCCCACCACTGTGCACTGCCTAGATCTCTCCTCTCCCACTATAGGTCTCTCCCCCTCTTCTAGAAATAAATTCACCTGAGGCTTTGAAAGATGTCTGCTCTGCCTTTGGTGTGCTGCTGTTTTACTACTGTGTTGGACTGTGAATTCTGTTAATTCATTTGTATTGAATTCATTTGTATTCATACTTGTTTTTGTATACTTGGGACTCTTGCATCTTGAACCCTAGGATTCCTCTCTCCACCATGACAGATTCTCAGCCATCCTGTTTTGCACTAACTATTTTCCTCTGCTGCTTTCTCTATTCCCTTCTGGAATTCCTACTGGATGTTCTTTGGACCTCCTCATTCCACTTCTATCCCTGTCTCTTGTCCCTCTTATTTATTGTCTCTTTATCTTTCTCTGCTGAGTTTTGGGTCAACTCCCGAGAGACAATATGGCACAGTGGTTGGATACATGGACTTGAGACTGTCTGGAGGAGAAGCTGTCACCTCTGTGCCTGTTTCCTTGCTTGTTCTGTGGGGAGAAACAATACTATCCACCTGCCTGTGCCTGGTGTGAAGATTAGCAAAGCCCCTTGAGCATTGCCTGGCCCACATGAAACACTGTATGAGATTCCATATTATACTCCAGTTTACGAAGTCCATCTTCTATCTCATCTGCTTCATTTGAGCCACTGAGGTTTTAATTTCAATTTTTAAAAAAAGTCTAGGTCTGGGGCGCCTGGGTGGCTCAGTGGGTTAAAGCCTCTGCCTTCGGCTCAGGTCATGATCTCAGGGTCCTGGGATGGAGCCCCGCATGGGGCTCTCTGCTCAGCAGGGAGCCTGCTTCCGCCCCTCTTTCTGCCTGCCTCTCTAACTACTTGTGATCTCTTTCTGTCAAATAAATAAATAAAATATTAAAAAAAAATTTTTTTTAATGTCTAGGTCTGCGGTTTCTTTTTCAAATCTACCCTTTTTTACACTGTCTTGGTATCTTCTAGGGCTTTGATTCCTTCTTTTAATCATTTGAAACATACTCATTTTATTTTTTAATTTTTAAAGATATTTATTCATTTGACAGAGAGAGAACACAAGCACGGGGAGCAGCAGGCAGAGAGAGAGGGAGAAGCAGGCTCCCCGCTGAGCAGGGAGCCAGATCCCAGGACCTTGGCATCATAACCTGAGCCAAAGGCAGATGCTTAACGACTGAGCCACCCAAGCGCCCAAAACACATTCATTTTACATTCTCTTTCTGATTGTTCTGTTCTCTCCAGCTCACTTAGAGTGGGAGCCGCGGTACAGTGATTTATAAGGCTCTGGCCTCGCTGTTCAGTTGAACTCGCCCCGAGAGACATTCTCTGAGTAGCTCAGCGTGGTACACATTAATTACACGTGGCTGTCGGGCACTGGAACGTGGCTGGACTGACGGAGGAATTCATTTTTTTATTTTACTGAAGGTTACTTATTTAACAGTAACCGGCCACCTGTGGCTGCTGGCTCCTGTCCCAGGCCGGGCAAATCTGTGATCTGCGCCCTCTGTCACGGTGTCACCCTGCAGGCCTTCGTGCACCCCACTCCAGCCACTGAGCCTCTGGGCTGGTGCTGGAACCCGCCGGGGACACGCCTGTCCTCCAACCTTTGGGCTCGCTGCTGTCTCTTCCTGGGAAGTTCCTGCCCCAGAGATCTATCTGGAGGGCTCGTGCTTTCACTGCCTTCGAGCCTGTAATCTCCAGGTCTTCCTTCCTTTCCCCATCTGAAAACGAGCATTCTTCCCGACACATCTTCTCTATCCTTTCCTGCTTGCGTTTCTTTCTAACCCTGATCGCGGTCTGACACAGCGCCCGTCCTGTTTCTGGCCCTCCCACTAGACCTCATCCCGGGAGGGAAAGGAGCTTTGTCTGATTTGTTCCCTGCAGATCCCTGGCACCTCGAACACCGCTCCGTAAATATTTGCTCAGTGAATGAAGGGTCGGAGTTCTTGACGCTCTGTCCTGTGTGTTTCCGCTGACTCCTGTTCCTGATGGTTTGTGTCTTTACATGGTTCCCTGTGTTGCATCGTGAACCCTCGTTTCACAAGGAGGCTTTTCCCTCCTTGTGAAAAACTTCATGATAATGTCCTTTCTGACTGGTTTTGCGATTGTGTCTGTCAGGTACACCAGGTAGGGTTGCCAGACAAAATACCAGATATCCAGTTAAATTTGAATTTCAGATAAACAGCTAATAATTTTTTTAGTGTGTGTTCTATATAATATTTGGGACATGCGTATACTAAAAACTATTCATGTCCTGTATTTTTATTTGCTGGATCTGGCAACACTAATGCTAGGAATCTGTCAGCCCTGTACTAGTTTTTAGTGTAACTTTTGGGTCGGTGGTTCCTAGACCCTAAGCTGTGTGAGGTAGAGGCCCCGGTTTTCATTTCTCAGGGGAGCCTTCGCTGGCCGTCCAAAGCTGTTCATCCTTTGTTGTCTGTTTTATTGATAAGATTTTTTTAGGGTCACCCTTTCACCGTTCCAACTCCCTGTCATGCTGAACCCCAAATCTTATTTCCTGTCCTTTCCAGGAGGTTACATACCCAGCGTCTGAGTAGCCGACGGCCTCCCAGCCCCTCGCCACCCCCCGCCAGGATGCTCAAGCCTCAGCTTTAGTGCACGTGACTCTGTTTTAAAGTGTTGCCTTTCATTCCGATACCTGGGTATTTCCCTGTATTTCTTGAGATTAGCAGGACCTTTTAAAGATTTCTGATCTTATTTTACCTAACATCCCTAGGAACTGACAGGTCTGCATCTCATCTTGCTGGGTGAGGCCTTCCCAGCAGGCAGGAGACAGCATATTTATTACAAATAGAACAGGATTTAGAACCATAGAGAACCCAGGTTTAACCTGGGATTTAATCTTTCTAACTACATGATTTCAAGCGTATTGGCGCTCAAACAAGAAGGCCAGTAGCCTGAGGGGGCTCTAATGCCGAGGCGGCCTACGTAAGCAAACCAAAGTCGACCCCTCGAAGTGCCTCAACATTTCGAAATCGAATGCTAAGGACAACCAGTGACTAACAGCCAACTAGGATTTGAGCTATAGCCAATCAGATAATTTCCTTCCTTTGCACCTGCATGTTCTCGGTCTTTCCCCTGGCCTCCTTTGGTGGAGTGTTCCTAACCACTCCTGGTTTGGCGCCACCAGATTAGAATCTATAGACACTCAAAGAAACTTAACATTTTAAAATGCCTGAGTTTATCTTTTAACATTGGTGATTTCTAAACTCACTTCTTAATCGCTAAGATTAAGGATTATACAAGGGCTGCTGTGAAGAGGAATTTTGCATACAGTAGGTGATCGATAAATACTAACTCTTCTCTTTCCGGCCAAGCTGAAGTCTGAAACTATCCTCCAGCACCACTTGCCTTGGAGTCCTTTTCAAGCAGAGGTGGCTTCTTCTCTTCAGCAGTTGCACCGGCTGTGGCCAGGGGCAAGGCACACCTTCCTCTCGAACCCACTTCCCACCCATTCTGTCTCTCCCACTTGCAAAATCCGTCTTCCGTGATACTCCTGCCCCCCAGCTCTGCCAACTTTTCTTCTCGCTGTGGCACCTTTTGTCCCCCAAGCCATGTTCCCCATTCACTGAGGACTTTTGCCTGGCTCAAGGTCTTCTCCATTCTTTCCCTGTGATCACACTGGAGAATTCAGTGGCCAGCGTGGTTTTCTGACATCTCCTCCAGTAACTTCCCCTCCACTGAAACTACCTCCACAGCTGTGCACACTCCTGTTGTCGGCAAGAACTCCAGCTCGGAGATCTTACTAATTCTCTCTGCTCCAAAGCTCCTATTCCTCGGAATCCTCACCTTTCATCTTACTTATGCATTGACCTCATGAAGATATTTGATGCCTAGCTATCATCATTTTCCTCTGGTTGATGAATTTTTTAAGTTGCATTTCCTTTGCACCCAGCGCGTAAACTGTTTTGTCTCAGCATTTTCATGCCGCCGTCTTTCCAGGAACCCCAGTCCTGGAGGGAAGGCCCTGTCGGCACACCTGCACCTGTCCACCACGGCAGCAGAACACCGTGTAACTGTTCGCCCCAGGGCTCTTACCAGCTCCCAGTCTCCCCACTTACCTGGGGCCCATTACTCCTCAACCTGACCAAGCTGATCTTTGACAACTGCCCGTCCACACCTGTTCCAGAGCGGGGCCACTCCTCATACCTCCCTGTACTCTGAGGCCCTGCCTGGACCTGCCTGTCCACCCCTCTTCCCACAGACAGCTGCACCCACGCCAGTCCTTTCCTTCTTCCCTCCTATGTCAACGGGAAGGGGGCTCAAAACCTTCACTGGTGACCTAATCCCTGTGGGCTTCTCCCTCACCTCAGATTTTGCTCCAATGGTTCCCTTTTACCTTCTCTCTCTCTCATAGGGTATCTCCCTCTTGGCCTACAACCTTGTTTAAATCTCTCTCAAGTGCAAAGAATTCTCCCTTAATACCTCAAGTCCATCTCCTCACGAGTCCCCTTTCTTCCCAGAGTGATCTAACCCGGCGCATTCATGTGCCTCAGCTCCCAGGCATCCTTGTCGGATGTAATCTTTGGTTTCACGTGGTTCTACGCCGGCTAGACACACAAAACGTAGAAACCCTTTCCATTTGTTCGAGCCTTCTTTTGCATCCCTTTATGGCATTTTGTATGGTTTTCGTGTAAGTACTGCACATTTTTTGCTTAATTTATGCTTAGGTGTTTTCGTGTTGTTGCCATCGGAAATGGTACCGCCCCCTCCTTTTATAGATCAGGAACTGGTATGGCCTTAGTGGGAACAAGTATACATCCTGTGACTGGACTGACTGAACCTGTTCAAATTCTATCGCTGTGTAACCTCTCTCTGACTCCATTTCCTGATTTCTAAGGGGAAATAGTGGCAGACCATACTTCATGGAGTTGCAGCAAGGATTACAAGGGCTAATACATGTAAAACTCTCAGAACAGTGCCTGACCCATGGTGGGCACCATGTTGGTATTAGCTATTATAGGCCTTTTTAATTTAAAAAAGTTTAAAATATTAAAACATACTTTTTCTTCCTCTTTGATTTGTTTATATTTTATTCCTTTACCAAATTTCCTTGTTTCTAGTAGTTTTTAGTTGATTCTCCTAGTTTTTCTGGGAATGTGATCATGTCTGCCAAAAGTGCTGTTGCAACCTCCTTTACAATATTTGTATGTACATTTAATTCCATTTGCAATACCTCCCCTCTGGATTAAATGCTTCTAGTATCTCCCTACCCAGCAAGACGCTGGCCTAGAGGCAGCAATGTGGAGGTGTATATCACTAAGAAAACATCCATTCCTTTTTTTCTCACCAAGAATTACGTGTTGGATTTTCACCAATGACTTCAGCATCTATGGAACTAGAAGGAAATGATTTTTGGGGTCCCTGGATGGCGTAGTCGGTTAAGTGTCCAACTCTTGGTTTCAGCTCAGGTTGTAATCTCAGAGTCATGGGATCCAGCCCGGCACTGCGCTCCAGGCTCAGCGGGAAGTCTCTTAAAAAAAGTTTCTCTCTCCCTCTGCCACCCCCTCCCCAACCCCCGGCCGTCCCGTGTGCTCCTGCATGCGCCCATGCACTCTCTCTCTCAAATAAGTAAGTCTTTAAAAAAAAAAAATGATTTTCCTGCTTAGGACCCCTTTTTAGACCCAGCCATACGATTAATTGTATCACTGGATGTCCTAATATTAAACTTTCAGTTATGGTGTGTGAGTCTATTAAACTGCTGTTCAATTCACATCGATAACATTTTATTTAGGATTTTTCCAATAATGTTTTTTTGTGAGTCTTTTCATTTTTTTGTATGTCAATCTTCATCAAGTTTATTAGCTTGACAAAAACAAAAACAATTTCATTTTCTCCTCCTTTTAGGTTCTTCTCTTCCTAGGCATTGAAAAGATCTGCTCTTTAAACATTTGGTAGCACTGCCTGTGAAAGCATGTATTTGTGGTAATTTTAGAAGGAGGCAACACTGACAGTTTTTTTCCATGGAAATCTGTTTAGATTTTAAAACTTCTTTCAGTTTTGTTTTGTTTTTTTTTAAATTTTATTTATTTGAGAGAGAGAGCACATAAGCAGGAGCAGCACAGGGAGAGGGAGAAGCATACTCCCCGCTGAGCAGGAAGCCCAATGTGGGACTTGGTCCTAGGACCCTGGTACCATGACCTGAGCCGAAGGCAGACACTTAACCGACTAAGCCACTTAGGCACTCCAAAACTTCATGCAGTTTCGGTAAATTACATTATCTTAGAAAAGTTTTCAAATGTATTCATATAGAATTAAAGAAGATAGTTTTTTTAATCACCCATTTAGTTCCCTGTTTTTATAGTTATTTATCCCTTCTTTCTTACGTTTGTTTTTACTTTTTCATTATTATTTTAGTCAGTAGTTCATCTATTGTCTTTTCCCCCTGAAAATTAGTTGATTATTTTTAGTTTGAATTTCTGCTTACAGAAGCAGATAATGCATTCATTGGTCACAGCCCTCAGCAGAGGTGAAAATGCCCTTACTACTGGTGAGACTGACACCTTCCCAAATGTCACAAATACCCTGCTGCAGCCTAGCTTCCTGAAGACTGTGGGAACCCTGTGCGTACAAAGAACGAGGCAGGGAATGCTCCGAACTCAAGGGTCTGCGGCTCTGCCATGGAATGTGAGGAGTTCCCACAAGCCAGCAGTCACCCAGCTGCAGAAACTCTATTTCTAGTGAAATTCAAATCTAGCTCAACTATCATTTTTAAAAATCAAAACTGATCCATCCTAGACTCCATAAAACCTTGCACCATTAAAAAAAAAATAATTATTGGGGGAGAAAGACTGAAGAGCTGACAGTTTCATCTGTATTTCCCTTTCCCCCTTTGTGGCCTTTTAGAGTCAAGAGAGGGATTTGAGGGGCACCTGGGTGGCTCAGTCGTTAAGCGTCTGCCTTCGGCTCGGGTCATGATCCCAGGGTCCTGGGATCGAGCCCCGCGTCGGGCTCCTTGCTCGGCGGGAGGGCTGCTTCTCCCACTACCATTCCCTCTGCTTGTGTTCCCTTTCTCGCTGTGTGTTTCTCTCTGTCAAATAAATAAAATCTTAAAAAAAAAAAAAAAAGAGAGGGATTTGAGTCCTGGCTGACACCTACTAGTTGTGTAATCCTGGACAAGGAATATAACTTTCTTTTTTTTAAAGATTTTATTTATTTGTCAGAGAGAGAACACAAGCAGGCAGAGAGGCAGGCAGAGGCAGAGGGAGAAGCAGGCTCCCTGCTGAGCAAGAAGCCCAATGTGGGACTTGATCCCAGGACCCTGGGATCATGACCTGAGCCGAAGGCAGCCGCTTCGGCTGAGCCACCCAGGCGTCCTGGAATATAACTTTCTAGTTCTCAGTTTATTCATCCTCCCAATAAAAAGTTATTTTATTTGACAATCTTCATAAAACCTTCCAGCTCTAATAGACAGAAGTAGAATACCATAGTTGGAATCTTCTGCCCCCAAAATGCTGACATTTAACAAACTGCAAAGTCTACCATTCCCAAGCATAGATTTCTATATTTTACATTTTGTGGATCTAATTTTCCTGCGTGTAGTTCCATTCATCTGTCTTCCTATTTATAAACCAGAGGCCTTTTACAATCAAATACCATCTTAACTTGAACTTTAAAATAGTCTTGTTACTTTTGTTGTTCAAATCTTCCTTCTCAAATTCTTTGATAGTTTTGTTGCAACCTCCCAATCCTGTGATGGCTTTTTATAATTTTCTTGTGGTTGTTAATTTTTGCTTTATATAACTTGAGGCGACTTCAAATTAGTATATACAAGGTGAGAATTATTTTAATTTTGTACTGAGTTGACTCTTTAAAAACTGAAGTAGCTTTTTCTATCTCTGGTAATGCTTTCTTTTGAAGCCTAGTTTCTCTGATATGAAAAATTATCTCAGCTGGCCTTTGGGGAATATATGCCCAGTGTATCTTCTTCATCATTCCACTGTCCAATTTTCTGTGTCCTTATGTTTTAGGTGTGGATTATTTTTTCCCATCTGAATTATTTGTTTTAATGAGAGAGTTTAGTCCCTGATCAGGCCCTCTCAAAATGCAATCCTAGTAACACATTCTTGGCACCTGCCAGTATGTGCTAGTTAATTCTTACACTTTTGAGGTCTCTTCTTTTTTTTCCCTTGCCAGGCCTAGCACATCCACAGCGAGGCTGTGCTAGGATTTGAGCCTAGTTATTGGCCTGGCAGCCAAGAGAGGAGATGGGGACAGTTACTGTGTGAGGGGGCGGGGTGATAGCAGGACCCACAGAACTAAGCACAGAGCTGCACTCACAACTATGATATTACAGAGAAAGAACACCAAGCAAAATCAGCAAAGGGAAAAGGCACATGAACAAAGTCCAGAGGAAGCCAGGTACAAGCTCCAGGAGTCTTCTAATTAAGTCACAGTGGATGAGCTGAATTCCTCCAGCAATGATGTGTGACATAAAAATACTGTCCACCAGGGAAGCCTGCCTGACCCTGGGCAATCTTGGGAGTCCAGGGCTTTTATTGGGTGCCATCATGAAGGCACTCTCTGCCTAACATGTTATCAAAATTCCAGATTCCCAGAAGGAAAGCAGGAGTTCCAACATAAATCTTACTGTTTGTACAAAGGCTTCAGGCACAATAAACCACCCTTATCGGTAAGGGTGGTTACCGATAACTTATCGGTAAGTGTGGTTACTCCTGCAATCCAAATTGCTGGATACTAGCCACAGGTGAACCTTGCAGGTAGGCCTTTCTAAGGACAACGGGTTTAGGCACACCATCTATGAAATATTTAGTAATCTGAGCCATGACCTCATGCCACCCACTTACCGATCAGGAGATCATCCTTTTCAGCTTCTGGGTGGGAGATAAGCCAGTTCTTCATCTATTAATCTGTTTCCTCACATCTCCTGGTCCACTTGTGTTAGCCTGGGTCCTCCCAAGAAGCAGACACCAAGACTAGGAAGGGATCTGCTGTGGAACAGATTTATTAGGAGCAGTGCTGGTGAGGAAATAGAGAGGAAGCTGGGTTTAGTGGGAAGCAGGAAGCAACCAGATCCCGATGCACATATGAGCTCAGCTGAAGGAGGGAAGGAGGGGAGGAAGCCACTCAGATTAGGAGGTAATCCTACAGGAGTCTGGCAAGACCGTCTGGAAGTCCTCAAGCCCAAGGCAAGGAGTCATAATACCCCTGTCACGATCAGTCACCCGATCAGTCACCGTAGGCAGCAGCTATAGAAGCCGGGCTGGATTTCAGAGTGCAGCAGCTGGGCGAGCCTGGAGTCACCGTGCTCCTCCTATCGGAGATCTGGGAGACGCACTCTCCTGGCTGCCACCACAGGGGTTCCGGTGCTCAAAATACACCTGCAAAAAGATTCAGTATCAAACAAATATTTAGCACCAACAGCACACGGTAACTTGCAGTATTTTTAGTTAAAAAAAAAAGGTTACAAAACCACCTAAACTAGAACACTGATTAAAAATGAAAATGGAGGGACACCTGGGTGGCTCAGTCGTTAAGCGGCTGCCTTCAACTCAGGTCATGATCCCGGAGTCCTGGGATCGAGCCCCGCATCGGGCTCCCTGCTCTGTGGGAAGCCTGCTTTTCCCACTACCATTCCCTCTGCTTGTGTTCCCTCTCTCGCTGTGTTTCTCTCTGTCAAATAAAAAAAAAAAAAAATCTTTAAAAAAAAAAGAAAATGGAAATAATCATTTACAACTCATAGATCGAACAACATCCTATGCAGATGAATTCTGGGGAAAAGACTTTTCCAAAATGGTGAGATGGGAGCTTAAGCTGCCATACAGACAGCATATCGTATGAGGACTAAGTCAAGGTTAACCAAGGACAAAAAATAAGTATTTCTAAATGTGTGTAACTCAAATAGTTCTCTGAAATAAGATTTGTATTCATCAATAGTAAAATACAATTTTTAAGTATATTTTGCTGATTGACCTCAAATACCCTTAGCAAAGCAAAGGCATTCCTACACATTTTATACCTAGTCCTTAGGTTGACCGTACGTAAGACTTCTGAAGCAAAGAAACAGAATAATGATTACGTGTTTCCAAAAATTATCTTACATCTATTTTGGAAACTTCTGAACTTTTTGGGCTCAGATGATAAAATGAAAGAATGTCCTCAAACATGGTATCTAAGAGGATGTTTTTTAATTTGTTTCAATGTTATCCTCTTAGAAAATGCTGACTACCAAAATCTGTAACACAAAACTAACCCAAGGAGACTAGAGTCTGCCATCTGCTAAGTTCCAACAGAGTACTGGTCCCAAAGTTGCTCTGACAGCTCCTTCCAACCACCATGTTTTTAACTGACCCAGAGTAAACAGTTTCTATGATCACACAGTTAATTCCTACAAAAAAAAAAAAAAAATTGTTCTACTATAGTGACTAGGTTTCAGCCTTTTTGTGGACTTGATGGCCTAAATGGTACAAATGATAGAAGCTACCAAAAATTTAATTTTAACCAAAATATTTAATGGGAAACTTAAAATGTTTATTTTTTTAAAAAATGAGATAAATACGGGGGTGCCTGGGTGGCTCAGTTGTTAAATGTCTGCCTTCAGCTCAGGTCATGATCCCGGGGTCCTGGGATCGAGTCCCACATTGGGTTCCCTGCTCAGGGGAAGTCTGCTTCTCCCTCTCCCACTCCCCCTGCTTTTGTTCCCTCTCTCACTGTCTCTCTCAAATAAATAAATAAAATTTAAAAAAAAGAAAAAAATGAGATCAATACCATTTTAATGTAGAAGATGCCATCTTTATTTACAGGCTAATAAAAAAATATTAAACTCAACTTAACTAGATATAATACATTTGTCATAAATCCTATAGATTTGAGGCTGACCCTACGTGGAAGACTGAGT
This sequence comes from Procyon lotor, assembly GCA_028646535.1. Classification (NCBI taxonomy): domain Eukaryota; kingdom Metazoa; phylum Chordata; class Mammalia; order Carnivora; family Procyonidae; genus Procyon; species Procyon lotor. Next base: position 38,108,625 of record CM053608.1, on the reverse strand, counting down.
AAGTAGAATGGTGGAATACATAATAAAGATGTCAGATAATGTGTGACTTACACATGAATCAATGCATTTTGTTTCTTAACATGAAAACAAAGTAAGTCCACTGTGTGGGGAGTAAAACCAGCACCAAGCACAAGCTGTGTTACCTTTTGACGACTGTTGAGTTATAATTACCAAGACTCACAACCTTTCATTTATCTTAAACCTGTTTTAGCAGGCCTCATAAACCCAAATGTTGTTGCTTCATCAGATTCCTAACAGATACAGAAGAGAATTTTAGAGGCTAAAATGTAAATACACACACGCATACACACAACCCTCACACTGTTGAACATTTTTTCCCAACTCCTCCGTTTGTGTGTGCATTTGTAGATTTTTCTTTTTCCTTTTTAACTGTGATGGCTTTGCAACAGTTCTCTCCTTTGCTGTTTGGCTTTGTCCTAGAAATTTGGGTGTTAGGAATTTTTTCCCTATAAATGTGAAAATATAAAAACTCCTTCTCGTTCAGTCTGTAATTCTTAGCTCATCCCTCAGAGACAGTTCTAAAATGAACTTTTAACTGGGTACTTTCTAAACAGCTGCCAGGAAGAAGCTCATAGTGCATCTGAGCAACAGGGTTCTCACACAGACTTTGCAAACCAGGGTGAAGCAGGAATGAAAATGGAACTGACTTAGGCTATCTTAAACTACCTGGGAAATTTTTCCTTCTGCTCTTCAGCCCTTGAAAAGAGTTATGTCCTAACCGTCTCATATGATCCACATTACACAGCGTCTCCAGAGAAATGCCAATTCAAGGCTCTTAAAAATACTCTTCATGGACTTTTTAGATTGTTCTCGAAAATCAAAGAGCTTTACCTACTATCTCCTAAGGATTCCATCTAGTAAAGGACAATCTCTAAAAAAAGAAAAAATAAATAAAAACAAAAATTGCCATGGTCATCCCGTCCCAGGCTGCGTTTAAAAAAAAAAAAAACAAGAACATGGTTTCAAGTCACAACAAAAATGTTTTCAAATACACTGCAATGGAAATTTTTTTGGCCATGCATATACTGGCTCAACTCCAGCTTGCAGTTCTCATGTCGTGCCTGGGTATGTGTCTGGTGTAGGGGCAATGCATAAAAAACGGCTTTCTTCTTGTAAAAGGCCTAGCCTGTCAGGAGCAAACAATAACAAGTAGCTTGCTTATCTGGTTGTACAATTAAATACTAACTTCTGCTGGGAGGCAACGTACACTACCAGGCATTTTACTATCAGTAACAATGTACACTACGAGGTGCATTTCTATTACAAACTAACATGGTGATATACAGATGAACAGAACCCCCCAAAACAAACCATAAATGAGCAATAGTTAAAACATAAAGTTTATAAATAGCAAAAAACCACCAAATAAAGTATATACATTGTATAGATTTACCTATGAACAAATATATAGTGCATCTAGGAAAGACAAAAAAATGTGTTCTATATCACATAACATCTGTATTAGACATGAAGATACTGGTAATACTCTAACAGCCTTTGTAGGCTTGTCCCCCACTTAATAGCCCCTTAAATGTATATCCTTTAAAAAAAAAAAATCAGTTACATTGGCAAAACTATCACCTCTTTAAATGCAATGTTTTCACTTTCCCCAAGCAGGGTACAGTGGCCTGCAGAGCAGTAAATAAGAGCAGGCCCTCTGTGCTTAATCCTGGGATAAGAGAATTAACAGACCTGTAGTTTGTGTATGAGAGCACTTTCGTCAAGCAAACACTGAGATGAAAAGCCAACCCAAACAACTACTGTATCAAAATGTCTTCACCTTATCTTGCCCACCAGTGCCTTGGCTTTTTAAATGATTGGCAAATAAGTTACTTTGAGGGAAAACTGCTGTGTAGATGCAATGTAATTCACTGACAAAGAAATCTGAGCTTTTACTGCCAGAAAAATGTGTCAAGTACCAAGACTATCACAAGAAGACAAACTTTATGAACAACTCAAAATGTATAAAACTGTCTTTTGTGGATCCCAGAAAAAAAGCCATTGGAGTCCAAACATTAATAATATAATACTCCAATACCATGCACACAGATCAACATAATTGAGGACCGATATTTTACACTCATCTGCATTTCTTTTAAAAACCAGGAAAGTACAATGTACAATAACTTTTGAGAAAGTATTTCTAGTGCAGCATTGATTGATAAAGGATTGCTTAAAGAAAACTATTTTGTACTGCATTGAATAAAGCTGAAAGGCAAACTCATTACAATAAATGATCATTAAGAACTGATTTAGGTATCAGGATGCACAATAAATTAAATTAAAAAACTAAAACCATTCTTTTAGTTAAAAAAAAATTAAGTCAAGCCTACATTTCTGCAATTCATTGAGTTAAGTTCTGTGTCTCTGAAATACCATACTTAACATTCTGGAATATATAATATGAATTCATTTATTCTCTTGTATTCAAAGGCTATTTCTTATAAAATTCTGGTTAGCACAGTCCTTCTACTAAATGGAAAAGGAGCCAAATAAAACAGTAGTGCTTCATTTGGTACTTAAGAGCCTAGTAATATCCCTTTGGGAAACACATGCTTTGGTGCTTTACAATTTTAAGAAAATCAAAGTCGTTTTACATGCAATAGCTAATTATGATATACCACAGAAAACAGGGAGTTTTATGCATTTAGAATTGTTCACATGAAGCCCTGAGGTACCCGCCTTTCATTTAGGCTACAAGCCTCCCTTGATCTTGTATAGTCTTTGTCACCGTTTCCCTAGTGCCCCAAACTCGGAAGAGTCTAATCAACAATCCTGTCCAGAGATTCAGTCAATTTAGTATGATTTTTTGTGATATAGACTGTGTAGATCATCTAGTTTAGAAGCACTGTCTTCTACAGGAGTTTCACTTGAAGTTCCTAGGTCTCCATTTTCATGTCCATCAGCTACTGCCTTCTTATTAAACCCTGAAAGAGAAAAAAAAAAGCAGATACTTTCTAGTCCAAAAAAAGTCTTATAACTTTATTGAGCAAAGACAAAGGAATGCCCTCTATAATTAATAATAGTAATGAGGCAAGTAATGCCCTAAATTAATCAAGTTAGTAATCTCTAACAAAGGGATTCTTCCTTCTTCTGGCAGATGGCAAACACTGTACAGATTTTTTCATATTTTCTATTGGACCTATCAAAAAATTATATATAATTTCCTACCAGACTTTCCATGAAACTTAGAATACACACAATCGTAAAATTCAGTTAAGTTCCAGTTACACAAATATATAATAGTCAACTATATGTTTCTTTTACATTTTGTTTCAGATTATTTAACTGCAGTGCACTGAGGCAAAGACTAACCTATTGCTAAAAATCAGAGTTGTTGGCACGACAATGTCTAGAGAGAATTTAAAACAAATTTTGGTTAATCTAAAAAATAGACAAAAGGCTTGCAAATAAATCAAAGTTGATTATGTCATCTATTTAGTGAGCTATGAAATATAGACATGTGCTAAACAATAACCAATGGATACATTTTTTGTGATTTGAGTCCACTAATAGTAATAATGAGAGCATACATTTTGGTTATATGAGTCACATTTTAACTGGCCTGTAATTCACATAGGTGACAGACAAGTCTTCTAGCCTCAGCTGCAAAAAAAAGAAAGGAAGAAGCCTTCTAATCCAGACAGAAAATAGCAGAAAGGGTGAAGGACAATGAAATCATAGGGAAAGCAGCCTAACAGTGTAAAGTTGTGACGTCTTGCCACAATAGATTTGTTCATGATGCACGGGGACGACACAATTGCTACTGCTGTCTACATGTAGGTAATTCATAAAATCCAGGCTTACCACAAAAACATCAGTTCATCAGTTCACTATATAACTCTATGCCAGAAATTCTCATTTTTGGTTTTCAGGATGCCTTCACATTCTTAATAAGTACTGTGGATTCCAAAGAGTTTTGTTCAAGTGGTTTATTAATGTTATGTGGGTTACTGATGTTTACCATATTAATAATTAAAACTTCTGAGATATCTAAAAAAATCATGACTTTGTTAAGAATGAAAATAAGCCTAACAATGTCAACATAAACAACATATTTGTCTTAGTGGAAATAATTCCATTTTCTAAAAATTTAGTCAGAAGAGCATTATTTTCAATTTTGCAAATATCCTCCAAGTCTGGCTTTAGCCTGGGTGGCTCAGCTGGTTAGGCATCTGCCTTCGGCTTGGGTCATGGTCCCGGGGTCCTGGAACTGAGCCCTGCTACGGGGGTCCCTGTTTGGCGGGGAGCCTGCTTCCCCCTTTACTGTTCCCCCTGCTTGTGTTCTCTCTCCCTCTGTGTCAAGCAAATAAATAAAATCTTAAAAAAAAAATTAAATAAAGTCTGGCTTTATAGAAGATAGCTGGATTTTTTTTTTTTTTGGCCTCTGCTCAATCTCTTACAAGTATATAAAAAGCTCACCCTCACCCTCACACAGATACATAGTTGGAAGAGGGAAGAGTAGTTTTAATAGGCTTTTCGGATAACTATTAATATTCTTCTTTGATATTATACCAAAATTGGACGCCAGAGAATCTGAAACTGTGTCCATGAACTGTTCACACTATTACGTTAAAATCTACTTGTCTATCTTGCCGTTTGAATGGCTCTTTTACCCACACAGGATTTTGTAACATCATACACTGGTCATCTGAAGAATGTTAGCTCACTGAGTTATGTAGCAATTCCACAAGTTGACATGTTTCATTTTTACTATATCAAAAAAAAAAAATCACATTTATTAACATCACCACCAATCTTATTATACAAGTTTAGTGCTCGGGAAAGCTGTCAAGCTCGTGGTGATTGATATACGTCTTACAAAATTCTGTCACTTGAAACCTGAAATTCAATCACTGGCAATAAATGCTATCAGTTGTTTCCCTGAAGTGATGGACTCTTGTTCCTTTTAAAGAAAATGGCTGCCAACGAGTCTGAACAGCCTAATTTGTCATTCTTCAAGTCAGAATTGTCTTCCACGAAAAAAAGGGCCAGTTCAGCTAGCTACTTAATCACTCAAGTGCTTTTCTTTGAGACCAACATCTTAGTCCAGCGTGCAGACTCAGTGCTTCATGTATACTTCTCATCTCGGAACACATAGTACGAAAAAGACATGCATTCAAGAGTCGAGATTTAATAAAATGAACAGTTTTACTATTTCATAAAACTGGCATTTTCTTCTTTTTTTTTTTTACTGAGTAGATGGCAAGAAAGAAACAATGATTACTTTAGTAGTAATACCACTGCCTTGATTTGTACTAAGGCAAACAGGTTTTTACTCCCACAGCTTTTGCACCATCAGTGCAAGTATCAACTCAGAAAAAAAACACACCATAAATAAGGTTTTAGTATTATTATGAACAGTTTTTGGGGGGGGAGGGTTATTTATCTATTTGAAAGAGAGAGAGAATGCGCACATGAGTCAGGGGAAGGGGCAGAGGGAGAAGGAGAAGCAGACTCCCTGCTGGGCAGGATGCCAGAACAAAGGGCTCAGTCCCAGGACACGGAGATCATGACCTGAGCTGAAGGCAGAGCCTTAACTGAATGAGCCACCCAGATGCCCCTATTATAAACAGTTTTTAATCTCATGAATTCCCTTGAAGGGTCTCAGGGATCCCCAAAAATTCACAGATCACAATTTAAGAACCACTGCTCTATGTAAAAGAAAGGGCTAGAATTTCTCTTAACAATATATGTAAATAATAGCAAAGGAACTAAACCAAAAATCCTCAAGATCACATATCCTGATTCTAATAATAATCACAAGACACAGGTCTAATAACATATTTATATTAGTCTACAAATCACTGTATCATGAAAGAAGAATTTGCATTAACACATCAAGATAACAGTAAGATGTATCTACTCCAAAAGGCATAAATATTAGTCTTTATTTCAGAATCTAGAACATTTGAATTTTTATTTTTTATTTTTCAAGGATCATTTGTAGTTCAGTAACCGGTAAGACACTTGTCTTAAAGTCCAAGATGAACCTAAGAGAACTTGTATGTAAGTAACATTTTGGCATAGCAACCAGTACGCAATAAAACTCTAAGCAAAGGAGAGCTATTCAATCTGTTAATGATGATTTCCCATCATTAAAACAGTGTTACTGAAGAAATCTAAAATTTTGTATTTTAAAAGTTTACTAATAATAAATCCATGAATGGTAACTTTTGGAGGAATTTTTACCTTGCAACACTTTGATTTCCCCGCTTGTATCTTTGCAACTAGCACCAGGATTAGTCCCTCCCTCTAACTCATCAAGGTACAAACGGTAGCGATGTCCACTCTCATCTTCATACTCTACATTTTCATCATCAGAATCCACTTCAGGAGCCACATAAACTACTTCAAATTCAATCTCTCCTCTCTAAAATGAAGAAAGAAAATGAGGAAGTCAAGTTACTGTAATTACACTCAATAAAGGGTTTCCAAATTCCTCAGGGTTGAGTGACAGGCATGAGGAGTAGTCAGACTTCATATGTGGCTCCTTTCAAGACAACAAATAATGAAATTCTAGAATCTCAAAAGATAAAAAAGCACACAGAGGCAATCACATCCAGACCAACTCCATGAATCCTAAGTAATTTCCTTTTTTTTTTTTTTTAAGATTTTATTTATTTATTTGACAGAATGAGACAGATCACAGGTAGGCAGAGAGGCAGGCAGAGAGAGAGGAGGAAGCAGGCTCCCTGATGAGCAGAGAGCCCTATGCAGGGCTCGATCCCAGGACCCTGAGATCACAACCTGAGCCGAAGGCTTAACCCACTTAGCCACCCAGGCGCCCCAAGTAATTTCCTTTTAATATCACAGTAGCTCTTTGTACTAGTCACAGTATTTTTGCTAACAGACCACTAAAAATGAATGCTTAACTACTCAACTTAAAAATTTTGGAAGAAATGTTCAGTTTAAAAGTCATTCTGCCATTTTATACTTGACATAGCAAATCCATGTACATAGTCATATTAAAGTTGCACTTAAGGGCATCACACAAACTTCTGACTAATTCAAGAAGCCTCTACACAATGACTCCTTGTTTCTTATTGAATAGGTCTTGAGCCTTTACTTAACTTTCACTGAGTAACATAGTGTTAATAGTAATTATTATAATAGTTATTTTATTTATTATGTGAAACTATATCCTTCCATCCTCAGAATAACCCTATTGTAGTACAGTCTCTTTTACATGAATGAGAAACCTGAATGAGTTCCGGAAAGAGCAAATAATTTTTCCAATACAATGAGCAAGTAAATCAGAAAAATAGAAATTTGATTCCAAAGTCCTTGCTCTTTCTACTGGACTACATGTGTAGTATTTGGGGGCGCCTGGCTGGCTCAGTCAGAAGAGCACGTGAAGCTCGATCTCCGGGTTGTAAGTTCGAGCCCCATGTTGAGGATAGAGATTACTTAAATAAAAAATTTTTTAAAATACTTAAAATAAATAAATAAATGTAATATTTGTACCGCTATTTTTTTTTTCAAGATTTTTTTATTTTAGAGACAGAGAAAGTGCAAGCAAGGGGAAGTACAGAAGGAGAGGGAGGGAGAGAATCTCAAGCAGACTCCCTGCTGAGTGCAAAGCATGATGTGGGGCTGGATCTCACGACCCTGAGGATCATAACCTGAGGCGAAGCCTAGAGTCAGCCGCTCAACCAACCAAGCCACCCAGGCGCCCCTGAACTGTTATTCTTTAATAAAACTTATGTTCAAGTAAAAAGTTACAGATTACTTTATGTTTAAAAAACATTCCAAGTCATTTAATAAGAGACTACAATCACTACACACAAGTCTGGTATTTGCAACTCTGAAAATTATGGCCTGCCTTTGCTCCAAAGAAAGCATGCCATTTTTTACTGCCATTCAGTCTTTGGTGCTCTGCTCTCCCAGAAGTATAAGGTTATGTTTCAGAATTTTAATAACGCTTAGCATGTCCTTAAAAGTTTGTGACTGCCTGTTTGTATTTCCTTTACCACAGGGGCCATTCATTTCACTCTTATGCCACTGGATATGGTCAAGTTGGCTGAGAAAACACCAACTGAAAGAGGTTATGGCTATATTCTGAGATTTCTCTTAGCAGATAATGCTTACAAATATCACTTGGGGGAGAGATGGGATAATGCAGTAGTCTTCTATAAAGTTCTAGATTAATAGAATTAGGTCGGTGGGTGGCAGTTATGGAGACAGATTTTAGGCTTAATGTGAGGAAGAACTTCCTAAAAATCAGCAATGTACAATAACAGAATGTACTACTTTATCAGCAAGTCCCCCCTTCAATGTAAATACTTAATTAGTGATATTGTAGAGATTTATACAATGTGTAGTTGAACCACATGAGCTATAAATTCACTTTCAACTTTGAGATTCAATTCTACACTGATGATCCAACAAACATCTCAATGTACTATCAACATCTAATTTCTTCAACCTTCTTCTTGAAGGAAAAAAGGAAAATAAAACAAAAAAACCCACTTTAAAATAAATTTGGTAACAAATAAGACTTGTGGGTATGAATCCCAACTCTGTAATTTATTTTCTCTGCAACCTTGAGCAAATCATTTAATCCCTAAGAACCTCAGTTTATTCATTTTAAATAAGAGGATTGGGATAAATGATTTCTAAGGAGCCTTTCAGTTCTAACATTTATTTCTGTAAAGCCAATCGGCTTCTAGCATTATGTTTTCTATAATACCTTCTATTTGTACAGTGTTTTAGTCATTAATGATGTTTTGCTTTCTAAGTACCAGGTTCTGTTCTGAGCACTTGATATGAATCCATATACTTAACCCTTACAGCTCTCCAATAAGCAATTAGCAGAACAAAGAACCTAAGTAACTTGCTCAAAGTTATACAGCTGTGGAAAAAGGCAAATAAAATCTTCTTTGGTAAATCTGGCTGAATGTCTTCTATAAAAGGCCCAAATTAAAGGGAACTAGTATCTATATAAAAACACTTTACTACTTGAAAAGCCTTAAGTACTGGAAAGATAAAATATTCAGTAAATTCAAGAAGAACTTATTGACAGATCCAATTTTAATTACATAAAGGGAACTTACCTGCTGGGAAAGAATGGTTACAGCTTCTTTATGCTTTGTGTCCCTTAGGTTAACTCCGTTAACAGCCAGAATAGCATCTCCCACGTGCAGTCCTCCACATCTATCAGCAGGTTGCCCTGGATGGATCTCAGAAATGAGGATTGGAACACCATGTTCTTTCCCACCCTAACCAAAAAAAAAAAAGAAGAAGAAGAAAAAAAAAAAAGGCAGTTAATTAGTTTACTCTTTGTACAGTCAGACTATTCTAACAATAAAACATCTTCTTAAAAATACATTTCAATAAGCATCTATCCTGTATGAATGCTCAGTAAAGTATTATTTGCCACTTAGGTAATGGTAAATATGTCATTACTAATATCAAAGAGTTATCTCTGAATAAAACAATAACATACATGTGCTTTCTAACAGGGGCACCTGGGTGGCTCAGTGGGTTAAAGCCTCTGCCTTCGGCTCAGATCATGATCTTAGGGTCCTGGGATCGAGCCCCACATCGGGCTCTCTGCTCAGCGGGGAGCCTGCTTCCCCCTCCCTCTGCCTACTTGTGATCTCTTTCTCTCTCTCTCTCTCTCTCTCCGTCAAATAAATAAAATCTTTAAAAAAAAGTTACTTAAAAAAATAAAAATAAAAAAACACTTTCCAAAGCCAAAAAACCAAACACCAAATGAAAAAACTATAATCGATTAAACTCTTTTAAACATAAATAAAAATATTTTACGTATTAACAGTCCATAGTACTATTAGATTTTTAGATCTAAATCATTATATGACTTAGCATTGTTTTACGTACTACAAAAATTGCTTAAAGAGTGTAAGAAGAATCTCAATTCCAGAGATATTAAAATGTGAAAAAATATGCAACACAGAATTGAGAAAATGCAGTTATTTGGTATCTTTCACTTTTTAGCTTGTGTTATAATTATTTGTGTGTATGTATTATTTGTATATGTATATATACATATACATATTATTTGTGTGTATATGATTATTGTGTGTGTCTATACATACATGTTATTTGTATGTGTGTTTGTGTGTGTATATACATATATATATGTTTTTATTTCTTCTAAAATTTATGCTCTTTGAGGACAGTGCATTCAAAAAGGTAGGTAGGTATTCAATAAATACCTATCAGGCAAACTTCTTATGATAAAAAAAAATTCTATATTAAGCAATACCAAAAAGCAAAAGAACTTATGCAGTATCTAAGTATTACCAAATGAAAAACAGGGTAAACCCATCTTATTCATTCTTCTGGAAAAAAGCATTCTAAGGACAGCAAAATGACTCCAAATATATATGTACTTTATAACAGTCTGCTCTCAGAAATGCTGCCCAAGACAACTGTTTATAAAGGCATCAAATTTAGAAAGGAAGAGTATTTGGACTCAACAGCCAGTGAAAATCTGACAACAAAGAAATGAGACAAGAGAAAGATAACACATACTCTAAAGAACAATACAATCTAGAATCATTTAACAGAGAAGAAAACAATTATATCCATTCTTAAAGGTCCTAGAGGCAATCAGAGCATATTGCACAAAACTATAACCCAAGTCATAAAGAAAATGCTAAGTTATGCTTAATAAAGTAATAATTTTACTGAAGTAATTCTTAATATATTGCCATTAGGAAGATTCACATACAAAAAAAAGTTTACACAAAAGTGTTGTTGCCCAGAGGAATAAATTTAGTTATTTAGATAATATATATAATATATAATATATCCAGAATTCTTTGCTTCCCACAGGAACACAATTATACTCATTAACTACAGAAGAGGAGACTGGAAGCACTACTTCTTACTGTAATTGAAATCCCAAGGCCTTCATGATCTTCCTTAAGGAGAAGAACTTTTCTAATTGGACCAACACCCTGGCTTTTCTTTAAAGAGTCTTGATCCTTAATGGGGAGAAAAAAGAAGAAAAATTAGTACTACTTAAATAATATATCAAATAGAGTAAACCCATGCTATATAACTCACTTTTAAAAGTCTTCATTAATTTTTTTGGAATGGATACACAGTAAAGTGTTAAGAAAATAATTAACAGATAAAATGATAAAATGAAATAGTTGTTCCGTTAATATAGTGAAACGGATGGATGATTTTCTCACACTATTGTTAGTTTCTTTAATATTGATTCATCTCTTTTTAAACTGTAGGACTTTACAAAGGAAACTACTGCCAGGAATCAACTGATAAGCAAATATCTTCAAGAAATAAAAGTAGTAAAATGTTTATTTTTATTAAAAAATATCATAAAGATCTATATCATTTTACCTAATTTGTAGAATTAAAAAAACAAATTGCCAATTGAATCATTAATTACTTTTCATTCTGTTGAGCTCTTGGAGTCTACCTCTTAAATAAAGGACTTTGCTCCATAAATTACCCTTTCTGTAGTACCTTTTTCTTTCTCTGCTAAGTTCCTCCCATGTACAACATATAAACAAATTCTAAGACTCTTCCAGCTTTAAATACTGACCAAGTGAAAATATAAAACAAAATAAAAACCCTTTAATTATCTACTATCTTCTTTAGCTACCACCCTCCATCTTTCCTTAACCTTCACACAAAGTTAATCCCTACGATATCTACTTCCTTGCCTCCCACATTTACTATTCCAGTCACTGTAATTAAGGTTTTGTGCCTACCTGCTCTATTAAAACTGTCTTTTCTACAGTCATTGGCAACCAACACAGCTATATCCAATGTATACTTTTTAGTCACTATCCTACTTAGACCTTGTGGAAAGCTGATACTGTTCACTACCCCCTTCATGAAACTCTCCTTTCCTTGGTTTCTATTACACTACTTTCCTAGATGGATTATATCTGACAGCTCCATTTCAAACTCCCTTCTTTGATGATCCATTTCTTTCCCTCACTCCCTAGAAGTTTCTTTCCATCCTTGGCCTCTTATTCTTTTTATTTTCTATATATTCCCCTGTGTTATTTAATCAATTCTGTGATTTGGTTATAACAGATAAATGATTTACTTAATATTTCTTCAACTCAGATTTCTCCTAAATTCCAGTCCAGTATATCCAACTGGATATATTTTGTTTGTCCCAATGGCACCTCAAATACTACATGTCTAAAACAAATCTCATCATATTTTCCCCCAAATCTTCCTTTTCCTCTATTTGCTTTATCAATGAATACCATCATCTCACTCAATTGCCTACACCAAAAACCTATACTCCTTCTTCTCATTTACCCACATAACTAAAAGCAGTTAATTATCAAGTCTTCTTGATTTTTCTTTTTTTTTAAGTAGGCTCCACACCCAATGTGGGGCTTGAATTCAAGACCCTGAGACTGAGAGTCGCATGCTGTACTGAGTGAGCCAACCAGGTGCCCCCAACTCTTCTTGATTCTAATTCTCTCAAACCTACCATTCCTCTCAAATATACTCCCCCTATGTTCATCACTTTCTCCTCCGGTTACTACAGTATCTTTCTCATGTAGGCCCTCTCCTAGTATATTCTCTTCACTATACCAAAGTAATTTGTCACAATAATGTTAAATCTTGAGTCCACCATTTTATTAAAAAATCCCATGATTATCAGGTTAAAGTCCATAATCCTTTAGGTAGCATGTAACTTTTGCCATCTACCTACTCCTTGGAATTTAATGGTCCCCAATGGTCCCCACTGTCCCAGAGAAAACAATGGCATAAGTGCTATTGTAATCTCCACTCTTTTCCCACCAACTTCATGTATATGTCAATTCTCCTTAAAATAATCTTTATAGAGGCAACAAATACTTGAACTTGTTTAAGGCCATGGTTTATCTGGTACTAAGATATGTAAGCCACTGGGAAGGAGTCAGACATGCTTTTATTATGGAAAGGGTTATATTTTCAGACAGCTGTAATAATGAAATTTAATAGAGATTTATCCAGATAGAAAAGCTCTCGTACAATGGTAGCTATAGATGCAGACAGTTGGACATGGATCTCAAATTCCATCTTAATTCAAGACCAAAAAGGCAGAAATGTTCATACAAAAACAACAGCTGACTCTAGTTATCAAAAATTTCCTTTAAGAATTATCCCCAAAATACTTGCCAATTTATTACTATGACCACGTGTTCTCTGCTAAGCTTAAAAAAAAAAATTAAACATGCATAATCATGATCCAGGAAAATTCTGAAATATGAGCCAAAGTATGAGCAATATGTCTTTGGTAGCAATATGTCTTTTCAGTTTTCAGAAATATTACTTTCAGGGCATTTCAGGGTAAGTCAACCAAGAACTTTATGAATCTGTTCTAAATACGTTTAATTCCACTTTCCCTTTTTAAATAATGGTTTTAAATACTACTAGAATAAAAAAACGTGTTAAGGACTTCCGACTAAGCAAAAAGGAAGAGGCTGAGTAAGAAATAGTAACGAAGCAAACATACATGGCCTGGAGGAGCTTGCATTGGTCGTTTCAGGTCATTACGTCCTCTACAGGCTCTGATCACAGTTTTGTGACGATGCAAATGTATTTCAGCTTCCAACTGGTTCCAAAGCTTATCATGAGCTGGTCCCTTCATATCTCGTCCTAGTAATTGTATTTGTTGGACCCTTTATATTGAGAAAAGAATTAATTCAGTTGGTTTTTATTATAATTTTTATTACAGAGAGAATTCAGAAAAATTACTGAACACAAGTAGCTTTTGCATAAACCTGTTAGTAATAAAACTAATCCCTTTAGGAACCTCCTGAGGTCTCTCAGATTTGTAAAATACCAAAAGTCTGAAGAGATGTCTTCAAGAGAGAACTAATTTCTTTAAAAAAGAATGAATGAGATCTTTTCTAATCATATACTTAATTCAAATACACCTAAAAACAATTTTTAAGACTAATGTCAATGAACATGTTTCATGTCTTGCACACAATCAGGGTACCCCCAAAAACATTTCTTTTAATGACAGTTTCTTTTCACAAAATGATTCTTTTAAATATGGCAAAAGTTATTAGAAAATGTGCACTGCAACAATGATATAAATTATTTCTATTTGCTCCGCATCAGTTAATGTAGTGTCAAAACAATGAGTAAGGGTGCCACGTCAAAACAATGAATAGGGGTGCCTGAGTGGCTCAGTTGGTTAAAGCCTCTGCCTTCGGCTCGGGTCACTATCTCAGAGTCCTAGGATCGAGCCCCATGTCGAGCTCTCTGCTCAGCAGGGAGCCTGCTTCCCCCTCCTTCTCTGCCTGCCTCTCTGCCTACTTGTGATCTCTGTCAAATAAATAAAATCTTTAAAAAAAAAATGAGTAAAAAGTATTTACCAAAAATAACAAATCACCAAAGTCTGTGAATAATTTGAATAATTTAAAATATTAATGCAAGCAGAACTCCATATTATTATGATAAAGTCACTGTCATCCCAATATGTTTGGAGGTTCAAGAAAGATTACAGTTCAATGATCACAGAAAAGAATTCCTATGGAAGTCATGCTGTACATGTGAACATCATCTTTTATGGTTTCAAGGCAGGAAATGCTTGAAAAGTATAGATCTAGAGTTATTAGCGTTTCAAAATAAGTTCTTATCAGTGTGTGTGTGCGTGTGTGCATATATGTGTGTGTAAACCAGAAATATTTATGTAGTATGGCTAAATAAATCTGCAATATATAATGCTATCAATATTAAGTTAACAACCATAAGCTATACCCAACTATAAAATAACTCTTAAAGATTAATGTTTCATTTACTACAAGAGGTAAGAGTCAACCTCATTAAATATCCAATTTGTTACCTAAGAGTACAGGGTACTCGTTTTTTTACACACCTTCCTGCCAGTTCCTTATCCAAGTACTTGGCAGCCAGTCTTGCCCCATAAACTTCAGCCTGGAGAACAGCTATATGTCTACGAAGGGCTTCATTCTCTTTTCTCAACAACTTCACTTCAGCTTCAAGTTGAGCTTCTTTCATTTTTTCTTTTTTGTTTGCTTCAAGCTCTCTCTCCTATTTTCATTTAAAAAAAAACAAACCCACAATGTAATGAAAATACTTTCAAGGCTTTTCAGCAACAGACCATGTTCTTCAAAATACATAAAAGCGCACACAGTCTACAATACCAACAATAAAAGCATATGATAAAAGTTACTTCATTTCTATAAAATGGAACACACAAACAAAAATTTGGATCCAATTCTTTCTGACTATTACCAGAAGGTATTGGGACCACTTCCACATAAGAAAATTCCATGCTTTAGGGTACTTTCACACTGAGGATACTAAGTGAATTAATCTTCTCTAAGCTCATGTCATCATATACTAATAGGAGTGGCTTCAATGAATAATTACATCTGCTCTCTATTTACTTTCTAAAAATGACTCAAGAAACTAGACTAAAATAAAAATAATCATTCTGGTGGTTGCATCCAAACATCTAATTAACTTTAGCGCAACAATTCTTTTTTTGTTGCTGTTTGTATTTGTTGCTGTTTTTTAACATTTTTTATTTTTTAAAGATTTTATTTATTTATGAGAGAGAGAGCACAAGGAGGGAGAGTGGAAGGCAGAGGGAGAAACACACTCCCTGCTGAGCAAGGAGCCTGATAGGGGACATGATCCTAGGACCCTGGGATCATGACATGAGTCAAAGGCAGACACTTAACCAACTGAGCCACCCAGGCATCCCTAATGCAACAATTCTATAAACAAGTCAAAAATCCTTCAGTTACACAGATAGATTCTGCAGCTAATTTACCTTAGAGGACTATAAGAAACTTACACTGCTTAAATTAGAACAGATACTCTAATTTTTTTTTTTTTTAAAGATTTTATTTATTTGACAGAGAGAAACACAGTGAGAGAGGGAACACAAGCAGAGGGAATGGTAGGGGGAGAAGAAGGCTTCCTGCTGAGCAAGGAGCCCGATGCGGGGCTCGATCCCAGGACTCTGGGATCATGACCTGAGCTGAAGGCAGACGCTTAACGACTGAGCCACCCAGGTGCCCCAGATACTCTAATTTTTTAAAGAATGTTTGATGGTCACGGAAAAACACAGGTAACAAATGCACTGAAACATTTACACATTAAAAAAATTCTCTACTTAAACATATTTATGATATAGATTATCACTGAATTTGGGATCTGATTCATCTATCTGTCCATATGTCAAACTCAATGAAGTTAAAATATGCATGTTTGCAGAGGAAAACAGGGCCTCATCTGCCTTCTATGAGGTAGGATGGACATCTATTTTTAGCTCTCATAAAAAGATGCCATCCTATGCTCCACTTGGTAGATAGTCCATAATGTGAATTACAGGTGTTAGCCAGAGTATAAAACCTCAAGATCTTTGCCATCCAACTTTTATCATGAGCTTACACATGAGGAATAATGTTTCCTATGTCTATTCCTATAAGTAAGGGGTGACAAATGTAAATGCCTTCAGGGCCCAAGCACAAAACAGACCCATACAATGTCTGAATGGGCAAACAAAATAACAAAATAACTCCCGGAGTAGAGTGGAAAAGGGAAGGTACAAACTCCTGCCTAAAGGCAGTCAAATTCAAACATACACACAAACTCTGGGGCTAAACAAAACGCTTCTGAGAGTTGAATAAGTTGATATTTTAATTGCTATTTTTGGATCAAGAAAACTATCCAAACATTGTAAACTTCTATTTAACCTTTCACTTCCTTACAGAACTTTTACTGACTCACTGATACAGAGAATCTATAAAGCTTGTGAAAATGTGGCTGTATTTGTTGACGAGATGTGGAAGACACTGTTCACTATGTCCCCTTTGTGAGACTTAAATAAAGATCTAGGTCAGCACCAGAAAAAATGTTTCTCTTGAGCAAATGGCAAGTGATACTGTTTCTATTGTATGGGTACTGATGATTGTAATTATTCTCCTTTTTATTCTGGATATTAAGAAGCTGAGAAACAAATTTAAACTTCTAACAATTCTGGAATATTTTGGTACTAATTTAACTGTCTGCTTTGGTCTAATGTTTTGACGACAGTATATCAATAAATGACACAGCTAAATCTCAATATATGATATATTCAAACACAAGGCAGTGAGTACCAGTCTTAAACACACACACAATATACAAGCTAAAATGAGTAATTACCAAATGGTATATTTATCACCTCTTTGATTAAAAATATTTGTTATTATTATAAATAGAGGAAGATTAATTAACAGGCTTTTTTTTCAGCTTCTGTAAAAAATACGACCATTAGACCATAATTTCTAGATAGTATTTTTCAATCCTCCTTTTACAAGAACTTTGAAATTATTAAAATCACAATTTATTTCAGAACCTATTTACTAAAAGGCAAGTATCAGTTCCAAAAAAAACCCCAGTTTGGGTAACATGAACTAAAATCTTTTTTATGACATTTACTGAAGTTAATGCTGTTTGTTTCAGAAAAGAGTTCCAGAAGACCAAGTATTCTTTGGTTTACAGACTAAATAAACTTTATGTTGAGAATTGTCTACTTAAAATTACTTTGATGAGCTATTTATATAATATTTATGAAATCTGAGAAATGCATAAGTCACCATTTTGCTTTCATGATTCAAACCCCTAATGAATCTGACAAAACTCTTAGGCCTGTAAGTAACATTTGCAAGCACAAATAGGATTAAGAAAACTGAAGTTAATCAATTTTAGTTTAAAGAAAAAATTTGTATCTTTAGTTAACCTGTCTAATAGGTAATAAGCAAGAACCTCATTCTGTATTCAGAGAACCAAACAGTGTATTTTCAAAAGAAATAAAGCCATAAGACAAACTGGAGCCTGATTAGGTTAGGATAGGGAGGAAAACTAATTAAGAATTTATATATTGTTATTTTCTAAAGTAAGTTCTGGTAAAGCGTTTCAAAAATCAGTTGTTTCAAAGGCCACACCATTATTCCAAGACTGCTAAAAAGCTGTAATACATGCAGTGGGTGAATAAGAAACCAACAGGCACATTCTTTCTCTGGGGATAAACTCAAATACAAAAAGAGGAAAAACCTAGGTCTGCTTAATATAACTTCTAAATACTAAGTGGGAAAACCAATTGCTCTTTTGAAGTATAGGTTTGAGCAAGTTACAAGGCTCAGAAGTTGTCAATAATTGATGGGTTCTGCAAACAATGGTTACAAATCCCAAACAAAAGAAAAATCTTTAACAACATGTAGTAAGAAAAGAGCAATGGGCCACCAACTGAACTTTTCAGGTACTGGCAAATTATAAAACTATCATCATGAAAAAAAAAAAAAAACTATCATCATGAATATCATTTCCAAATACAGAGTGACAACATGTAATATGCAAGTAAGACACTAAGAACACTCTGGCATGACATACTAACGCAAAACAGAAACAACATACTTACCAGCTCCTCCACAGAGGGGACAGACTTAAGATATAAGAAAAAAGTTTGATAATTAGAAAAATATCAAACAAATGAATTTATCTAGTGGTATAGTCATTATAAGGAAAATTTCCGTATGCTGAATATCATTTGGGTAAAGTTCATTAGAACAAATATATTTGCAAATCCATAAGCAATAGTAACTACATAGTGTTAGATTAAAACTTCTTGTTTCACCAAAATTAGTCAACCTACCTGGTTCAGAGCCTTTCCACTATAGCACCCAGTTTCAGATCTAATGTTAAAATTTCAAGTAAATTCTTTTCTAGTGAAAAAGTAGTTTCTCAACGTTAACATCAAACATCCCAAAGAAGCGGCGAGAAATCTGACTCATTTCAGTTAAATAGAATAAGTTACTAACTTAAGATTCTAGAATTCCTAAATTTAAAAGGTTTAAGTAAATATTCAATCAAATAAATTTTAACATCAGTGTTAGGAACCAAAGAAATTAATGGAAATCAAGTTAAAACTTAAAAATGTATGACTATCATCATCATCGTCTCACCTCCTGGCTCTCCCAAGCTGTATCTGTCTTATTCCTGTGTCCCCTATGGCCAACCAAGTGTCCGCCACATAGTGCACACTTAATATATAGGAGATTAAGCTGAATGAAACTTAAAAAAAAATTTCTACTTAAACAACCTCTATTAAGAGGGCAAACAAAGGTCAATTTTGGAAAATGTATATAATGAGTATTATACAAACATTATAGAATGCTCAGTGGCAGGAAAAATGCTTATAAGAGCAACAGAAAAAATGTGCCACTGGTTGGCACATAATTCCATATCCCCCTTCTTCCTTATTAACAGAACTCCAGTTTGACTGGAGATGGCCATGTGACCAACTAAGAGGCTGAAATGCAAGCTGGGATTGTCAATGAGATGGTTAACTGGACGGGCAAAAATCGCTAAGGAGGATTTCATGAAAAGTTCTTTAAAGAAGGCTAATGCAGCCTGGAAGCATCCTTTTGCCCTTTTCTCAGATTCTTCCTGCCTGCCTAGAATGAAGAAATAAATCCTAATGACGGCAACCATGAGCTAAAAATGGCAGACCACAAAACAACAAAAAGCACCCGGATGTACCTAGTTATCTACAGAGCTATCATACCAGGTCTGGACTACCTATATTGGACTTCGGAGAAGATAATTTGTACTATTCAAGAACAATCTCAGTGTAATTTGGCTTTGTTATATGCAGCTGAACTTAATCCTAACTGATCCAATAGGGCAAAAAATATGTTTACATGTTAAAATCACAAATATATTTACACAGAAATTTTCAAATAGGAAAAAAAATCCTATTCTAAGTATCGACTACTTATTGGTATTATCACTTCTCACCTCTAGGTAATAAGACTGTAGATGATCATAATGATCTTCACATCCACTGTGTTTTCTAAATTTCCCACAATGAGTACGGGTTACCTTCTGCATTCAAAACCCTCATTAAAAACTGTCCTCTTCACCCTCTAAAATACATGTACGTATATGTTGCCTTCTAAACTACTTACCAGTTTTGCCTTAATGGTACCAGAGTCAACACTCTGACCAGTTTTAGCGTGGAGCTGAAGCTGGATAGAGTGCAGCTGTAGAAGCTGATCGTGGACTTCTTTCTCCAACACAACTTTCTCTGCCTGGGTCTCTGTCAGTTCAGATTTCAGATCCACCAACTGTGCCTTATAAAACAACAACAATAAAAAACATCAAGTAGGCTAATTTTCTTTATTTGGGCTCTAATAATTATTCAAAGATGACATAAAGAGTCTACCTTGAAAATGAACCAATGAACTGAGTTGTAAGACATCCAACAAAACAGTCATAAACTCAATAGCACAGGTAAGATATTTGAGTGGCAAGAGAACCAACTCCACCATAAAGAGTACCTTCTTTTTCCAAGATAAAGTTTGTTTGTTTATAATCTCTACACCCAATGTGGGGCTCACATTCAAAACCTGAGATCAAGAGTCCCACACTCTTCCAACTGAGCCAACCAGGGACCCCCATCTCCTAGCATCTCCTAATAACACAGAACGCTACTTCCATTTTACTTTGCTTACTTGAAGAGGGCTTTTCACTGTCTCACCTTTACCTACAAAGCTTATGAAAATATAAAGATAAGGGATGATTCATCATCCTCAGAGATAACATGTGTGCCACAGTGGTCCACTACCATTAATGGCAGAGTAAAGGACAGGCAAATAGCCACCACAGAGAATACTAGCCCATATCCACCAACCCGCTATCTAGAAATCATTTTAGGTGCTAAGATGGGAGCCACTGAGATCACAGTGGACCTAAATATCAGAGTTAACGGTAAGCACAGTTCTGCTATAGCAGAACAACTCTTCAGAACCGTTTATTCAAGTTGAAGTTTTAATTTTTTATTTTTTAAAAAGATTTTATTTATTTATTTGATAGAGAGATCATAAGTAGGCGGAGAGGGGGAAGCAGGCTCCTCGCTGAGCAGAAAGCCCTGAGCCAAAGGCAGAGGCTTAACCCACTGAGCCACCCAGGTGTCCCTGAAGTTTTTATTTTTCACAATTGATGTGTTTTACAATTGCACACAGGATGTGTTTCTTGAGGGTTTGGTCTTCCCAACAGGCCAAAAGATTAAAGCTCAAGAAAAGGTCTGAGTTTTCTATTTAAATGCAATATAAGTGTACTAAGCATCTAGGGGCTCAATGAGAAAAGAATTGTGGAAAATATGTTTAAAATTATAAATAATAATTATTTGTGTCTTGGAGAAGCTTTCTAATCAACTGAGGTGATATAAATGCAAGCCCGCTAAAGAAAAATGTGGCAAGTTACAAATATATTGAGAACTGGTCATCCCAAGGAATTCAAAGCAAAGGAAGGTTTACAGAGGGTTAGTGAAGGAGAGTTCAGAAGTGCTTGGAAGTTAAACGACAAGGACAAAACAGAAGTAGTAAAGCAGTCTAGAGATAAAAAGAAGACTAGCAGAGGCACAGAGAAACCAGAAGCAACTTAGGTAAATTCTCTGGGTATAGCGACCAAAGGACTGAAAATTACATCTCTACATCCCAACTGCACCAATCAGTACCTAGTACATAAAAGATGTTCAAGAAATATCCTTAAGTTGACATGAATGCTAAAACTAGCCCTGTGCTTCCAGATAAATCATTCTGTCCTCATTGGCTTCCCCAATTTTAAAACACGGATAATATCCATGGCTTTGACTATTCTCATAAGATTATTAATCTTAAATATGAAAGCACCTACCAGAATACAAAGATGTTATTATCAAGGAAATTAGATTACTCAGAAAAGTTCTCTATTGACAGAATGCCCACGACTGGATAGGAAAGTGAAGCTGGATAAATGACTAGCTCTGGATGAAAGACCAAAACTAAGATTTATTCCCACTGGAAATCACTACATGCTCTCAATGACATTTTTGGTTTTGTTTTAATGATGGCTTTTTTGAGACATAATTCCCACACCATAAAATGCACTCTTCTAAGGTGTACAACTGAACAGTTTTTTAGTATATTCATAGAGTTATGCAACCAATATCACAGTATAACTTTGAAACGTTTTCTTCCAATGACATTTTAGCAACATGCTATTTGTAGGAAAGGTGACAATAGGGACATCAGCAACACCCTATTGGAGCTTTCCAAATGATATTATCATGGTAACTTTGTAAAAGGAAATAAAGCATTCACGATGCTGAAAGAAAATCGTTGGCAACACAGATGGGATGTCCAGTGGAAAATTAGATCAACTATGACAAATATTTCAAGCTTAGAGAGTAGTGAAGCCATTGAAGGATACAGTAAGATCAGGATGGAAGCTTATTCAGACTTGAGGAAGGAAGACAGGTTAAGTTTTAGACGTGTTTGATTTTTATGTCAGCCATGATATAATCAACAGGAACTATCCCATGGAATGTTGGAAATAAAAAAAAAAAACAAGTGATAAATTGGGACTAGGGTTGGCACAAGGAGCACAGAGATAGGAATTTATATCCTAAGACTGAATTAGAGGGAAAACAGATGGCCAAGGACTGGGCTTGGGTAACAACCAGAGGTAGAAGAAAAGAGGTAGCAGACTATAAATATAAACCAGAATGTTTCATAATATAAACACTGCTGCATTTTGCTTGTGTTACTTCTTAGAGATCATTCCATCAGAAGAACTTCCTCATTCTTTTTTATGATATTTTAATTCATGTATAACTTACATCAGGAAAGTACATACTTAATGAATTCCAGAAAATAAACGTATCTATTGAACTACCACCCAAATAAAGAAACAGGGCAGCATTAGCACTCGAGGACCCTCCTTGTGGCTCCTTCCCAATCACTACCTCCACTTTCATCCACAGACAGAACCACTGGAGTAATACCCTGAATTCTAACATCACAGCTAGTTTTGCCTGTTTTTGAATGTTATATAAATAGAATCACATGGTATGCATTCACTCAAGCCTGGCTTTTGCCTTAAGCTGATGTTTATGAGATTCGTTCATGTTTTATATAGCTGAGCTGCAGGTCATTCATTTTCACTACCATATAGTATTAACTAAATGAATACACCAAAATTTATCATTCTTTTTTTATTATTTATGCTGTTTCCCAGTTTTTGACTATTAAATTGATACTGGTATGAACCTGTCTTCTGGTACATATGGAATACAGTTCTGTTCAGTTATGTATCTAGGAGAGAAACTGTTGGCTTACAGTGTATGAGGATGTTAAACTTTGGTAAATAAGGCCAGTTGTCCAAGTCATTGTGCAATTGACATGCCCACCACATATGAGAACTCTGATAGCTTCATATCCTTGCATTCACTTGGCATTGTCAATTTTTTTACTTTTAGTGATTTAGGTATGACTGCAGTGGAATTCCATCATGATCTTCATTAAACCTTCTTAATTATTAATAAGATTAATCACCTTTTTCATATGTTTACTGGTCACCTGGATATTCTGTTTTGTGAAGTGCCTATCAAGTCTCTTGCCTATTTTTCTACAGGATAATCAATTTTTTTCTTCTTACAAGCACACACTTTCTCTCACCCTCCCTCCCAACACACACACACACATTATGAGTAGGGGAATGGGCAAAAAGGGATGAAGGGGAATGAAAGGTATAGGCCTTTAGTTATAGAATGAGTAAGTCACAGGATGAAAGGTAAAACATAGGGAATATGGTCAATGGTATTATAATAGCACTGTTTGGTGACAGATGGTAGCTACACTTATGCTGAGCATAGCAGAACATACAGTTGTACACCTGAAACTAATGTCACATTATATATCAACTATACTTCAGTTTTTTAAAAAGACTTAAATGCTAAAAGAAATAATTACGCTAGAGTTGACTCTGTTCTTTAAATATAATAAACATACACAAATTAAAGTAGAACTTCATTTCCATCACCTTCTAAAAGGATATGTAACAGTTTTCACACAGGATCTTTCACAAATACTCCTAACTGAAAAACTTAGCAAAGGAAAAAAAAACCTTACATGTATGATAAATATATCTTAGAGATCTTCCATTTAACAAAAATTATAAACCAAAATAATTATAAATTATTTATAATTATAAACCTTTAAAATCACCTCTTACAGTGATTTTAATTATAAAATAATTATAAATCTTTAAAATCACCTTTTACAGGGTTCCTGGGTGGCTCAGTGGGTTAAGCCACTGCTATCGGCTCAGGTCATGATCTCAGGGTCATGGGATCGAGCCCCACATCAGGCTCTCTGCTCAGCAGGGAGCCTGCTTCCTCCCTCCCTCTGCCTGCATCTCTGCCTACTTGTGATCTCTGTCAAATAAATAAACATCTTTAAAAAAATAATAAATAAATAAATAAAATCATCTCTTACTAGACAAAGTTCAGTATATCTTGAAGATTGCTCCCTTAAAATAAAAAATACAGGGGTGCCTGGGTGGCTCAGTCATTAACCACCTGCCTTCGGCTCCGGTCATGATCCCAGAGTCCTGGGATTGAGCCCTGCATCGGAATCCCTGCTCGGCAGAAAGCCTGCTTCTCCCTCTCCCACTCCCCCTGCTTGTATCCCTTTCTCTCGCTGTGTCTCTCTCTGTCAAATAAATAAATAAAATCTTAAAAAAAAAAAATAAAACAAAATACAGTAAGTTGCGGCACCTGGGTGGCTCAGTCAGTTAAGCATCTGTCTTTGGCTCAGGTCACGATCTCAGGGCCCAGAGATCGAGCCCCACATTGGGCTCCCTGCTCAGCAGGGAGCCTGCTTCTCCTTCTCCCTCTGCCCCCACCCCATGTTGTGCTCTCTCTCATACACTCCATCTCAAATAAATAAATAAAATCTTTAAAAAAAATGTCTTGTCTAAAAAGTCCTTCTTAGTCAAAAAAAAAGAAACCCACTAAAAAACCTGTATGTTTTTATAGTTTTTGAAGCTAAGTGATCACAAAAGGAAAACAAATATTTGAATAATATACTTTTTGAGCAATATGAAGATTATACTAAAGTGAACCTACACCCAGAAATAGTTTAAAATAAGCCATTTAATCTAGCACAACCCTTAACTCTTTTTTCATTACAGTGACTTTCATTCTGCATTTGTCTTATTATTTCTTAATATTGTTGTCTAATACATCCCTCTACAACGATCTGGAAGACATTCCTCTACGTAGATCTATAACTGGAAGTTAGATCTAAAGGTTTAATTAGGGGTGCCTGGCTTGCTCAGTCAGTAGAGCAAACAACTCCTGATCTTGGAGTTGTGTGAGTTTGAGCCCCATGCTAGGTGTAACTTAAAAAAACAAACTAAAAAAAATCTTTAAAGGTTTAATTAGATTTCCTTAATTAAATCTTTGTGATAAGGGGTATACTTTGTTTCTTTTCTTTTTTTTTTTTTTTTTATACTTTATGTTTCAAAAGGCGTATACTGCCTGGTAGTCCCAATATGATTTATCTTTCAAACCAAAAATCTCATGAGTTATTAATAATGAGTAAAACTCTTGGACTTAAGAAAGAAGTTAAAGGGGCGCCTGGATGGCTCAGCCATTAAGCGCTTGCCTTTGGCTCAGATCTCGGGGTGCTGGGATCAAGCCCTGCATCAGGCTCCCTGCTCAGTGGGATGCCTGCTTCTCCCTCTCCTGCTCCCCCTGCTTGTGTCCCCTCTCTCGCTCTCTCTCTGTCAAATAAATAAATAAAATCTTAAAAAAAAAAAAAAGTTAAAGAGGCATAAGTGATATTCATTAATTAATTTGGCAGACTAATATTTAAGCCAGAAATAATTCTAATTTTAAAGAGGCAAGGAAAACAGGGTAGTACACGGGCCTTATGAATGTGGCCGATTACAAACACAGACTCTTCATTGAGTCAAATAATTTCTCAAGAGGTTACCCAATTTAAAAAATAAGTAAATGCTTTACAAAGAGAAGATGCAGATATTAAAATAGGAAGTCCAGGCTCTCTATTCCTCCTCGTTCAACAGATAGCTGCATCTTCTTGTGCAGTGCCGACCGGGATTTGGATGTGACCATCCTGGGCACACCTGGTCACTAAGACTGCTTTTAACTCTGGCAAAGCTCAAAGTGTTGCCATCAATGACCCTTTCACTAACCTCAACTACATGGTCTATGTGTTCCAGTATGACTTCACCCATGGCAAATTCAATGACACAGTCAAGGCTGAGAACAGAAAACCTGTCATCAATGGAAAGCCCATCTCCATCTTCCAGGAGGGAAATCCTTCCAGCATCAGGTGGGATGATACTGATGCTGAGTATGTCGTGGAATCCACTGGTGTCTTTACTACCACTTTACTAATACCACTGGTGTCTTTATTACCAAGGCTAGGGCTCATTTGAAAGGTGAGGCCATGAGAGTCATCACCTCTGCCCCTTCCGATGACAGCCCATGTTTGTGGTGGGCCTGAGCCATGAGAAGTATGACAACTCCCTCAAGACCATTAGCAATGCCTCCTGCATCAAAAACTGCTTGGCCCGTCTGTCTAAAATCATTCATGACAACTTGGGCAACGTGAAAAGACTTATGACACAGTCCACGCCATCAAAGCCACCAAGAAGACCGTGGATGGTACCTCTGAGAAGCTGCGGCATGATGGCTGAGGGGCTGCTCAGAATACCATCTTTGCTTCTACAGCCAAGGATGGAGGCAAGGTTATCCAGAAGCTGAATGGGAAGCTCCCTGGTTTGTTTGGCTTTCTATGTTCTCACCCCCAACGCATCAGTCATGGATCTGATCTGCTGCCTAAAGAAAGCTGCCAAATATAATATCAAGAAGATGGTGAAGCAGGCATTGGAGGACCCCGCAAGGCATCCTGGGCTCCACTGAGGACCAGGTTGTCTCCTGCAACTTTAACAACAGCATTCACTCTTCCACCTTCAGTGCTGGGACTGGCATCACCCTCAATGACCACTGTGTCAAGCTCATTTCCTGGTATGACAATGAATTTGGCTATAGCAACCAGGTGGTAGATCTTATGGTCCACATGACCTCTAAGAAGTAAGAGCCCCCTGGACCACCAGCCCCAGTGAGAGAACCAGAGGAAGACAGAAGCCCTCAGCTGCTGGAGAGTCCTTGCCCCAAATCATCCCCCAATACAACGAGAATCTCTTGACCTTAACAAGTTTTCATCCTAGATCCTCTGAAGAAGGAGGTGGGCTTAGGGAGCCCTACCTTGTCAAGTACATCAATAAAGTACACTGTATCTACCCAGAAAAATAAAGTCAAATAAAATTCAAAGCCCAATTTTATTTTCAAACAAGTATTTCAAATTTACTCCAAATTTAGTAATATTTAAGTAACTCATTTCTTGTCCATGATATAAACATGTTAGCTGCTAAGTCACTGATAAATTTTATGTCAAGATTGGAAATATCCATATTTTATTTAATGGTTAACCCCCTAATATCACCAAATTTTAGAATTTAAAGAGATCTTAGAGAACATAAAGACTATGATTACGACAATTACTATTTACATAATGAAACCAAGGCCAATCAAAATTGTTTTTATATCCAGGGCTACCCAACTGGTCAGCAGCAGAACAGTACTTTGGACCCAATTACTCACAGGGCAAGGCAGTGGAAGTGTTATCAAGCAGCTGGCCACAGGGGGAAAAATGTGTTTCTATAGCTACAATACATATGTTTAACTTAGTAACAATATTCACAGCTACCGCAAAGCAAGCATCCATATACCATATGGCAGGCATATACACACCATTCATTATCTGTAATTCTTACTCTCCAACTTTTTTCTTAGTAGTTAAGGAAATCAGAAGTCAGAGTTTACAATGATTTGCCCAAAATCACATAGCTAATAAGTAACAGACTCAAAAACAGTCTGACCATAAAAAAGCCCGAGTATTTTTCACCTGACTGTCTTACCTTGGCAATACTACAATGAGTAAAGAATGAAAGTTTGAAGGAAAGAGCTGATTTCAACCTTCAACTCTTACTTAAATTTTCAAGTGATGGGGCGCCTGGGTGGCTCAGTCGTTAAGCGTCTGCCTTCGGCTCAGGTCATGATCCCAGGGTCCTGGGATCGAGCCCCACATCGGGCTCCCTGCTCGGCAAGAAGCCTACTTCTCCCGCTACCATTCCCTCTGCTTGTGTTCCCTCTCTCGCTGTGTTTCTCGCTGTCAAATAAATAAAAATCTTTAAAAAAAAATTTTCAAGTGATACCCCAAAAAGTGCTTTAAAAAGCAAAACCAAAAACGGTTAAAAACTGTGTTAAATACAGTCTTAATTTGGGAAACAATCTTTTCACTTTCCTACATTTGATCTTGAAGATTCATTTACAGAAAAAATGAAATAAAACCGACCATCAAGACATTCTTTCCCTGGACAGTAAGGATAAAATGATCATATTCTAGGAGGATCTCTGGGCCTTACTTAGGACCAAGGCCTTCACTACACCCAAGCAATTAAATCAACCACTGGAGAGATAAAAGCAGTGATTCTCAGCATGTGGTTCAGGTGGAATGGAGTGTGGAAATAGATGAAAATCGAGGCATATTCCACAAAGTAGGAATGAAGTATTCCCCAAAAAGAAAAAGAGAGAGAAGCAGCCTATCTAAATAACATTACAACATTATCATCACCACTTATTGGTAATTAATGGAGCTGTTACTTTTCTATTTCTCATCTCATACTCTTTCAAATATCCAAACTTTTCTAACAAGATAATTCCTATTTAAAATAATCCGTCACTACTGGATTCCATTGTGTGGCACCAAAATCAAAGGAATTTTTTATTCTGAGTTTCCTATTTTTCCACTTTGTCTAGACCTTAACCCTCTGTCTATGTTATCTTCTAAAAATACACAACAGCTGTACTTTTTTCTTTCTAAACATAAGCTAGTTTTTATTTAACAGGCTTATGGATAAAAATGCCAATTAGTTTACCTTAAGCACCCCTCAAAAACTTCTAGTCCAGGAGAGGATCAAACTAGGAAAAGAAACTAGCAAACAGCATATTGTATGGCAGGGAACTTGGATCTAGATCAGTCATTAGTTTTGGCATGTCATTCAGCAACACATTTTAGAGGGCCCAACCTAAGAACCTAAACAAATCTGGCAAAACATCTTTATTTTGCACATGAAGAAACTGAGGCCCAAAGAGATTAGGTGAGTTGTCCCAAATTAAAAATGGCATTAAAACACAGACTTCCTGACATCCTGTGTAATCCTGGCAGTAATAGAGAAATGGTGGTGAGACAACCCACAAGCTCCAAATAAGATCACATCCCCAAATCGCAGAGAGACAGGGCTTTAAGCAAGAGACTCAGAACATTCCTCATCTAGCCAACAACTCCCCCATCACACACACAGACACACACACACACACACACACACACACACACACACACACAGGGACTCATGCATATGCACAGAAAGACACAGACACAGACATGCATGCACACAAAAGCACACATTCCCCCAAGTTGTTTAAGAATTACAAAGAAAAGAGCTGACTCCAAATAGCTGTTTTGACTGTAATGAACAACAGCACAAAAAGCTGCTGATAAAGAAATAAATATATCTCACACTTACCTACAAATGTCTCTACACCTTCTGTTCTAAAGTATGTGTACAAAAGGTAATCACTAAAAGGAAACAAGTATGCTTTTAAATGTATTTTTTTAATGTTTGAAAATGCAATTTAGGATGGAAGTAGATTAGAATTTAAATCTCTAGCAATTATATCATTTAATACCAATATCTAAAATTGATCATCTACACCCACCTACTTTAAAGCCCATAAGATAAATAAATGTAAAAACTAAACATAGAGATGGCAAGATACCACTATAAAAATATCATCCTAAAACTGTTTATTGTGTATCAAATTTAATAATAGTTTCCTATGAATAAGAGAATCTTTATATATTATATAATTCTCTTTGTCTCATTAAAAGAAGCAATGTCGTTTTGTCTCTTGAGACTTTCTTTCCTGGAACTAAACTTTTAAAAGGAAGAATCATAGAAATTATTGTATTAAGGATCCTGACCAACAGCAGAAGCAGAGCAGAACCATATTCTTCACATGGCCTTTTCTCCTGTGACAAAAGTCAAGGGGATAATGTAACTAACAAAAGTATTTTGATCCATTCCCTGGCTTTTCCTTCCACAAAGAAGAACAAAGAACAAAATCTTAGAATTAATTTGAGTTAACACACACCTTTTAGAAAGAATCTCTCTCTGTTTTCTCTTTTCTCGTATGCCCCAAGTGGTCAGCACTGCTCCTACTACCCAAGATTACAGAAAGCCAAGAAGTCCTATTCTAAAACAAAGACTCTGACCAAACAGAAAGTATATTTACGGGTCAAATATAAAAAACTCTGCTGCCCCTTAAGACAGAAAATAATATTCCTCTTTATTATAAGTCAGCTGCTAGAACAGTCTGCTCATTTGGCTTACAAAAGTTCTGTGAGAAAACTCCACCTGTAAGCTCCAATTTCCTCTCAATCCAAGCATAAGGACCACTAACTTCATCTGTCATCATTTCTCCCCAAACTGCTCTGCAGCTTAAGACAAGCAAACTTATTTTTTAAAATACATTCATTCAAAAAGTATTTATCAACCCCCAACCACATGCCAAGCACTTGGTTAGGTTTTGGGGATATACTGGTAAATGAAATACACGTGGGTCCTGCCCTGTAAAGCTTATGGTGGTCTCGTGCGGGAGGCGGCACATAAAGAAAATGAATGTCATATGTAATAACAGCATTAACTAGATGCCACGCGCTGTTTTGAATATATGCATATTTTAATTGCCTTAATCCTCACGCTAAGCCTTGAGAGATGCAATTTTTTGTATAGTGAAGGAAACTGGAATGCAGAGAGGTTAGGTAACTTGTCCAAGGTCATTACAAGCAAGTATTATAATATATAATTACAAAGCATAAGCTGTACCAAAGAAACAAAAAGAAGGGAATTAGTGGGGTGGGAGAGTATGGTTCTTCTGGGAAATGTTCCTGTTACTATCAGAGCAGCAATTTTCATAGATCTGTGGGATCTTTTCAGGGCATCCACAAGGTCAAAACTATTTTAATAACAATGAAATATTATTCGCCTTTTTCACCATGCTGCTATTTCTATTATAGGTGTAAAAGCAATGATGAGTAAATGACAGCATTTTAGTACAAGTCAATGCAGTGTAGTCTTCACCACTGGTGTAAAAAAAAAAAAGTTCATTTAAGAATGCCCATGAATGCGGGGTGCCTGGGTGGCTCAGTCGTTAAGCGGCTGCCTTCGGCTCAGGTCATGATCCCAGGGTCCTGGGATCGAGCCCCGCATTGGGCTCCCTGCTCGGCGGGAAGCCCGCTTCTCCTGCTACCATTCCCTCTGCTTGTGTCCCCTCTCTCGCTGTGTTTCTCTCTGTCAAATAAAAAAAAAATCTTAAAAAAAAAAAAAAAAAAAAAAGAACGCCCATGAATGCAAGTTGGTGCAGACACTTTGGAAAACAGTGTGGAGATTCCTCAAGAAATTATAAATAGAGCTACCCTATGACCCTGCAATTGCACTACTGGGTATTTACCCCAAAGATACAGATGTAGTGAAAAGAAGGGTCACATGTACCCCAATGTTCATAGCAGCAATGGTCACAATCGCCAAATTGCGGAAAGAGCCAAGATGCCCTTCAACAGAAAAATGGATAAAGAAGATATGGTCCATATATACAATGGAATATTATGCCTCCATCAAAAAGGACGAATAACCAACTTTTCTATCAACATGGATGGGACTGGAAGAGATTATGCTGAGTGAAATAAGTCAAGCAGAGAGAGTCAATTTTCATATGATTTCACTTATATGTGGAGCATAAGGAAAAACATGGAGGACATTGGGAGAAGGAAAGGAAGGGTGAATTGGGGGAAATCAGAGGGGGAGACGAAACATGAAGCGACTGTGGACTTCGAGAAACAAACTGAGGGTTTTGGAGGGCAGGAGGGTGGAGGGATGGATAAGCCTGGTGGTAGGTATTGAGAAGGGCATGTATTGCAGGGAGCACTGGGTGTGGTGCATGAACAATGAATCTTGGAACACTGAAAAAATAAAATTAAATTTAAAAAAAGAAGAAAAGAAAAGTAAATAAATACAATTTAAAAAAAAGAAGAATGTCCATAATGTAGCAGTAAAAATTATTAGTTTTTAAAATATCAACCCGTATGTATTTTCAATATTCTGTGTGATGAAATGGGAAGTGTGGATAAAGTATATATGCTGCATATCAAACCATGTTGTCAAAAGAAAAAGCACTTACACAATTGCTTGAATGGCAAAACCAAACATTTTTTTTCATGGAACATCATTTTACTTGGAAGAAGAGCAAATACGGTTATTAAGGTCAATGTATTTGGTTGGCATAATCTTGAGAATAATTAAGTGAATCTGTTATTTCAAGGCAAACAACTGGCAGCATTTATTGCCAATAATAAAAATTTGTGTTTTCAAATGAAAATTAGAATTCTGGAAAAACTGAATCCATCGCCATGATCTTGACAGCTTCCAAACACTTAAAGATTTTTCTGAGACTGGTAACAGTAACAAATGTGATTTTCTGTTTTTTTAAGATTTTATTTACTCGACAGAGAGAGACAGAATACAAGCAGGAGGAGCAGCAGGGAGAGGGAGAAGCAGGCTTCCTGTTAAGCAGAGAGAGCTCGATATAGGGTTCAACCCTGGGATTATGACCCGAGCCAAAGGCAAGATGCCTAACTGACTGAGCCATGCAGGCGCCCCCAAATGTGATTTTTAAAACACTGTATAATGAGATGTGCCCAAGTTTAGAAAATCTGCATAACTCAGCATAAGGTCAACATCATGACTCAGTAAAAGATTCATTCAATGACTACACATTATTTTACTGTAACAGTAGATGAAAACTTCACTGATAAGAGTTTTAGATTCTACCCTGTAACTAACCTTTAGATTTTATTTATTTATTTTGTGAGAGAGCATGTGTGAGTGGGGGTGCAGAGGGAGAGAGGGAATTGCAAGCAGACTCCCCACAAAGCGCAGAGCCTAACTCAGGGCCAGATCTCACAACCCTGAGATCATGACCTGAGCCAAAATCAAAAGTTGGATGCTTAACCAACTGAGCCACCCAGGCACTCCAAGAAATTTCCTTTTTACATCAAAGAAAAATATCCACAACTATCTGAAAAGGTTATTAAATACTTCTTCCTTGTCCAACTATTTCTGTGAGATCAAACTTTCTTCCTAGGCTATAACCCAAACCTTGAATCACAACTGTTGGAATGCAGAAGCAGATAAAAGAATTCAGCTATCTTCTAGTAAGCCAGATATTTAACAATTATTTTTTACTTTTTATTTTTTTTTTAAGAACTGGTTTGGGATTTCATGCCCAGAGCTGATCAGACTCCACAGTTCATTTCTTTTTTAAAAAGATTTTATTTATTTATTTGACAGAAAGAGATGACAAGTTGGCACGGAGACAGGCAGAGGGAGAAGGGGAAGCAGTCTCCCCGCACGATGAGCAGAGAGCCCGATGTGGGGCTTGATCCCAGGACCCTGAGATCATGACCTGAGCCGAAGGCAGAGGCTTAACCTACTGAGCCACCCAGGTGCCCAACAATTATTTTTAAATGTAAAACAATGCTCTTCTTTTTTTGAAAATAGTTATTTTCTCATTCGAAATGATATTTATATTAACACCTAATAGGCTTACTGTTGCTATTTTTAACTGATGGAATAAATATTTAAGGTTTTCTCAGTTTTAATTTCTAACACCGTAAACACCAATAGATATAACTCACATCAGAAAAAACGTCTTTGGGGACCTCATAATTTGTACAGTGTAAACAGGTCCTGAGACCACCAAAATGTTTGAGAACTCTTGACTTAGAGTGCGAAGAGAGGCCCGTGTGGCTGGACCATACAGAAAAAGAGAAAAGAGTAGTAAGATATGTCATTTAAGACACATCCACAGGTCAGATCATACAGAGCTTGCCAGCCATAATAAGTTTGAATTTTATTCACAGTACAATTGAGGACTTTTAAGTAGAAAGATATAATCAAATTTTTAAAAAGGCAGCTGTGTGTAATACAGGAGGCAAAGTGAATGAACTAGGATGGGGGGGTGGGATTTGAAATAGAAGCAAGTAGATAAATCCATGATGTACTTTTGAAAGTTAAATTACTTAGATGTTAACCCACAAAATGAAGTCCCAAAAAACATAAAATGTGTGTTTCCATTTTAATGTTAAAGAATTCAGTTGCTCTCTGATTAAATTGGAGGTAGGGTGAGGAGAATCAATTCACTCAATATTTTAGAAATGTCACACAATCCACACATAATTCTTTCATATAACGATGTTCAATGTTATTTTAGTCACAGTTCCAAATTTTTCTTAAAGTAGAATACCATGAAATATTAACTCACAAATCCTATCCTTGTGAATTACATACCAGGGGAATAAATGAACTTGCAGATTCAGTCATTCAACAGTGTGGTGGACACTGTGTTAGACGCTATGACAGACACCAGCCCAGCTCTCATAAAACCTGTATAACAGAATGACTATTGGTAATCTTGGAAGGATTCATGGCAGAACACTGAAAGTGTTTAAAATAATTTACTCATTCAAATAAACATGTATTGAGTACATGCTGTGTGCCAGGATCTGAAGACGAAAAGATGAATAAGACATAATTCTGCCCTTCAGAATTTCAGTATTTGGTAAAGAGATAAAATGACATTTCCAATTATGATGAAGAGTATCATAAACACTTATTTGTTTGTCACCCATTCACGTGGGTGACAAACATATACTCTCTTATAATAGAGAAATGTGTGATTACTAATTCAAAAAGAAATGGGAAAAAACAAAAGGAAGTGAAAGTCTGGGTGATGGATACAAGTGTTGAATCACTACATTGTACTCCTGAAACGAATTTTACATTGTGTGTCAACTAACTGGAATTTAAATAAAAACTTAAAAAAAAGAAGAAGAAGATAAAAGAAATGAAAGTGTCAGAGAGGAGAAATTTACCCCAGTACTGAATGGAGATCAGCTAATATATGGTGTAGGAAAAGGTCTGAGAAATGAAAGCCCCTCACAAGTGAGATAGGGATGTAAATAGGTCAGAAAGGTTGGTATTTAATGTGTGAGTTCCAAATTGCCAATTTTAAAAAGGGGCCGGCAAAACACCAATTCTGTAATCCACATGTAAGTCAACCGGATATCCACACTCAAAGGAATTATTCACTACTCAATAAGGTCTGAAAGCACTACATGGAAAAAACCACCAACCAACTCTCAGAAACCAAAAGGGGTTAACAAAGAGAAAATGTTGCCACCTCAAGTCAGCTTTCACAAAGCATTCGAAATTGAGATTATTTCACCTAAGCCATCGTCCTGACCCTCCAATAGCTAACCTTCTGGAGGTAAAGAGCTATGGCAACCACTAACGATAGGACAACGTAACCAATTCAACAGTCCAAGTGAGTTAAAGGTGTTGACAGTCTCTGCCTATAGAAAGCAGATATAAATGGCGTGAGGACAGCCTTCAGAAATGGTGATGTAAGCACTATCTTGAAAGATGAGTGGGTGTGCGATACTGCAGACAAAGGGGACAGAGAAGGCATTATACACCAAAGCCTATGTAAAAGTGGCGAAGCCATGCAAGAGCAAGGCCTATTTAGAGAACTGCCCACAGACCAGTTTTATTGAGAGGCAACAGCCGCGAATGGGTGACAAGCAATAAGGACAGACACACTGGGTGGGCACCGATCACCATGCTAGAGTTTGAATTTTAGCCAATGAGTAAAAGGGAAGTATAAAAAGAGGGACTAGAATCAGAGTTGCCCTTTTTTTCATATGAACTGTTAAAATGAAACGTTTTAGAATGATGTTGACAATGAAAGGATGGGTTGGAGTGGGTAAGAAGCAACTAGGAGACTATGTTAGGAATATGCAAGAAAGGATAAGGGCCTTAAAACTACGCACAATCTCCTAAACTCAACTCATTAGTTTTCTGCCAGACCAGCTCCTTCTCCTGGATTCCTTACTTCAGTACATGGTCCAAGTGTCTTAGGGCTATCATAACGAATCACCACAAAGTTGGTGGCTTAAAAGAACAAATATTTATTCTCTCACAATTCAGGATGCCAGGAGCTCAAAATCAAGGATTGGTTCCTTCCGGATACCCTGAAGGAGAAACTGTTCCATGCTTGTCTCCCAGTGTTTGGTGGCTGACAGCAATCCTTGGCATTTCTCTGCTTGTAGACACGTCATCCCAATCTGTGATTCCTTCTTCAGATAGCCTTCTCCTAGTGTCTCTGTGAGTCCTGGGCGTCTCTTATCAGGAAAATCTCATAGTATTTAGGGTCCAGCCTAATTTGCTATGATCTTATCTCTACCCTTACACTAATTACATCTGCAAAGACTCTATTTCCAAATAAGCTCACATTCTGAGGTTCTGGGTACACATAAATTTTGGGGGTGACTATTAAACACCGATCAACTAATTCATTTGTCAAACAGAATTGTGGTAACATCCTTAACCTCTCTTCCTCCTCACCCCCCCCCGCCCCCTGCACATACACAATTATCAAATACTGTTTCTACCTCTTTAATTGAAGATTATCTCCTTTTCTTCATCTCCATTACCATTTTTATTTCAGTAACACTCTTGTCTACAAAACAAAACTCCATGCTATGGCCCTGGATTATTACCAACATCACTGTGCCACGTAAGCGTTGCCAGACAAAGTCATGCGACAGGGCGGACTGGCTATACTGTGAATTTATAACTAGCTCCAAGTAAGTTCCCAATGTTGCCTGGCAGACCTATTGCTCTGGCTAGCTGGCTAGCCCACTCTTCCCTAACTATTTCAAAACTCTTGACTCTCTCCAAGCTCTTATTACTCTTAGCCACTTTCAGCAGTTGTCCCAGGCTCCAAGTTTACAGAGAATAAAGAAACCATCAGACAGAAACTCTCAACCTCCCACATTCTGCTCTTTCCCTCTCCCGCAACACTGTCTCCCTCAACACTGTCTCCCTCTGCTTCAAAGTACAACAGCTTGTCCTTTCAATGTAAGGTCATTCTCTCTACATGCATCTTGGATCTCCTCTTTGTTCAGAAACCTTACCAATACTAATTATCCCTCTCTTTCACTAGAATATTCAGCTTTCCTCTCAACTAAATGCATCTCATTGGCTTATAAACGTGTTTAATTTTTATAACAATACCTCCCTAGAGCCCCACACTCTTCCTTCCCGCTATCTATCCAGCCACATTCACTCTTTCTGCCTGCTTTTCTCTTCACCTCCTCCTTCCTCCCACCAGGCATAAATGCATGTGTTTTGGAGAAACTGGCCTCTCTAGTTCTGGAGCCTTGGGCTGCTTACTTAATCCTGAGTAAAATGGGAATAATAAGAATACTAAACCTATCACACAAGACTATCATGAGAATTAGATAAATCAATATATGCAAAACTAAGTAAGTCTGGCCATTAGTAATTGACCAGTAAGGTTAGCTATACAGTTATGGTTAATAACAACTCACATCCGTCTACCTGTCCAGCCAACTGACATCTTGGAGTCATCCTGAATTCCCTCATCCCTCCTTTCCAATTCATTTCTAGACTGTTTGTTTTTACCTCTCAAGTCTCTCCTGTTCTGAACACTTACCTCCATCTCACTATCCTACCCTGCACTACCCTATCCTCACTATCCTCTCATATGGATCAGAATAAGAACCTCCTAAATGATTTCCTGCATTCACTCTGTTCACTATCCCAAACTCTCTCCTTACCCTAGCTTGCCTGAGCTATTCTAATCTCATACCTAAGGTTACCATCTAGTTTAAAACATTTCCCACTGCTATACCGGCCCCCAAATCTACTGCATGGCCAATAAAATCAAGTAGATATGGTCCCTACCCACCTGTTCAAACTTATCTTGCATCTCATTTCTTTGGCCCTCTGCTCTTACAACACATGCCAACCTTCTTTCCGTTCAAGTGCATTACACACTTTCCCGTCACAGGTGCGTTCCACTTTCTGTTCTCTCTACTGGAAGACTGAATGATATTCCTATTTCTTGTGGCCTAATTAATTCCTACTTATCCTTTATGTCTTAACTCAATAATCACTTCCAAAAGAAAGCTCTCGTGATCTCCCAGAAGAGGCTCTCATTATTCTATGTACCTTTCATAACACTAATCAGAGTTGGAATTTCACACCTATGTGATAATTATCCCAGTTAACTATCCAACAGAATCCAAGCTTTGAAACGGAAACGATTATGTCCATTTTTGCTTCCATTATATCCCAAATAGCCAATAGAGCAACCGGCACATAACTAGTGCTCAATAAATACATACTGAATCAATATGAACCTTCAAGTTCAATGCTACAACATTGCTTCACTGCTTGTTTAAAAACAGGACAGCTTTAAAGCAGTAAAAGAATACTACATCATTAGTTCATTATAAACATGTCTCTAGACCAAAGTTAAGTTTCTCCACTGATGGCTGTGAACAGTAAACCGCTTTAAAAAGATATACTGATTCAGCAATTGTTGACGGAAAGAAGGATGTGACAGATACATTGTTTTGCTGTTATTTTAAAGAAGGTGTAAAGAGGCAGAAAATTGCATTTCCAGGTAGAGAAATGGGTTTTTCTAAAGTCCTGGTTCTCAATCTTTGTTCTACTCCAACACACTAATACTACTATTACTACTACTACTCTTACTACTGTCCCAATCAGTACTGTGACTCCAGCACAATGGTCACCATGTAGCTTACCACAGCAGGAATTCTCAAGCAGGTGGATAGGGTAAATAAGAGAGATGTGAGTAATTTGAAATGGCACTACCTCAATATATTCTGATATTCTTTGCTCTCCTGTTCCCCTTATAAACAGTCCTCTCCCCAAATATAACTTACAGCAAGAAGCAGTCACATAGATGTCATTTATGTTTTATTTTAAAAGGTAACCTATTGGGGCGCCTGGGTGGCCCAGTTGTTAA
Organism: Procyon lotor; assembly: GCA_028646535.1. NCBI lineage: Eukaryota > Metazoa > Chordata > Mammalia > Carnivora > Procyonidae > Procyon > Procyon lotor. The sequence continues at coordinate 38,069,678 of CM053608.1, read as the reverse complement.
GCGGCTGCCTTCGGCTCAGGTCATGATCCCAGCTTCCTGGGATAGAGCCCCGCATCGGGCTCTCTGCTCAGCAGGAAGCCTGCTTCTCCTGCTACCACTCCCTCTGCTTGTGTTCCCTCTCTCGCTGTGTTTCTCTCTGTCAAATAAATAAAATCTTTAAAAAAAAAAATTAAAAATAAATAAATAAATAAATAAATAAAAGGTAACCTATTATTTCTTTGCAGCTAAAATTGTTTTCCTAACCACTATGTTAATGTTAAACATGGTGTTACCTAAAGACACAGTAAGTGGGTAGAAGAAGGAACAATGTGCAAAGATACTCAAGGCCAATTTAAATATAAGTTACCTATACTGGAGGTATCTGTGTTTTGATTATAAAAATATTCTATTACGGTAATATGGTTTAAGGTATTAATCTCTAAAACTACTGAAATTCAGTGCACAACTGTCCTATCAAACCACAAATGGCCTCAAATGTTATTTTTTTTTTTTTAAGATTTTATTTATTAATTTGACAGAGAAAGAGATCACAAGTAGGCGGAGAGGCAGGCAGAGACAGGGAGAAAACAGGCTACCCACCGAGCAGGGAGCCCGATGCGGGGCTCGATCCCAGGACCCTGAGATCATGACCTGAGCCGAAGGCAGAGGCTTTAACCCACTGAGCCACCCAGGCGCCCCTCAAATGTTATATTTTAATGTCCATATCCTTAAAACAATAGAACCAATTCAATCCACTTACTAAGAAAATAAAACAGGGCTAGAAGGTATGGAAATCTTTTCTAAGATTTCAAGATCTCAGGTGATTAATAACAGTATAGGAAGCAACCTCTGAAAATCCAGATAATCCAACAGTAGATCTACCTTGAAAAGCACTACTGACAATGAGCCTCTCTCCTCAGCAGTATGTAACCAATTCCACCAAGACTATAAAACCTGCGAAATGTAGGGCGCCTGGGTGGCTCAGTGGGTTAAAGCCTCTGCCTATGGCTCAGGTCATGATCTCAGGGTCCTGGGATTGAGCCCCACATCGGGCTCTCTGCTCAGCAGGGAGTCTGCTTCCCTCTCTCCCTCTGCCTGCCTCTCTACCTACTTGTGATCTCTTTCTGTCAAATAAATAAATAAAATCTTAAAAAAAAAACCCTGCAAAATGTAGAAAGATTAAACCCACAAACAGATAAGCAAATATAAGTGAAAAAACACAAAAACAAAATGTCCCCTCCCCATTTTCTAAGATCTTTTAAGTCAAGGGTTTCAAGCATGTTGAAGAAACATGCTACATCATGACAGGCTAGCATTTCTTCTTTTAAGAAATAATGTCACCTCCTAAGCGAGGATGTGGAGTCAGAATATGTAATTACAATTTCTGAGAAAAAGAACATACATAATTTATTAAAGCTCTGAATACTCATCTAAAATATTTCAAGATGAAAAAGACCGAGCACCATCTCCTACTCACAGAATAACCCTTTCTCCAAAATTAGATTTTATATCTGACATCAAAATATCACTGTTGAAAGTATCCTTTCGTCATTTTAAAAAATCAGGTAGATACTGTTTCATTTTTAAAAAGCTGTTTATCTGCAGTAGATACTTGCAGTTGTAAGTAATATGAAAGTTCTCATGTGGCAAAAGCTACTCTTGCTCTGTTATTTAACGCTTTTATTATTTCCAAATGGCACCATTAAATGCATTTTCACCACCTGAAAAATAAACTATCTTCTAGAAATAATCACTAATCAAGAAATCAAGAAACATTTTCATATACCTAGAATAAGAACTGATTAGCTTCCTATCAGCACTTCCATTTCAACCTTTCCAAAAAGTATGGAAGAAATGAACAGCTCTTTCAACAAAATCTCTGATTTGCATCTATGCTAATCACAGATTAATTATACCCTTTTTCGGGGCGCCTGGGTGGCTCAGTGGGTTAAAGCCTCTGCCTCTGACTTGGGTCCTGGTCTCAGGGTCGTGGGATGGAGCCCCACATCAGGCTCTCTGCTCAGTGGGGAGCTTGCTTCCCCCCTTTCTCTCTGCTTGCCTCTCTGCCTACTTGTGATCTATCTCTCTGTCAAAATAAATAAATAAATAAATAAATAAAATCCTTAAAAAAAAAAAAGAATTATACCACGTTTTCATGGCTGACAGGGAAGAGAAAGAACGCTAACCACTAATTATACAGAGGATATATCTGACCATCATACTGATGTGAATCCAATGGGTACTCTCAATCATAACTGATAGCAATGATGATTTCTTAGGAAACCTAATGTTCAAAGAGCTTTGCACATTACTGATTGCCCTATTTCTATCTACTTTAAAATGAAAGATTCATTCTCTTAAATTATCTACTAGGAAATGCTCTTTATGTAATAATGTTAAACTCCCATGTTCCTAAATACTGTAATAATACATTAATTTAACTTTCTGCACAATGTGGTAGGTTTTTTGTTTTTTGGAACTACCACCACTCCACCCACACAACCAAGATTAGAGACTAAGGCAAATGACAATTCTTCACACACTCTCACAAATAAAGCCAGACTTTGGGAAAAACCTCAATGCTATCTATAAGTCTTCTGAAAAACTGCAGAGTACTCTGGTGGTTATCTGCCTGTAATTTAAAGACCAACTGTAAACTGAGAACACTGCTGATACTATGCTGTTTATCCCACTAAATTTTCCTAAGAGCTCTGACACAATTCCCCTAAATTGTTTATGCATGCAAGGAATAGTATGTCTGTATGCAACAACAGACGTTGATCTGAAATAGTTAAAAACAATCAACACTCTCATCAGTCTGGTGATACACAAACCTAGTTTATCAACGTGACAATCCATATAAGAACTCAAATGCTGCAAGGTGGGTAAGATATTCTTAGGATAGACTCTTTGAGTTCAAGTCTCTGGTTTGCTAAGGTTTTATGTACAGTAGGCTAGTGTAATCAGTTCCTGTTTCCTCCTGACAGAGATAGTAGGAGGGTGGGTGACAGGACCTCGGGACACCTACAGGCCGATCTACATTCCTTTTTCTACAACCTCACCTCACTCCTTTCCTTTACACAGAAATATACACGCATTCCCCCGTCACATTTGAAGCCCAAGTGCCTCAGCGGGTAGTTTTTTCTAGGGTTGTTTCACCGGTGCGTTAAATGGGATTTGATGACTGGGGTTGAATGCCACCTCCTCCAGGGCCCACAGCTCACCTCTAGCTTGTGGTTGATTTGGGACACAGTCTGGGCTTTATGGCAAAGCTGCGCAAAGCAGGAACTCAGGCTGGTCATCTTCTGTCTCCCCTCGTAAGTGATGTCCGCCTGGTCCGGATCGATCTCACCCAGGAGCAGATCTACATCCACGAAGGCCTTGTCGAACTCCTTCTCTAGCACCTCCAGCCATCGGAACATGGATACCCCGCCGGGGGAGACCCCCACGGCGCAGGAGGCGCCCCCTGGGCCGCCCCCGGCTCCTGCCGGGCACGGGCCGCCCGCCGACATGGCGCCGTCTAGGGCCTCCCCCGACTGCTACTGATCCCCGCCGCCCACTCCGCGCGAGAGGAACTGCTGGGACTACGGGGACCCCCGCGCACGCACGCTCCGTCGGTCCCCTCCCTTCCCCTCGCGCGGCTAACGCTGGCAATGCAGCCCCGGAGCCGCAAGAGCAGTGAAGCTAAAGCGGTAGTGGTAAGCACACGGAAGAATCGGGCCGTCCCACCTACCAGCCCGCCCCCGCTGCGCAGGCGTAGCGAAAACTTAAGCGGACGCGGCCTGGCGGGCTGAAATGGGAGGGGCTAAGATGCGACCTTGGCCTATGAAAAGCCTCTGCTTGGGACCGCCCCGTCAGCGGCCATATTGACAACTGGCAAACTCCAGCTTGAATCCCCGAGAAAAGGGAACGCATCTTGTTTGCTTCCAAGTTGGAAAGGCCCGAGGATGAGAAGGGTGTCCACGTCGCAGACATGAACGGCTTCCGCCCATTTGACTTCACAGTGGGCGGGAGCCATTCTAAAGTCCTCTAGGAGAGTTGCTGCGGTGACGTCCTGGGACAGGGAAGGGAATGTGAGGAAGGGCGATGTGAGCATGCGCAATGGCCACGTTTTACCTTCCCATTACAATGCCTGTGGAGGGTGAGATGGGTTGACATACGGGCTCTTCTTGCTAAACCAGGCCCTAAATTCCGGGTGGAAACTGCCTGGGGCTGCACGTTAAAGGACAGCAGCCGACCAGGTTTTGCAGAATTCATGGGAGACCTTTTGTCTTGTGATTAAGAGTCAGGCAGACCTAGGTTTAAGTTTTACACCCTGTCACGTATTAGCTTTCCCATTTAGTCGTATTCTTCAACCTTAAAGCCTTAGTTTCTAAAATTTACTTCACTCAGAAGTAAGGTAAAATGCTTAACTTTAGTACTTGGTACTTTGCATTCCTTAAGATTACACCACAGGTCATACGTTTCCCAAGGAACCGTTTTTAAAAGTGTACTTCTTTCAACAACTGACGTTCCCACAGTGACATTTCATAAAAACAAAACTGTGAAGATTCATATATTGATAAATTTATTAAATGCAAAGCCCCGTTGAGACATTGAAGACACACGAGTGAGATATGAGCATCACTCAAACAGAGCTCGTAGGCTACTGCAGTGGTCCAACACTCAGGTACAACTTTTATTTGAATTTTGTAGTACTTTTGAGTGTTTACAAACTGCTCGTTACCATTAGCCCTATTCACTGTCAACCCGCTTCCACTTCTAGAGTAGTCCAGTCTTAGATAGGGAAGGAGAAATCAGACATTAGAGTAGGCTGGTGAGAACGGTCCCTCTGGCATTGCCCAAGGAAATATTGTACTAGCCCACTATAGACTCCTGTGATCTGGAACAGACACTTCCATTTGGTCACCACCAAAGCCTGCATTGTGTACCCCTCGCCCACGCGATGACATTGGGAAATAAGTCCTAGCTCTAGTTTGCTCTCTGGGGACTGCAGGGCACACTAGATAGCACTGCTCAATAAAGTCCTTTGGCTTCAGCAAACTTAGCTAAGTGAAACTGTGATATCTTTGTCTTGAGCTTAAATAGGCGCCTTCACGTAGGTTTTAATACACAAAAAATATAAAACTAAAATATGCATCTTTTCTCTTTCCATCCCAAATTAATTTTATTTTCATCTGCAATATTTTTAAGAACATCATTACTACAGCTACCAAGGTCCCAGCCACTTTCTCTGTACATATGGTTAGCAATGCATTTTCAGGAATTTAAAGTAAATAATTTAAAATTGGAGGGGAGCACATACATGAAATCACATTAAGAACAGCTTTCAGTTATTGAAAACATACTATGTGTAGAGCATTATGTTATTCGCTTTAATTCTTTGACACAAAATCACATGAGGTAGCTATTCACTTTTTAATAGATGATTTAACAGATGAGAGCTTAAGTATCTTGGTAAAGTCATACAGCTAATAATCAAGTGAGGTGAGATTTCAATCTAATTGTCTTTTTCTCCAAAGTCTTAGCTATTAACCATGGAGTATAGAGGGATGAGGGAATCCATTTCTTTTTGTATAAGTTACCAGAATAATAAATTGGCAAATCAGTCCAAAAGTTTTTCTTTTCTTTCTTTTGAGAGGGGCAGGGGCAGAAGAAGAAAGAATCCTAAGCAGGCTCCACCCCAGCACAGAGCCTTAGTGGGGCTTGATCCCATGTCCCCGAGATCATGACCAAAATAAGAGTCGGCGCTTAACTGACTGTCACTCAGGTACCCCTGTCCAAAAGTTTTCCTAAAAAAAAAAAAAAAAATTCCCACTTATAAACCATATACAAATCTATTAATATATGTAAGAAATATTACCAAAAAAGTAATACTAATACTCATTTTCTATTATCACTCTTTTTAATTTGTATGGACTATACGTGGAAATAAATTTAATTTCTTTAAAAAGAAATATCATTCAACGTCCTATCATACTGTGTGGGTATGGCTGAAATGCATTTTAAGTGTTTATGCTTCCAGTGCTCTAATCCACAGTGAATACCCCATATTTTAAGGACTGTATAACCCAGTTCCGGTTCTGTTTACAACCTTTACAACTTCAACAAATCACACTCTCTGTGTCTCAGAATACTTTATCTCACATTGTCCCTTCTCGTGATCCCACTATGTAGCAGCTCACATCTTTGTGTGCTTGCTGTCTTGGTACTATGTGACTATTTCAAATGTTCCTGAGATGCCCTCTGTGTAGACATTATCTTTGGCCCAGCTCTACCGGAGATTTGCATTTCTGCAAGTCACAACCTAATATGAAAGGGAAAAGCAGGATTTGATATTCAAGTGCTGCCATCTGTTGTCAGAGGGTTTTGTCTACATTTATTGCCATCCCCTCGCCCCCGTCGATAAATTTATCTATTTATTTTTGATTGCCTTATCTTGACCTACTCTAGAATTTGAAATTGTATGTAATCTCAATCCCTGTGGGATTTGTTTTCCTAGAGATAATAAAACGTTGAGATTTCTATTTGCAATTGCATTGGCAGAAACTTCCAGTAACTGTTCCATGAATCAGGTTTATGTGATTAAAAATTTATAATAGAGCTTAAATGTGACAGTTTTGTTTTAGGAACTTATCCCTCTAGGGTTTTGCCACGAGGTATTTCTAAGAATAAATAGGGTGGGGACTGAGGAAACTGGGAAAAGAGAAGGTGCTAAGGATTGCTTGGGTGAGTACAGGTACTTAAGTTGTGAGGTTAGTGTAGAGTTCAAACATGTATGAGAGTGTCTTCTATCACAAAGGCACTGTATTAAATGGCCATAGAAGATCCACTCTGGACTGGAGAGGGAGACTACCATTTATTTAACTCTACTGTGTACCAGGTCTTCTACTAAACTTCACAGATTTCATTTAGTCTCTAGTAACCCCACCAGGAAAAAAAGAAAAGGTAAAGTAAATGATGTTGGTCACTATAAATAGTTGTATGATGGGGCGCCTAGGTGGCTCAGTCCTTGGGTGTCTGCCTTTGGCTCAGGTCATGATTCCAGGGTCCTGGGATAGAGCCCTCATCGGGATCCCTGCTGGTCAGGAAGCCTGCTTCTCCCCCTCCAACTCCCCCTGCTTGTGTTCCCCCTCTTGCTGTGTCTCTCTGTGTCAAATAAATAAATAAAATCTCTAAAAAAAAAAAAAAGGTTGTATGATGAATTAAGCCAAGGAAAATCCACTACCATTTTACTTGAGCAGTGTGGATAAAGTCTTAGAATATCAAGTTCACACGTATTATTTAAATTATATTTATTCACATTTACTAACAATATGAAATTTTGAGATAGGCATAGTGAGGAAGAAATCTGGGCATCCCAAAGTGATTTCTGAGCCTTATCCTCCTTCTGATAATTTCTTTTATATATACATACAGAAAAATTGTTTGCCCAATTCTTAGAACTTGAGAATTTTAGTGCAGTGATTTAGGATTAGCTCAGACACCTCTTTCAGGAAACCTTCCTTTTCGTCTTCTTCTTCTTTTTTTTAATATTTTATTTATTTATTTGACAGAGGGAGAGAGATCACAAGTAGGCAGAGGTAGGTAGAGAGAGAGGGGGAAGCAGGCTCCCTGCCGAGCAGAGAGCCCGATGTAGGGCTCAATCCCAGAACCCTGAGATCATGACTTGAGCTGAAGGCAGAGGCTTTAACCTACTGAGCCACCCAGGCACCCCCTCTTTTTTTCTTCTCATGTGGAGCTATAGATACCATCACTGTTTAGTTTCCTGCAAACACCTGCTGCAGCATTCATATTTTTTTGGAGCCCCTTAGACCGTGAGCTCCTTGCAGTGGTAACTGTTTTTTACTTATCTTTGAATTCCAGTTTCTAAAACAGAACATAGAATATGGTCAGAACAATGTAAGTATCTGTGGAATCAGTTTAATAATTAAAATATTACAACAGTCTTCTTAAGAATCTGAAAGCTGTCACTTTTCAGGACATACCTTTGATACCTGCCAGAGAACATAGTTAAACATTTTTATATGGGCACAGGAGTTAGGAATATCTACAAAATACATGTTTGTCTCTAAAATCCAAGGAGTGTTTTCCTCAACCAAAAGAGAAAGGTTTATTTTACAATGACCTCTTTGATTTGACAAAAAATGCACCCAGTATAATTTAAGCATTGAGAATTATTTTACCTATTCAAAATTTATGAACTACCACATTTTTGTGTGGTGTACCCAAACCTAAAGACAAAACATAACAAAAACAATTTTCAAAATCTCCATTACTACATTTTTTCCTCACTCAAGTCCAACCTCAACTGCTTTTCCACCTGTTACTTGGTTTACATTCTTTATTTACCCTTTCCCACAGCTCCAGGTTTGATTCAGCTTTATCTAAAACCACCATTTATCAACAATGGTATCAGAGTTTACTAATCATTGATTCTTCCTCTTTCATCCACTGTCAAGTCACTATTTATTTCTCAGACTGTCAGACTTTACAGATCAAACATAGACTCCCCTTCATCAGCCCCTGTCATTTATGTTTCTTATAGGTTAATTCTACAAGAGTCCCCAAACAATTCCATTCTGAACACAGTTTGACATTAGTCATCTTTTCTTTGAACTTAGATTTGAAAGTACAAGAATACCTTAAATTATCTCCTTAGAATTTTTATAGTCTTCCAAATGAACCAGTCAGAAAACTGGAGAGAAACAATTATACAAAAGCCGTGTCACAAGAGTTGTTGGAAATGGAATTTTGTTGGCCCTAGTTGATTGTAACTCACTCAAAACTCATTTGGGTTTTGTGGCCATGGTAAGCAGAGGTGGTAAAGATGAAAAGACTTTTATAGTGGATATTCATCACTATAAATGGGGGACTACTCATGTTTGAGACCCCTTCCTCTGTTTAGGGAATTTCCTACCTTTTGTAACTTGAATATGGTAAACGGAGTCTTCTTGCCATAATTAACCGAAATTGTCAGACAAGCACACTTTCTCAGCTTTGTGACAGCTGGAGCAAAGGCATATGATCTGGTCAGCAAACCAAAATAATCCACCTGGAATTTTTACCTTGGAGACAGTGAGGCAAGGATTGGGACAGTTCTTGGTAGGGAGGACAGATGGGACTGGGAATAGCAACATCCTTTTTCAGTAGCCCCAGGGGCCAGCGTGGCACACAATTTTTGGTTCAGTGGTGGAGCCCGGGGCAGCCATGTTCTTTGGTGACACTAGTTTGCCCATGATTCTGGCTACATAGGCTTCTTTTTACTCTTGCCATTTCCAAATCTGGTTCTCTAGGTTTTCACAATTCTGTGTGCTACCCAATCTTCAATAATTCCCTTTTCCACTTAAATTAGCCAGAATTGTTTTTCATTGGTTGTAACCTGAACCAATACAACTATCATTTACTGAGACTTCCTTTTCACCCATGAACTTGACATACCTTCATTCATTTCATCTATTCTTTTTTGTAGAATGGAAATTATTTCCCTTCGTTTTATCTTCACTTAGAGAAGAAAAATTGAAATTTAGGGAGGCTAAGTAGTAGAAAAAGTACTTTTTATCTTACTTTAAGTAGGCTTTTTCTGAAACATTCTCAAGAAGGAAACAAGCTTGCCTATTTACGTATTTTAAGATTTCTTTATTTATTTGAGAGAGACAGAACAAGGGTGGGAGAGAGAGAGAGTATCCTAAGCAGACTCCCCACTGAGCACACAGCCAGCACAGCTGGACTTGATCTCATGACCTTGACATCATGACCTGAGATGAAATCAAGAGTCTAAGTGTAACGATCAGCTGACTGAGCCACCCAGGCACCCTCAAGAAGGAAACAAGTTTAAAAAGAATCATACTCATAATTTTCGATTCTTTAAAATTTCTTTTCTTTTACCTCAGAAGGAGATTTTCACAAATTAAAGCCTTCTGTTTTAGCTCTTGGTTAATCAGTTTTATAATAGGAATCACAAGCTTACAGACCCATGTCAGGGAAAACGTGAGTTAGTCAGTTTCTTCTCTGGAATTCAGTTTCCTGTCTATAAGGGGAACCAGCCCTTTGCTTTTAATAAACCAAGGAAGGCCAATACCCATTGCGTTGTATTTATAGTAGGGTTTCTTAACAATGGCACTGACATTTTGCACTTGTTAATTCTTTGTTGTGTCCTGTACATTGTAGAGTGTTTAGTAGCATCCCGGCCATTACTCTCTAGATGCCCATAATACTGCCCATCTTCTCCCCCATCACAACCACCTTTTATTGTCATAAAAAAAAAAAGTCTCCAGACATTGCCAAATTGCTCCTGTTGGAGAACCCTGGGGTTCTAGAAAGGAACAAATGAAGGGAGGCAAGGAGGTGTGATAAAGATTAAAAAAAAAACATAAGAAAGCAAGTCAGGGAGGATCCTAGCTTGAGAATCTAAACAAAAGACATAAACTGAATTCAATCCAAATTCAAATCCAAATTCAAATTCAATCCAAATTCTTTGAGACTGCAATCTTTCTGGTGCTGAAAGATTAAACCTAGATTCTGGGCTGTATTTTGAACGACTGCTAGGTGAATCATTTGAGTTTCCATTCTTGAGAAAGACACCCATGTTTCTTTACTAGGTTTCTCCTTGCCCCAAGAAGCCAAGCAATAATGATCAGAGAAGGTGTTGTTAAATCTTTTCAGAGAAAAGAACAGTTTGTCTCACACTTAGCCTTAGGGATCAATAAACCCAAGACCTAAAAACATAAACTTAAAGTAGGGAATTTCACCCTGGGGGCCCTTTATTAACAAGGGAAGACTCTGAAAGTCTGCAGAAAGCATGCCAGGGGTTTAGCAGGGGTGGTAGTTTTTGTGTCTGCTTCTTAGCACAACCTAACTGCAGAGGGGCCTGTCATCTCCAAAACAGGTACAACAAAACATGCGTGTCCTTCAAACACCCAGACTGTACATCAGCACTCTACTTTCTCTGTAGATTATGGTATCAATAAGATTTTGCCTTCTACCTGAAAATGAATGAATGAATGAATGAATGAATGAATAAAAGAATTTTCAGCTTCACTCTAAATAAATAGGCATGGTCTGGGGGGAACAAATGGAGCTTTTATTCTTCAAAACACTTTCAAACTTTTTATGATCCAAATTATTTATATTTGTAATGTTCAAATCATGAAGCAACCTAAAAATCTGTCACTTAATAGTTAATCAAGCTGAGACAGCACTCTTGATGGGCTATTAGACACTTAAATTTATATTTATGGAAACTACAAAATCACATGAAAAATATAACAGTAAAAGGGTTATACAAAAATATAGCAGTGAAAGTTGTATATGAGTATTTTTACAACCTGATAACATAAAACTGTTTACAGTGTAAAATAGTAACAGAGATAATGCCAGAATTGCAGAAAAGCTATAGAAATACCATGGAAGAAAAAAAATATTATACAGTGTAATTTCAGGGCTCATTCAAAGCAAAGGGTGTCCTGTGGTGACTATCAGAAGATAGGAAATGGACCTCATCTCTGTGCTACAGAACGGAAAAATTAGCTGTCACTGACAGCAGATGACAGCATAGGGTTTGGTAGGCATTTCCTTTTAAGTAACCATGCATTTACTCTTTTAGCAACACAGAAAAGAAAAAGAGTCCCATGAGTATTTCTCTGTTTTTTCAAAGTCTAGGCGAAGAAAAGGAACTGGAAAAATGTTTGGGGCACAGGACTAACATTTATTTTTTTCCTCTCCTTGCTCTTTTTTTTCCCAAATTTTCCTTCATTGAGCATGATTTTCCGATTTGAAGATTCTAAAATTAAAAAAAAAAACACAACACAATTCAATCACTAGACAACAGAAATAAATGACCAAGCTTGTTGAAAATCAGACTATTGATAGAAAAGAAATCTCTTATTATTCCTTATATCAGATAGTAAAAGACAACAAAGAGGTATAAAAAGAATCAGAAAAGAGGAGCAGACAAGTCTTTTGAGAAAAGCACACAGAAATCCTTACTCTGGAAATAGAATGAACTGATTATTAGAGCAAAGAAACTTTTGGCTTCACAATGAAAACTGTAGCAAAGAGAAGTGGGTTGAAAAGCTTTTCAATATTAGAAAGGGTGTCTTTGGAGCAATCCACTCAGGCCAAAAAGCATGGGGAAATTCAGGTCTTCCACCTGGCAAGAGAAAGCTTTGCTGTATAGTCTTTTGCTTGAAGTGCTTTTCAATTCCTCAGCAGGGATGAGCCCAGCAAGCAAAGAACCTTCACAAAGGCATGCCTGGAACAAATGAAGCCTTCCCTCTGCAGTTGGATTTCAGAACACACAAGTTCCTCTGAAGAAACTAGAGGCCTTTTCTTCCAGTGTGACAACTAGATGAAGGTAAGGGACGCATTTTGATGTTTCATTCTCATCTAAGTCAACAATATTTTTGCCATTCAAATTTTTAATTTGAATTTTGAATGGCAAAAATATTGTCCAAATATGATAGTTAGGTGGATCGAGTGATAGATGAGCTGAACAAGTTCTCAGTGCCTCTAAACCGCTCTCCCTGGTAGCGCATTGTTTCACCGAGCAATAAAATGTTGCTGGAACAACAATAATAAAGAGAAAACCTGCCCATTTCCCCATACTGGTTAATGGGAGAAGAAAACACCTGCCTGCTGCGGGTCTACAAAAATGGTTTTAATACAGGGTCACAGAAAATTCAAAGGTTTATAGCCCACTATAAAACAGCTCTTTGTCTTTTCCCACTAATTCCCTAGTGTCACATTTAACAAAACAAGGAAACTACAGATAGTAGAGGTGTTTGCAGATTAGCCTCCCAAGCCATAAATAACAGAGGGTTTTGCTCACCTACAAATATTAAGGCAGCTTATCAATGTTTAAGCCCTTTGTAATGGTTGCTAACATTTTAACCCAGGCGAATTGAGAATTTTTTCTTTCCTGTCTCCTTACATTGACAGAGTACACATTCGTAAGGTTCTATTATCAGATTTCACAGTATAAAGAGTGGGACATCCCCTAAACACTCGCCTGCTGCCTGGGAGGCCCCATTTTGGAAGATGCATCTGCTTTATGCTTTCCTTGTTTTGCTTTCTCTTAGCGACAGCTTCAATCCCACCTGTCCCGGCCGATGTAGCTGTGACACCCTGCAGTCAGTGCAATGCTTCAGGCTAACTGGGGTGCCGTCCGCTCTTCCTTCCACCACCAAGAAACTTTACATTAGCCACAGCAAAATTCCACACCTTCAGGTAACCGTTCTACGATCAAGTCGCTGCAGTCTTATTTTTTGAGGCAGGGTGAGGGGCGACGGTGGGGCTGTGAAGCTTGATTTAGATGATCAACTCTTAAAAGTGGTGGTTATGGAGTCTGAATCCTTGGACTATATCTGCTTGCCCTTTACTGCTGAGATGGGTATAGGCCTCTGGGTATTTCTTTTCAGAGACGCGGTCAAAAAACATCAGAATCTATCATTCATAATGTTTTATTTCAGGTTTTTACTTTTTTAAAAATGTAATTATGTTGTTGCAAAGTAGAAATAAAGAAGGGGCTCTTTCTTAACAAAGAGAGTTTGAGAGCCAATGGCTACTCGCTGTCCCTGGGATTAACAATGAGTGCTTTCCGGGGGATAAAAAGGAGTTTTGTTTGTGCCATAGAAAGCAGGTGATCCTTAGAGCATTGTAAGACTATCCAGATGAACCCCAGCATATGAGAATTATTTATAGCAGACCCTACATACCTGCCAGGCATCAGGGGCTTTGTGGAAACATCTACGGAGGAAATAAGTGTTTCTGTCTTGGCACGTTATTGCAGTACTTGTTCTATGAACTTTTAATTTTGACTTTTACATTTATGCATACCTAGTCAGAGTGCTGCAAAGAGTGCTACAGATTTGTCTGACTTATGTAATAAAAGGAATTTTGGTTTTGGCCTTTGATACTTTGGAAGCTATGGAGAGACAAGTGTTCTTATCCTAGTTTTCCCCCTAGCCAGAGATATAACCATCTTAAGCAAATACTTAAAAAAAAAAAAAAATCCCTGAGCCTCACTTTCTACCTTTGTGAAGTAAGAAGGTTGGGTTAGATTGATGATCCCGGGCTCCTTTTACTGGAAAATTCTATGGCTCTCTGATTTTCTTTACCGGTCACTGCTCTTCCCTCCTAGATCCAAATCCCAAGAGAAGGAAATACATCTCCGTGAGACAGGTGCAGAGTCAGCAGGTAGATGTAATTTCCCTCCAAGTAGAGACCCCATCCTCTTTCGATTGATTAAGAAATTCGAATGTAGGTGTACCTAAACACAGAGGGTTTAAAGTATGTGGCGTGATGTTGATTTCAAGGCTCAGTAAGCAAAATTGGCTAGTGAACATGTTGACTCTCCTCTTGTAATCCAGTAGTGCTTAATGCCAGAAAGCAAGTCTGACCCTGTCAGGTCTCAGCATTCAAGTAGGACAGCCGGTTAAAGGGTAAGATGCTTAAATATTTGTTCTGGGGCCTGAGATGCCAAGAGCTGAAGTGTGAGCTAAGCTCGGTAATGATCCTACACTGCTGCTTTGCAGCCAGGAAGATGAAATTACACCTCTCATCAGATTCAGCTATCAAGTGAGCGCATTGGTTTATGTTCCCTGAACGGCCATATTGCCACTTCCCTGACTTCAACCCAGTTAATCCTCTCTTGGAAGGACAGTTTCAGCAGAGAGGCTGATGAAAGACATTATTGTTTTGGGAAGGAAATAAAAAGCTCTAAGCAATAACACATCTCTTTTAAAAACCCTCAGGTTTTAAATGGCCGCATTTTAGCTGTCTTTGGTGAATATGATGTATGTTCTACAGAATCAGGTGCCTGTATTCCAAGAAAAAAAATACCTTAGAATATCATCAGACTAAAGCAATAGAAACTATACATATGTACACACACACACACATATATGCACACATACATATACGCACACACCACATACGAACACACATGTACACCCCTGCATATATACGTGCGTACGTCTCACAATTTAACATGTTTCTATTACTTCTTCATATCATTTGTGTTTGGGACTGTGAATGCTGTGTTTGAGACTAGGGAGAAAAGATGAAAAATTCGCTTTATCAGCCATTCATTTGTAAAGTTGCCTGCTTGTTTGAGGGGCACGCCATTGGGCTGTAGCACTCCTTGTTTCCCCTTCCTTTGTCGCATTCTGTGCCTCGGCCCCTTCCCTCCTGGCTTCTGGTCTTGCTCTCCATCCTGAGTCCCACGTCTCCTTGGTGCCACCAGGGTGCCATATCAGAATTCCCTGAGCTGATAAGAAAGTATCCATCTACGTTCCTACTTTACCACAGCCATCTACTTGGTGATGTCATAATCATAATACCTGAACCTCCCCTCAGAAATCTCGAATTCCCCCATTCTCTGGTCGTTATCTTCTTTGCTTTCAGCTGCCATATTCTGTACTTCTTTTGCCACCTCATGGGGACGTCTAACCCTACATAGACCCGTTTTCCTCAGACCATTAGTTTATTTCTTTTTTTTTTTTAAGATTTTATTTATTTGACAGAGAGAAACACAGCGAGAGAGGGAACACAAGCAGAGGGAATGGTAGCGGGAGAAGCAGGCTTCCCACAGAGCAGGGAGCCCGATGCAGGGCTCAATCCCAGGACCCCAGGATCATGACCTGAGCCGAAGGCAGACGCTTAACGACTGAGCCACCCAGGCGCCCCCATTAGTTTATTTCTTATCATCTTCTTTCCCATCCTTTTTATTTTTTTTTATTTTTTCGCATCTCCAAATAAATGATCTCAACACCTATCAGCAAAGCCTCCATCTTAGATTACGGTGATCATTTTCTTGTGATTCTCTTACACCTAGATGGCCTGATGCCACTGGAGAGGATCACACAACCTCTCTACACATGTGTATATATAAATGTGTGGTTTGGAACAACCACAGATTTGTAGAAATACTGCAAATTTAAGGTCTCTGACCCCATCTGGGTCGTCCGTGTCACCATCTGTCCTTTCAATTCTTATCAGTCAGGCTTTCCTACATTCCATCAACGTCTTCCAAACTTCAGTACTGTTTGTGTTATCTCCTCAATCCCTACTATCCTCATTCTCACCCATGGCTGGCCCCCCATTTTTTTGACTAATCCTGACAAAACTCAATTCCTGCTCACTGTGGACTCACTTGTCTCCATTCAATTCTGCAAACTTTCCCCCAGACAGAGAGGATGAGACCGTCCTTCTTCTGCTCAAGGCAGCGTCCCACCCAAGCTCTGGAGTCTATCTTCCCCTCCTCTCTCTGGAGCTTCCTCCATCATTCTCCCCACACTCATATCTTCAATTGCTCTTTCCTTACTAGTGCCCTATTCTAGGTTCTAAATAGATAGGCTCCTTTCATTATAATAAAAATAAAATTATTTGGGGGCACTTGGGTGGCTCAGTTGGTTGCATGTCTGACTCTGGATTTCATTTCAGGTCATGATCTCAGAGTTGTGGGATTGAGCCTTGCATCTGGCTCCGCGTTCAGTGAGGAAGCTGCTGGAGATTCTCTCTGACCCTCTTCCTCTCCCCACCACTTGCACTCTCTTTCTCTCTATCAAATAAATAAATAAGTCCTTAAAACAAAACAAAACAGAATAAATTTAACTCTGTGTCTCTTCCTGCTACTGTCTCTATTTCTTTGCAAAATTCCATAAAAGGATACTCTGTACTTACCGTCTCTACTTTACTTCCTATATTCTTTAATTCACCACTGTCTGGTTTCTACCTACTCCAAACAGTTAAAAAAAAAACTATTCCTTCTAAGACATTGGCTCACTCCTATTTCTTGAAATTCTCACTCTTTTGCCTTCCATAGCACCATACTTTTATGTCCTCATGATTCTTTTCTGATAGTTATTTTCTGCCATTTTTGTAGGTTTCTTTTCCTCTACTGCTGCTTATTTTTTTGGCTTCTCCAGCGAGTCTCTGTCCTCAGGCATTCCATTTCTTACTGTGTACAGTCTCCTTAGGTGACTTCACTTTATATAAGTAATGATGGCTCCCATAGCTGAGTTTCCAATTCATGCCTTTCCCCTGTGTTTCAGATTTATCCAGCTACCTGCTGTACCTTCATATATGTATATCATCTCAAAATAACATGCCCAAAACTGAAGTCAATCTTTTTCCTTAAACTTGTGGTTTCTTGTCACTGGATTCTTTCACTTAAAATAATGCCCTCAGGTTTCATCTATGTTGTAGCATATTTCAGAATTTCGTTCCTTTTAAAGACTAAATAATATTCCATCTTATGTATATACCACATTTTGTTTATCCATTCATCAGTTGATGGACTCTTGGGTTGTTTCCTCTTTTTGGATATTATGCTCCAAAGAACAGCCATGTACAAGTTTTTGTGTGGACATATATTTTCATCTGCCTTGGCTATATATATACCTAAAAGTAGGATCTCTGGGTAATACAGTAACTATGTTTCACATTTTGAGGAACTGCCAGACTGTTTTTCCAAAGAAGCTCCATTGTTTTGTATCCCTAGACTAATGTATGATGGTTCTGGTTTCTCCACATTCTCCTCCAACATTTCTTATCTTTTCTTTTCTTTTTTTTGGATCATAACCATCCTAGTGAGTGTCTGTTAGTATGTCACTATGGTTTGACTTCCATATCACTAGTGATTAATGATGTTGAGCATCTTTTTGTGTGCTAATTGACCATTTGATATCTTTTTTGGGGAGAAATGTCTCTATGAATCCTTTGCTCATTTTTTTTTGGTTGTGTTCTTTGTCTTTTCATTATTGAGTTGTAAGAGTCCTTTATATATTCTAAATACAAATCTCCTATTAGATCTATTATTTGAGAAAATTTTCTCCCATTCTATGGTTGTTTGTGGTTGCTGTTGTTCATTTTCTTAATGGCGTCCTTTGAAGCACAGAGGTTTTTAATTTCCAGTAAGTACCATTTACTATTCTTTGTGTGTGTGTCACTTTAGCTTTTGGTTTCATATCTAATATAGCTTTTATCAAACCCAATGTCATGAAAATTTATGTCTGTATTTTCTTCCAAGAGTTTTACAGTTTTGGCTACTACATTTAGAGGACAAATAAGAATGTCTTTATGCTGGCAGTCAATTAAAATGATTGCGCTTTACATCTTTTGGGGAAGGGGAGAAACTGTTTCAAATTCCTCCTGGATAAGAAATATATAAACAAGGTGTCTGGGTGGCTCAGAGGGTTGAGCATCTGCCTTCAGCTCAGGTCATGATCCCGGGGTCCTGGGATTAAGTCCCATATTGGGCTCCCTGCTCCTTGGGGACCCTGCTTCTCCCTTTCCCTCTGTCTCTCTCTCTCTGTCCCTTATGAATAAATAAACAAAATAAAATAATACATTCTTAAAATTAAAAAAAAGAAATATGTAAACAAACTCAATTACCAAGTGGGGATTATGGATTATTTTTTTATGGATTATTCTTATATTCTCTCCATACTTGTCAGAGTTTTAAAATTGTTTACAGAGAACAAGTATATTAATGATCAGAAAAAAAAGTTTCAACATTGTTTCACTTACCGGCTTGGTGCACACAGATCCTAGGCTCTAACTGGGGTTATTTTTGGTTATCATGTGGACATTGAACCTATAAGGAGCCTAAGAAAGGCCTGTGGCCCTCTAATGCTTGCAGCAGAGACTACCCAGAAGAAACCGGAAACAAAGCCTTTCATGAGGAAGCCAGCAGACTTTGTTTCTCTGCTCTACCTCATTTTACTTGTCTTGCTTCTTTTTCACTTTTCGTATTTTGTTATAACTTTTATCTGCATGTATATTAGGTTCACTAAACTGTAAAAAATGTGTGGTGGGAATTATACTTAGCTAAACTTCTTACAACTAATCATTAACACCAAGCCATACTTGCCTTGCTTTTTAAGCAACATCGAAAAAACTCACAGCAGCCTCAAGGTTAGCTTGAGGGCAAAAGCATCTCTTTTTCCACATCTCTTGAGCACAGTTCAGCTTAGTCCAGAAAAATGGAAAAACTGGTCTAGCAGAATTATTTTCCTTTGTCAGCTCTGTAAATTCAACTGAAAAGTTGAAAATCAGTATCTTCTCCACTGTTTGTGGTGCCAGAATTCTATATTCTTCAGCTAAATGCATGTCATAGCAGTGAGGTTAAAATAAAAATAAGTGTGTTGGGATGAGATAAATCTGGGTTGGAGGTTCAATTTTTCCACTTGCTAGCAAGATATACTTAGACCAGATATTTTATCTTCTCAAGCCTTAGTTTCCCTTTCCGAAAAAGGATTAATCATGCCTACACATGGGACTTTATAAAGATAACCACAGTAAATACTTAGAAAATGGTAGCTGTTTTTTAAAGATTTTATTTTTAAGTAATGTCTACACCCAATGTGAGGCTCCAACTCACAACCCCGAGATCAAGAGTCGCATGCTCCTCCGACTGAACTAGTCAGGTGTCCTGAGAAGATGGTAACCATTTTAACTAATAATAACCAAAAGTAATCTGCATTGACTGACAGAAAAAAAAAAAAAAGAAGGGTCTCTATGCTTAATAAAAGAAAACAACCGTCCATTGGATTCAGTTAAGAACATGATATGTTGACAGTTTACACCAGTCTGTACACTTGACGAATAGAAATGAAGACAAATTGAAGCTCTGATACCACACTTTATTTGTCTGGTCCCCAAATAAATTGCCAATTCAGATCCATGTCACCCCTGAGACTTGCTGCATACTCAGCAATCTTTTAGGGTTTGTGGTCACTCAGACAAAAGTGGAACTATTAATAGCACTACGTTCTTATAGAAGATAAACAATCTAAGAAGTGAAGATCTATGTTTAGAGTCTTTTCTGACTTTATATGCAAGAAAGCCTAGAAAGGGCATGTCGGAATGAAAAGGTCTTTTAATTTTGGGGGGGTGCTGAAATTCTTCATCCCTTAAATGGGAGATTTGAACTAGATAATTTCCAAAATTTCTGCTTTTCTAAATCTCTATGATTTATGTGTAGATTTTGTCTTTTTTGAAAAACATTAATTGTACACCAGATGCAATAGAAAATGGTAAGTTGAGGAAGAAAGAGTTTAAAGTTTAGAGTTCAGTCTGTTTAGAGTCCAGCAGACCTTGTTGAAATTCTCAACTCTTTCAAGTTTGATAATAGCAAACTTGGAGTATTAGAAGAATTAGTAATAATGTACTGTTTTTTTGCTTTGGGTTTTTTTTTTTTTTTTTAAGATTTTATTTATTTAACAGAGAGAAACACAGCGAGAGAGGGAACACAAGTAGAGGGAATGGTAGGGGGAGAAGCAGGGTTCCTGCTGAGCAGGGAGCCCGACGCGGGGCTCAATCCCAGGACCCTGGGATCATGACCTGAGCCGAAGACAGCTGCTTAACGACTGAGCCACCCAGCCGCCCCTGTTTTGTTTTGTTTTAATGTACTGTTAATAAAATTCAGCTGAGTACATTGGAAGATCTAATAAGTAAGCGATTCATGAATCAGGCAGCATCTCATCTAGTAGGCAGAGCAATGCTCCCAGAAGCTGTACCAAATGGGAGGATTTTAGGGTGGAGCAAGGGAATTATTGAGAAAACAGTAAGGATGGTTTCAGGTTGGGTCAAGTTCCTTTTGAGAAGAAGGGAAGGGCGGGGTTTTTATAATGATGATTATGTTACTAATAATGATCAAGAAATTTCTGATTGTTAAAAGTTCACATTCTTAAGAGAGGTTAAAACTGTAATTAAGTCTTGGTCTGCTGTCATGGGTGGGAACAAATGACTCCATTTGGGGTTTGTATTTTTCT